>JBAMAX010004673.1:0-453359 GCA_037043745.1 Chymomyza amoena | reverse complement strand
ATGGGACATTCTTTTACAATTCGTACACCTTTTTTGACCTAAGATTTTTAAATCTCACCAAAATTTTTTTCAAGGATGATTTTATGAAATAAGTGAACACGTGTATCGGCATTTCACAGAAAAAATTTTTTTAACGATTTTATGAATATTCAAAGTTTTGCTGGTTCGCGCTATAGCACTACATGTAGAATAGATTATCTCCGGCTCTATTTATCCGATCAGTCTATTTTTTTTTTATTTTGTTCGTTAATATATTGTCTTTAAAAGGTATGAAGTAACATTTTTTTCCATTGTTAACAATTGTACAATATTAAGCATTCAATTGTTTATTTAACTTTTTAGTGCCGGTCCCCACAGTGAAAAATTCAATAAAAAATATTATCATATTCGCAATTTTATAACCTAAATAACGCATATTTTTAATTAACGGTACCTTTCTTAGTTCAAGAGATATTAAATATTTTCGCGCGCAAGTCGTGCGTGCGCCATTGGCACGTGTTCCGCGCGACACGGTCCAGCGTGTTTCGTGCATTGTGATTGAACGTGTTTCACTTCACACGCGCTTCGCATATATCGCTGGCCATACGTACTGCAGGTTGCAAGTTTCTTAATAAGCAATAAAGACAGTATGTTGTAATGTTTTTAAGATATTAGGACAATATAGTGTAACAATACAATACAGTGATTCAAGTTAGTATCAAAAATGCCTAAGACTAAGTTCCGAAGTGATAGGTGTTTAAACCCTTTCAATATGAATCCTCATCCAAAAATCGGCAAAAATCAAATTCTCAGAAGTGTCACGAAACAACAATTGTTGTCATTAAATAAAGTTGTGAGCAAACAGTCTTTAAAACAGAAAATTTGCTTCAGGTGCCGAAGGAAATTATCCAAAGATAACATGAATAAAAACAATCAAGAACCAGAAGTCAAGGTATGTTAAATATATATATTTTTAAACAATAAGCTAAAATAAAAACAACAATTCAATAACAAATTTCCTTAAATTCTAAAAAACTAAAAAATGACATTAAATCAGCGCCACTTAGTAGTACAGTACACTTAGACGGAGTACCGAATTTACGTTGCTTGCGGCTGGTTTGTTTTGGTTTTTGCAACGGGACTTTTTTGCTTATGCTTTGCCTTACTTTCGTATGCGCGTGTGGGAATTTTCCACTGCCAAAATTTGCTTTATTAACTGCAAACATGACGCGTAAGGTGCTTTTGTTTGTGCAGTTTGTAATCAAGACGGCATTTCTTTGTTCATTCGATTTTGCTTGAATAATTTTGTATGTAGCTAAAATAATATACGAAAACTTATGATTGACAATTTTTTTACAGCTCGAAGAATTCGAAGTCTGCGATTCTAATACCGAAAATAATGACACAGGAAGTAATGATGCATGGATCACTCATTCTCACAATGTTCACCTGAAGTTTCATTTGAAGAAGATCAAAAGGGGAAGTCTGAAGCAATTGATGTAATTAATAAGGGTTTAGGTTTCCTTGGAATATCCCCTATTAAGAAAACTAAAGTTTGTCAAAAGCGGTATTCGAAAGAAAAAATGCAGAACTTATCTGATTCAATTTCAAAAAAACTTTTCTGTTCCTCTATCGATGTAAATGAAAACGATTTTGAAGATAATGATGATAAAAATGTTCTGGAGACCTTAAAAGAAGAATTCAACACTACTTATGACCGTGCAAAAAAAATGAAAATTCTAACAATTTTTAAAGATTGGTCTTTCCGTAAAATTCAATATCATTTTCCTTCTGCTACAATCCATATGATAACAATTGCAAAGAAAATTGCCAAAGAAAAAGGAATATTAGAAGATAGTAACCCAAAGAGGCATCCTACATTAGATGAAGAAGTAGTAAAGTTAATAATACAATTCTATGAAACTGATGAAAACAGCCGCATGATGCCCGGAAAAAAAGACTTCGTTTCTGTAAAAGTAAATAATGAACGCGTGCAGATGCAAAAACGTTTGTTGCTAATAAATTTGAAAGAGTTGCATCAATTGTTTTTGGATAGGTATCCTAATGTTAAGTGTAGTTTCTCTAAATTCGCCGCTTTACGACCTAAATATTGTGTACTAGCAGGTGCAAGTGGAACTCACTCGGTTTGTGTTTGTACTATTCAGAGAATGTAAAATTAATGATTGAAAGTTCAAATATTAAACGTTTGACTGTCGACTCTAAAAATCCGATAAAAAGTTATCATGACTGTATGGATCGTATGATTTGCATCGAAGCAACAACAAATTGTTATTTTGGAGCATGCTTAAATTGTCCTGGCGCATCACATGTAATAGATGAATTGGAATATTGTTTTGAAAATAATATGATCGAAGAAATTACTTACAGGCAATGGATAAATGTCGATAGAATAACTTTGCAGTTAATGACATCCCCGGTAGATGAATTTTTACAGAAATTGAAAGCCGCTCTTGATAAATTGCTTCTGCATTCATACCTTGTACAAAAACAAAATGAATTTATGAATATCATTAAAAAATAGTTGAAAGGGAACGAATGCATTGCTGTCTGTGATTTCTCCGAAAATTATGCGTTTGTGGTGCAAAATGCTATACAAGGGCTGCACTGGAATAATAATCAAGCAACAGTGCATCCTTTTGCTATTTATTATAAAAATGAAGATGATGAAACGGTAATGAAAAGTTTTGTTATTATATCGGAATGTTTGCATCACGATACTATAGCTGTACATGTTTTCCAAAAACATTTGGTAGACTTCATCAGAGCAAACCTGGCACAAATTTCGAAAATCATCTATTTTTCCGATGGCGCAAGTGCGCAATACAAAAATAAGAAAAATTTTGTCAATCTCACACACCATAAAAAAGATTTTGGGTTAACAGCGGAATGGCACTTTTTTCCTACTTCACACGGAAAAGGTGCATGTGATGGTTTGGGAGGCACCATAAAAAGATTAGCTGCCCGGGCAAGTTTGAAAAGAGTGAACGATCCTATTCAAACTCCGAAAGAATTGTTCGAATGGGCAAAACAGTTCCTCCCAAACATTTCTCTGAAATATGTTGACAATAATGAGTATGTAAATGCATCAAAAAAATTGGAAAAAAGATTTCAAAACTTTGGGTTATCATTGCATGATTCCAATTAATCAAAAGATGTTGAAAGCAAAGCATTTTTCTTTGGAAGATGATTTCACCGAAATAAAAATTATAAAATGATATTCTATGCTATAGATTTCAATAAATTAATATAAATTGAATTATTGTATATTAAAATATATTATTGCAGACTATTATTATATGCGTTATATTGTTGTAATAAACGAATTGAAAACAAGGTTTTGAATTTGACTTCTAATGTTCCTTAGTTCTCAGGACGCTTCCCGAATTTAATTCATCTTATTTGTTTACACAACATTTTGGCAACACTAAATATTTTTTTTCTAACAATTAAAAATCTTAGCGTATAACATACATCTACGAACAAAAATCTCGTGTGACGTGGGTCGCGAGGAACCCGTGGCAATGGCGCGCGCACGACTTGCGCGCGAAAATATTTAATATCTCGTGAACTAAGAAAGGTACCGTTAATTAAAAATATGCGTTATTTAGGTTATAAAATTGCGAATATGATAATATTTTTTATTGAATTTTTCACTGTGGGGACCGGCACTAAAAAGTTAAATAAACAATTGAATGCTTAATATTGTACAATTGTTAACAATGGAAAAAAATTTTACTTCATACCTTTTAAAGACAATATATTAACGAACAAAATAAAAAAAAAATAGACTGATCGGATAAATAGAGCCGGATATAATCTATTCTACATGTAGTGCTATAGCGCGAACCAGCAAAACTTTGAATATTCATAAAATCGTTAAAAAAATTTTTCGGTGAAATGCCGATACACGTGTTCACTTATTTCATAAAATCATCCTTGAAAAAAATTTTGGTGAGATTTAAAAATCTGAAATTATATTTTTCCCGAAATCCGTACGGGTTGTAAAAGAATGTCCCATATATATAATAGTCGTATAGAAATCAGGGCTGCAAAACAAAAAAACTTTTGAGCAACTCGGTCGGTTAGCTTTAGGTAATTATTTAAGATATGGTGGCTATTTAATGATATCTTTAAATTTTGTTCAAAAATCGGAAAGTTATTTATGCGGCCATGCTCCGGATAACGAATTCGTACATTTTATTCGGATTCATTCTGCGAATTAAGTAAAAACGGATGTTATCGACGAAAAATTCGTTTTCCGAAAGCCAAAGCCGAATCCGAATAAAATTGTAGCCATATTCCGGAAAACAAATCCGAACTTATTATTCGGAACATTTTATTCGGATTCGTTTTGCGAATTTATCTTAATTCAAGACTTCGACAAAAAAATCATTTTCCGAAAACCAAAACCAAATCCGAATAAAATTGTCACCATACTCCAGAAAACGAATCCGAACGTTTTATTCGAAACATTTTATTCGGAATTGTTTTGCGAATTTACGAATTAATCGAAAGTAAAAACGGATGTTATTGACAAAAAATTCGCTTTCCGAAAACCAAAAACGAATTCGAATAAAATTGTTCGATTCCGATTTTTTGTTTTCCGAAACAAGAGCTGAGTTAAATTGATTATAGTTTGCAGAACTTAAAAAAAAAACCTGCTTATGGGTATTATTTAAAATTCGGATATATTTCGGATTGCAAAAACAAAAAAAAACCGAGACAAAAAAAGCATTTATAGAATTTTTCAAATTTTCTTTAGTTTTCCAAACATTTTTTTAATATACCCACAAAAATAGCGAAAACAAAAACTTTTTTACTTTTTATTTTTCACGTATTTTTTTTTAAACTACTAATCTACTAAAGTGCTGAAATTCCATTAGATTAATAAGATACAAAAAAATCCACAAACGAATTTGGACTTGGAAAAGTGATAAAAAGATAAAATATAAAAGAAAACTTTTTTTTCAATTATTTGTACATTTTTAATTTTTTTTTCTGATTTACTCCTAAAGTCAAGAACATTTTCAACCGAAAAAAAACTACTCTGCTAAATAAAAAATAAATTGGCGTACTTTAAAGTTGGCCGCAGACGACTTTGGGATAACCTAAAGCAATTCCGATGTAGCTCAAGAACACCAAAAGTTGTTTATTTCCCAAATTTTGTTACGATATTTTCATAAGCAAAAAAAAAAACTGTCCAATTTTGACCCTAAAACATTTTGGGTGCTATATTATATAGTCAACCGATTTTCATAAAATTTATTATAGTATTGAGAAGCTCTAAAGGACTGCCAAGTTTCAAATCTGGATTCATAGAAAAACGAAGTCCTAATAATTTCACACCAAACATTTTTTTTGGCCGATCGATCCCATGTGAACTATATGATAGTTTCTACCGACTTTTATAAAATTTTGTACGGCTCTTGAGCCTAATCCTATATTAATTATATCAAAAAGTAATGCTTGTACTCCTAAATCTCAGCCAATATTTTATAACTTTAAATAGTTTGAACTTTTATTAATTTTCGGGTTCATACCATAAAAAACAATCTAAAAAACAAGATCCTGGTTTATTATATTTTTTTGAAGCCTTAATATAGAGTAAATAACATTAGTTTAAAAATTTAAGGGTCATCGAGTGAACCTTCCTAAAAAAGTGTCTTTAGGGTAGTTTAGTGTTAAGAAAAACTAAAATGGCAATTTTTTGTTCTTACCGTTTGCGACTTTCGTTGCCTGTAACTTCGATAACTTTTACTTAATCTGTACATATATGTAGGTATATATTACTAAAAAGAGCAGATCAATACCTTTCGATCTAATCGTCTTTCATAAGATAATGAAAAACTAAAACATCTGCCCAAAACCATATTTTATTTAAATTTATCGGTTCTTAGAATGCAAAAGATTTCCATTTTTGTGTTGCTCGACCCCAAATTACGCTAACACTTTTTTACCAAGGTTAATTTTTCGCCAAAACTAGTGGAATATAGCATTATTATTGGACTAACTCCTCTGTTAAATCCTTTCAAAAACTGAACTTCTTATTGAAAGTGTAAAGTTGGCATTGCAGCCCCGATAAACAATAAAATATTTTGCCTCTTTATTGCATTAGATCATGCATTTTACTACAAAATTAATATTTCGTTAAAAATATTTTATAATTAAAAAAATAAGGTTCGACCAAATTTCTTAGTACCTGTCTTGCAGCCCTGTTGCAAAGTAAAAGATATTGCCTCTTTATTGCCCTAGTTCATGCATATGAAGTATACGCAATGTTGTCCATTGTCCCTTGTCTCTAACTCTGAATTTCTATTTAAAATTCTGTCAAGCTGGGAAAGCAACAACAATTCAGAGCTTGAATTTCAAATGCAATTGGAAATGGCCGCGCTCACAGAAATTAAATAAAACAACCCACACAAAGACACTTTCTCACACACACACAAACAGAAAGTAGAGAAAACTTTGTCACACAAAAACACACACAGACTCTCTCCACACACACACACACACACACACACACACAAAGAGCAAATAAATGGGAGACAAAAGTTTTTACTGAATGCCATTGCACACTGGTGCAAAATTAAAATTAACCCAAGCGTAAGGTCAAAACTGCAGGGAAACAGGCAATGTATGGAAAGTTTAAAGGCCAGATCCTGAGTTGCTTTGCTGGAATATTCTACGTGGAATAGAAAACGCCGTCAGCTGATATTTCAAGTTCCGTTTAATTGCATTCCAACGAAGGAAATTTACGTAAATTCGTTAACAAAGCGAATGGATATAAGAATAAAAAGCGTTGTGTACTGAAATTAAAAGTAGTTTGTAGTTATGTTTGAATGAAAGTGTTGGGATGGTCAGGGATGGTGAGCGAAAATTACTTCTCTAAGAATACTTTTTTATACAAAGAAATCTAATTACTGAAAAAAATTAAATTAAAATTGGGCTTCAATGAAAATTTTAATTTATATATTAAAACATGAATGTACGCATCATTTTGTGTACATTAAATAATTTATTACTAGGCGGCTGCGTTCCTGAGGGCTTTTTAAGCCAACCCCCTTGTGGTCTTCTTTATTGAATGATGATCGCATCCAGACCACAATGTGCCCTGTAAATTTTAAGATTTTTATGAGTGCATGATGGTGAATGATTCTATTTGAATGATATAGTCGGTCCGGCCCGGCTTTAAAATACCTTATACAAACCAATGTATGCTTTATGAAAGTGCAGGAGAAGGTAAAACTTATATTGTGCACTCCGTATGAGCTGTGGCTATCAAATAATATAAGTTTCATCTCGATAGGTTTATGCATACGATCAAAATCGGTACCACACTGTGTTTTTTTTTCGTGCTTCTCTATAGATATTATTTATTTCTATAAAAATTTTATACTTTAGGAATTAATATATCATACGTAGACTTTTCGTGATAATAGAAAGGATAATTATCAATGAGAAAACTTAATAAAGGCCCCTTAGGCGGCTCAAAAAACAAAGCTTTGCAAAACGGATTCAGTCGTAATGAGTCTCTAAGTGTAATCAATTCTCGGGCTTAGCGCAAAAAGTTTGATTTTTACCATTATTATTTATTATTGTTATAATACATTTTGCGTTCTGATTCGAAACTAATTATTGTTCTTATAAAATAAAAATTTTAATTAATTCTTTACATCAAATTTACATTAGATCTCTCAAAAAAAACGTTTTGAACGAAAGATTCAAATGAGCCTATGAGCTAAAACCAATAAAGTTAATGTATCAACCTATTTATATAGCATTTTTTTGGTATAACAGATAATACAGTATATTATGCTCAGTAAATAGGTAAAATTTGTAGAGTGCTTCCGGCCTGAGTCTCTTTAATGTAAGATTCAAAGGGCAAGACTCCAACATTAAGGTTAAATTGAAAAGATTACAAAGATCTACAAATACAGGGATCATGCCAGTTGTTGCAAAGCTAAAAGTCATTTCCGAAGTCCGAGTCCGAATACTGTGTCAAAATTCATCCATTACGTCAGGATTTTCAGAGTTTCAAAAACAAAAGGTCCAATTTTTAAGGTAATGTACATGGTGCAATAAATTTTTGTGGTTTGTCCCTCCAGTTTAACAGATCAATTTCAAATTTTTTCGCAAAGTTATAGATTTTCTAAGTTACGAAATGTTTCCATTCGAATCAACAAAAAGAAATTGACTTAGTTCTGGGCCATCCCAGCCTATGCTCTGGACTAAATTGTATTAAGCCTTTGAGATAATAATTTTTTACTATGTACTTTTCTTGAAAACTTTCACTTCGGGGTTTATTTGTCCGTTCTCAGCGACCACAGAAAACAAAAGAAAAAAAGTAAAGTAGGGGAAAAAAATTACATATTTCGGGTACATTACCTCAAATATATCAAAATCCTGACGTGATGGGCCAATTCTAATCCCGGACTGAGATTTTAAGCAGCGAATTAATTCGGAAATGACCCAAAGTTTTCCCACAACCAAACAATGTTGCCTTGTGCTATGAGTACTGCACAAAATGCTTACATGAATGAGAAAACTCAGTAGCTCATCCAAAGAATCCTAAGCTTTCCCGGTATGGTTCTGAGGTTCCTTCCTTCAAAACTGGCTGCAGTGGGTTATTACAGTACATGCTCCAACTTTGTTCCACAATATAGCTACACGGGAGCACGATTGATAGAGAAGTCCATTGTCTTTTACTTTTACATAACACTACAAATCTCCGAAAAGGCAATTATCGGTCTTTAGCTCTCGTAAATCCATCGCACCACGCTTTACTAAAGATGAGCTCTAGAAGAAGAGAACCAAATCAGTCTTCGCCAGAGGTACGAGCTCCATCGGCAGCTCAAACACAGCCGAATACATGCCGAAGTCGCACGAAGAAGAAGAGCTTATTCGTCAACGCGCTCTCTTCGAAGCAGGTTCCATTTTTTGACGCTCTCTTGGTGGTGAACCCTGCCCTAAACAGATCGTGTTTCCTCTTTGTCAAGTCTCGGAATCGCTGCCTCAAGTTGATGCAATTTTGAAGACTGATGTTGATGGGATCTAGAATTGAAAAACTTCTCTTCGATAGACTTGACTGACGGATAGAGTTACTTTACAACAAAATGCTTTTAAAGGTTGTTTTGGTATCGTATAAAAGAAAAGTCGTTAGAAGAATCTTGATCCTTCCTTGATCCTGCTTGGTCATGTTTCTTCTTATTTTCTCGGAATCAGGCAAAGTGCGCCTTACCTTTCTACGTCATAAGTCTAAGTATGGCCAAACAAAAATAAAAATCTTTTTGATTACATGCCCTTCCAAGATGCATTAATATCAACTTAGCATTTTTCCCAACATCCAGAAACTCCTTTGGAAAATATAAGCCAAAACAAAGTGATTGGTAACAAATGGCGTACAATATGCCAAGCCTTATACATGCTTATGTACTATATACTACATCTCCATGTATCGCTTTATCTGTATACTCCATTCCATGCTCCTGCGGCTTGCTCTTATTTATGCTCTAAACTAGAGAGCGGGTTTTACTGTTTACTTCTAGGTATTTGTTGTTGCTTTCAAAGCAAAATCCATTTTCCTTGCAGCTGATTGCACTTTATAGCATTTTGCCGCTCAACTTGTTGGCTTCCCGGCTTTTTAGCCAACGTGACTTGTTCCGGATTGCCTTCTAAGCTCTGTTTGTTTTTCTATCAGGAATAAATTTTTCAAATGCGCAACACCAACGAGGTTACATATAGAAAGTATTATTGTTGCATTGTCTTGGATATATTTTTGCAATGAGACTATATGGCTTTTTATTGAGCTGAGTATTATTTTTGGAGATTGTATTGTACATCCTCAATATAAATATTGATGTGGCGCAAAAAAATAAACATAATTTGCAAAAAGTGCAAAAAGTGCTTACTCATTGCCATTTTGCAGCGTTTTCGATGCTTATGCCAGTCGACAGCGTAAACGATACTTATGCCAATTACCAGTTCAAAAAGTGCTACCTCATTGCCAATTTATAGCGTTTTCGATACTTATGCTAATAGACAGCGTAAACGATACTTATGCCAATTACCAGTTAAAAAAGTGCTTTCTCATTGCCAATTGAGAGCGTTTTCGATACTTATGCCAATAGACAGCGTTAACGATACTTATGCCAATTATCACTGAAAAATGTGCTTACTCATTGCCAATTGACAGCGTTTTCGATACTTATGCCAATAGCTAGCGTGAACTATACCAGTTAAAAATTGCTTACTCATTGCCAATTGACAGCGTAAACGATACTTATGCCAATTACCAGTAAAAAAGGTGCTTACTCATTGCCAACAGACAGCGTTTTCGATACTTATACCATACTTACGTCAATTACTAGAAAACAGCTAAGTCCTCTGGTTTTTGATACCAATTGAAACAATGCTACTACTTACTAGAGTTCTATCGACCCCATTATTTATGTTGCGCATAAAAAAATTGGCATTATTTGGCAATAAGTTAAAAAAGCGCATACTCATTAACAGCGTTTTCGATACTTCTGCCTGTAGACAGCGTAAACGATACTTTTGCCAATTATTAGTAAGCAGAGAAGTCCTCTCTTTTTTGATACTCATTGCAACAATGTTAGTGCTTACTAGAGTTCTATGGACCCCATTATTTATGTTGCGCATCAAAAAATTTGCATTATTTGCCAAAAAGTTAAAAAGTGCTTACTCATTGCAGCGTAATCGATAATTATGCCAATTGCTTGTAAACCAAGTAGTGCTCTTGTTTTTGATTCTCGTTGAAACAATGTTAGTACTTATAAGAGCTCTATCGACCACAGACTACGCATACATTTTTTATAGGAAACTAAAAAATTGTTTTTTTCAAGAATTTCATGATTTAAAGCTTAAAATATTGCGAAATCCGTTTTCACTTCATTAAAAAGTACTTTACCAGCTAATGTCATCATGGTATATCGATAATACAATTTTGCTACCATCTCTAAGTTTTTTTTGTTCCCATCTCTAGCTCAATATTGAGTATAAAAAGCCGGCTCTCAACAGCGGCAGATTTAGTTTATTGAAAGTGATTAAACAGTGAGCACCTTGAACAAGTGAACCAAAAAAAAAAGTGTCGGGCGGAAAAAAAACTCACTTTTCTTTAAAAAAAATCGTCATGGCATACAACTTAACCATAGCTGGCCATATACGTGGTCGCGGCCGCGGCATATTGCAAGAAAGGGCTCAATTGGTATGAATACAAAAATAAAAATTGATGGACAAACAAAAAAAATTTTTAATTAATAAAAGTGAAAAATAAAATGATCCCAATTTTTCAGCATAATTTTATTAAAATGATTTAAACAAATTAATTTTCAAATATACAGTGTACAAATCTCGACGTGATGGTAATCCAAATATGTGAAAAATATTCCGTAGGTCCGTAGGCATTCGCGAAACCAAAACGTGAAAACTAACCTTTTAGTGCAACTGACGTCATACGTTATAAAAATTCGGCGAATTAATTCGATCATTGGTCTTCTTTTTAATCAATTTGTCTAATCTAATTATTACCATCTTGCCTTTAACGAACGCAAATCCGCAAATCTTATAGGAAAAAAAGTGCAAAATTGTCCAATTGTCAAACTGAAAATTTTTCTGCCAAGTCATTTACGCACGCAAGAGAGTTGCAACAGAAATGAGTACAAGTTGGCTCAAACATGTTCGTTAAAAGTTCGGTGCAACCAAACATTTTATTTGCCAGTTCGAACATAACCTCAAAAATAATCGAGTTCGTTATTTTAAAATTAATTAATTAAAAAATAAACTTATAAAATAAAATTTAATTGCTGCTGCTGTTGAAGTGAAAAATTCGAGTGAGACGGCGATACATGCAAGTTGTAACTCATTGTTGCCGTCCTTGTCACATTTTAATGTCACCTGCCGCTTTGTCTCGCCTGACCATAGGTGGCGTTGGGTCGGCGATTTAGGGATGGCATATCATGTATGGTAACTCGCGTCTCATAGTTCGGCTCAAGTGCGTTCAAAGTTCGATACAACAATTCGACACAATTCTTGCATTTAACGAACGCAAATGTGTAAGGAATAAAAAGTGAAAAATATTCCAACTGTCAAACACAACTTTTTTTCTGCCAAGTCATTCAGGCACGCAACATAGCTGCAACAAAAATGAGTACAAGTTGGCTCAAACATGTTCGTTAAATGTTCGGTGCAACCAAACATTTTATTTGTCAGTTCGAACATAACCTTAAAAATTGTCGAGATCGTTGTTTTTAAATTAATTAAAAAATAAACTAATAAAATAAAATTTAATTGCTGCTGCTGTTGAAGTGGAAAATTCGAGTGAGACGACGATACATGCAACTTGTAATTCATTGTTGCCGTCCTTGTCACATTTTAATGTCACATGCTGCTTTGCCGAGATTGTCTCGCTTGACCATAGGTGGCGTTGGGTCTGCGATCCAGGGATGCCATATCATGTGTGGTGTTAACTCTCGCGTCGGTTCGGCGCAAGTTTGTTCAAAGTTCGATACAACAGTTCGATACAATTCTTGCATTTTACGAACGCAAATGTGTTAAAGGAAAAAACAGTGGAAAATATTCAAACTGTCAAACATAACTTTTTTTCTGCCAAGTCATTTACGCACGCAACATAGCTGCAACAAAAATGAGTACAAGTTGGTTCAATCATGTTCGTTAAAAATTCGGTACAAAATAACTGGCAATTTGAAGTTTGTTGTGTTCTATCGTGTATGAGACCAAACAATTTATTTGCAAGTTGGAACATAACCTCAAAAAATGTTGAAACATCGCAACTGTTATAAAATTAAATTACATTTTTACACGTCGTGCTAGTGTCGTGTAGTTCGGCTTAGGTTCGCTGAAACTTCGATACCACATAACTCGAGAGTGTTCGAGTTGCACACAAGCGATGATGAAACAACTGTCTGGGTAGGCGCGGTCTAAGTTTGTCGTGTTCGATCGTGTTCGATCGTGTATGAGACCAAACATTTTACATAAAAGCTCGAAAATAACCTCAAAAATTTTCGAAATAAATAATATTTTTTGCAATGTCGCGCTCGTGTCTCGTAGTTCGGTTGGAATTGGATGCAACATAGCGAGAGTTTATTCGAGTGCACACACAGTAGAAAGATATCGTTTTATGGACTATGAAAAAGTTACGAAAAGTCGTAAAAGTTAAATGGATTGTATTTTCTGCTCACGATATTCACGTGCCTTGCATGTCTGCTAAAAGTTTGGTACAACATAACAGTTCAACTCGAACGAGTTGCCTTCTAACATAATTTCAAGTTCGATGTGCTTAGGTTCACTTATGTTCGCTCAAAGTTCGATACAATGCAGCACATACAATAAAAGTTTGTCGAGTGTTAGAAATTATTTTATTCAAAGTAAACGTTAAAAAATTGTGGAAAAGCCGTCAGCCTCGCATATATTTGCTGCTCACGTCATGCCCCTAGCTCGCAGACTAAAAATTGTACTACGTCAAAGAAAACTTAGTCGGTTCAAACAAGTCCTTTGAACATTTGGTACAATTTTGTCTTATTGGATTAGAGTTTGACAAGTTCGATGGAGTTGAGACCAAGCATTGTTCAAAAATAACCTCAGCATGTACCTTGCAGACTGTGAACTGTAATAATTTCGCTTTATACTCGAATTCTTCGATACATATCACAATGTTAGTTACCATACTCCTCCAAAACGGCTGGACCGATTTTCATTAAATTTTTTGTGCCAATTGGTTAGGTCTGAGAATCGGCCAACATTTTTTTTTTTATGCCCACGGTTGCCATCCCTAACATTTTTTTAAATTTTTACCAAAATCCTCCGAAACGGCTGGACCCATTCTCAGGAAATTTTGTGTGCCTATTGGATAGGTCTGAAAATCGACCAATATCTATTTTTCATACCCCTAAGTGATAAGGGCTGCCACCCGTAACATTTTTTTTTTTTTTTACTACTTTTTTTTATTTTTTTTTATAGTGTGGATTATGTACTTTGCCAGATTAACTAATATTTTTTAGTTAATTGTTTTTGTCATATATAAAAGAAACTTATGTTTCACGTGTTACGGGTGTTCTCATGAAAGAGTCGATGAATTTTAAACCTGATTTTTGCGAGTATTAGAGGTTGTCAATACGGACGTTTTTTGGAAGAAATGCAACGAATCGAATTAATTATCAATCTAATCGTACTGCCCAGGAACGTGAAGATCGCAATGAACGTAAAAGAATTCGGTCAAGAAAGACCCGTGTAGCGCGACATTCGACTAAAATTTATTATTTTTTTTTTTTAAATTAATGGTTACAACTATAACAGTAAATACTATTCGTCGCAAGATTTTCTAGGGCAGCTGGTATGCAATTCATTTTTTTTTAATCGACGTTTATGTTTGTGAAAAAAGGCAGTTACCGTCAATACGCAGTACTGTCGACAGGGTCTGGGAACGGATAGATTCGCCTAGTTCTTGGAATTTTTAAAGAGTACAAAGAATTCAAAACAAAACAAAAATTTGCAGTGGTCGTAGGACTCGTCGCTGTCTGCCCAGCATAACACGGCTCAATTCTCTACAGCTGTATTCACGTATCGGGCTTCTCTGAGTATTCGTGTTATTCTTAAGACTTTGTAATAACAAATAATAAATATTTTTTATGAAATTTCTATTTCATAGGGTCAAAATCTTGGAGTGGCCACCACTGCATTGGTCGCTGGAGAAAAGCTGAACGCTCGCAAGCTTCTAAAAGAGCTTAACGTTGCAACACAGGTTCCAAATAGTTCTTCAGAATATGAGGGCGTGGCAGAAGAAAATACTTCGTCTTCTGAAGAAGCCCTTAAGGAACAGCCTAAAACTAAGCGGTGCCTAAAAAAGCGTATCATTCCACCACAGGGTGCAGTTCGTCTCCTGGGAAAACGAGATGTTACTACTAGGAACGATTTGGCTGGGGCTTCTGTAAAGCCAAGAATCAAGAGCGGTAGGTTTTGCGCAAATTTTAAAATTTTTGTCTTTTAATCGAGGGGCTCAATTATTTTTATTTTTTGCAGCTATTTCGACTTCGACTCCGCTTCCTCGAAAAACTATGAGCAAAGTTATCGAGGAACCTACTCAGCGCGTGGCAAAACGAGCTGCAATTTCTCCAAGTTCCGGTTTGGTTGGGGTTTCCGTAAAGACAAAAAACGCAGCTGTTTCGACTCCCCTTGCTCAAGAAGGTCAGGTGACCATGGGACCTACTCGACGCCTTGTAAGACGAGTTGTAATTTCACCAAGCTGCGATTTGGCTGAGACTTCCGTAAAGCCAAAAATCAAGAGTGGTAGGTTATGCGCAAATTTTCATCAACTTTTTTTATCTTTAAATCGAAAGATTGAATTTTTTTTATTTTTGCAGCTGTTTCGACTCCCCTTGCTCAAGAAGGTCAGGTGACCATGGGACCTACTCGACGCCTTGTAAGACGAGTTGTAATTTCACCAAGCTCCGATTTGGCTGAGACTTCCGTAAAGCCAAGAATCAAGAGCGGTAGGTTATGCGGAAATTTTCATCAACTTTTTATCTTTAAATCGAAAGATTCAATTTTTGTTATTTTTTGCAGCTGCTTCGACTCCCCTTGCTCAAGAAGGCCAGGAGACCGGGGAACCTTCTCGGCGCATTGTAAAACGAGCTATAATTTCCCCAAGCCACGATTTGGCTGGGGTTTCTGTAAAGCCAAAAATTAAGAGCGGTATGTTATGCGCAAATTTTCATCAACTTTTTATCTTTAAATCGAAAGATTCAATTTTTGTAATTTTTTGCAGCTGTTTCGACTCCCCTTGCTCAAGAAGGCCAGGAGACCGGGGAACCTTCTCGGCGCGTGGTAAGACGAGCTGTAATTTCACCAAGCTCCGATTTGCCTGGGGCTTCCGTAAAGCCAACGATCAAGAGTGGTAGGTTATGCGCAAATTTTCATCAACTTTTTGTCTTTAAATCGAAAGATTAAATTTTTGTTATTTTTTGCAGCTGCTTCGACTCACCTTGCTCAAGAAGGCCAGGAGACCGGGGAACCTTCTCGGCGCATTGTAAAACGAGCTATAATTTCCCCAAGCCACGATTTGGCTGGGGTTTCTGTAAAGCCAAAAATTAAGAGCGGTATGTTATGCGCAAATTTTCATCAACTTTTTATCTTTAAATCGAAAGATTAAATTTTTGTAATTTTTTGCAGCTGTTTCGACTCCGCTTGCTGAAGAAGGTCAGGTGACCGGGGAACCTACTCGGCGCGTGGTAAGACGAGCTGTAATTTCACCAAGCTCCGATTTGCCTGGGGCTTCCGTAAAGCCAACGATCAAGAGTGGTAGGTTATGCGCAAATTTTCATCAACTTTTTGTCTTTAAATCGAAAGATTAAATTTTTGTTATTTTTTGCAGCTGCTTCGACTCACCTTGCTCAAGAAGGCCAGGAGACCGGGGAACCTTCTCGGCGCATTGTAAAACGAGCTATAATTTCCCCAAGCCACGATTTGGCTGGGGTTTCTGTAAAGCCAAAAATTAAGAGCGGTATGTTATGCGCAAATTTTCATCAACTTTTTATCTTTAAATCGAAAGATTCAATTTTTGTTATTTTTTGCAGCTGTTTCGACTCCCCTTGCTCAAGAAGGCCAGGAGACCGGGGAACCTTCTCGGCGCGTGGTAAGACGAGCTGTAATTTCACCAAGCTCCGATTTGCCTGGGGCTTCCGTAAAGCCAACGATCAAGAGTGGTAGGTTATGCGCAAATTTTCATCAACTTTTTGTCTTTAAATCGAAAGATTAAATTTTTGTTATTTTTTGCAGCTGTTTCGACTCCCCTTGCTCAAGAAGGTCGGGTGACCATGGAACCTACTCGACGCCTGGTAAGACGAGCTACGATTTCACCAAGCTCCGATTTGGCTGAGGCTTCCGTAAAGCCAAGAATCAAGAGTGGTAGGTTATACGCAAATTTTCATCAACTTTTTATCTTTAAATCGAAAGATTAAATTTTTGTTATTTTTTGCAGCTGTTTCGACTCCCCTTGCTCAAGAAGGCCAGGAGTCCGGGGAACCTACTCGGCGCATTGTAAAACGAGATGTAATTTCCCCAAGCCACGATTTGGCTGGAGTTTCTGTAAAGCCAAAAATTAAGAGCGGTATGTTATGCGCAAATTTTCATCAACTTTTTATCTTTAAATCGAAAGATTCAATTTTTGTTATTTTTTGCAGCTGTTTCGACTCCGCTTGCTGAAGAAGGTCAGGTGACCGGGGAACCTACTCGGCGCGTGGTAAGACGAGCTGTAATTTCACCAAGCTCCGATTTGCCTGGGGCTTCCGTAAAGCCAACGATCAAGAGTGGTAGGTTAAGCGCAAATTTTCATCAACTTTTTATCTTTAAATCGAAAGATTCAATGTTTGTTATTTTTTGCAGCTGCTTCGACTCCCCTTGCTCAAGAAGGCCAGGAGACCGGGGAACCTACTCGGCGCATTGTAAAACGAGCTGTAATTTCCCCAAGCCACGATTTGGCTGGGGTTTCTGTAAAGCCAAAAATTAAGAGCGGTATGTTATGCGCAACTTTTTATCTTTAAATCGAGGGATTCAATTTTTGTTATTTTTTGCAGCTGTTTCGACTCCGCTTGCTGAAGAAGGTCAGGTGACCGGGGAAGGTTCCCCGCGAGTAGGTACTCGGCGCGTGGCAAAACAAGCGGCGATTCCTCCACGTTCCGATTTGGCTGAAGCTTCCGTAAAGCCAACGCTCAGGAGTGGTAGGTTATGCTCAAATTTTCATCAACGTTTTGTCTTTAAATCGAAGGATTAAAATTTTATTTTTTGTAGCTTTTTCGACTCTGCTTGCTAAAGGTCAAATTAAACATGAAGTTATTGGGGAACCTACTCAGTGCGTGGCAAAACCAGCTGTTACTTCGAAAACACCCGATTCGGCTGGAGCTTCCGAAAAGCCGAAGCTCGAGTTAGCTAGAGCTGACATAAAGCCGCAATTCAGAAACGGTAGGTTATGCGCCAATTGTTATTATTTTCTTTCTTTAAATGGAACGATTCAAATATTATTTTTTGCAGATTATTCGAAAGAAGGTGAACAAAAAATTATCGGGAACCCTACTCAACTTGTATGCAACTATTTCAATGTTGAAAAACGGCCTGACTGGGCGATTTACCAGTACCACGTTGTTTTTGTACCAGAACTGGACAACACCCGTCAGCGCCGTTTTTACTTCGACCAACATCAGGACAAATTGCCTAGTTTCATATTCGATGGTCAAGTACTTTTTAGTGCAACGCCGATTGCTTCATCTAAGTTTGAATCTATAACCCACATGAATGAGATTATAAACATTGAGCTAAAGCTTACCACCATTGTGGGGGCTGAGAAACATGAAATTCAAGTTCTAAATCTAGTACTACGCAGAGCTATGGAAGGAATGAATCTGCAGCTCATTGTCCGTAACTATTTTGATCCACAAGCGAAGGTAATAAATCGATTACAAGTGCGGTAATATTGATCTTACTCAAAACTATTTTTTTTACCTCTAGATAAACTTGGACAAATTTCACATGGAGTTATGGCCTGGCTACAAAACGTCGATACGTATACATGAGCACAGCATAATGCTCTGTACCGAAGTTACTCATAAAGTTATGCGTACGGAAAACTTGCTACATATTTATCGAAAAAACACTGATGAGAATGTTTTCACAGCTACAGTTCAAGGTGGGTTAGAAGTAACATGCCCATATTTATTCTATATAGTTTGCTTTTTTTTCTATTAGGTACGGTTGTGCTTACCGATTATAACAACAAAACATATCACGTGGAGGGTGTGGACTTTAATCTAACACCACTTTCTGAATTCAGTTCAAAGGATGGAGATATCTCATATATAGAGTATTATCACAGGGTAAGAAAAATAGTAACTGCATTAAAAATTATAGCGTTTAAAAGCCGGGCAGAAATGTAAAAGTGCACAATAACATACAGACGGGGCAGACAGGGTACGTTTGTCAAAAATATCTATGCTGAAGTAATATGTTAGCAAAAAAAAATCAGTGTGGTACCGATTGTGTACATATGCGTAAATGTATCGAGGTAAAACTTACATTATGTGCTAGCCATATTTCCTACGGAGTGCACAATATAAATTTTGTTGCGATAAGCTGAAATCATGCAGGTGGAAACTCATTAAAAATAGGCTCTCAGAGAAGGGGCAACGGCAACAATAGAAACCCTTGAACAACAATTCACTTGACAATATTTCAATTTCTTGTTCAGCAGAATGAAGGTTATGAGTTTTAACGTATATTAAAGTCGAACTGCACCGACTAAAGCATTCATGTATATAAAGATTTGTACAGGGGGTATTATGGTCTGGATGATCTATATTGAATAAAGTAGACGGTACGGAGGTTAGCACGCAGTGGTCGCAGTCACCCAGTATATTTTTGATCAGCATCAATAGCCGAATCTGTCGGAAGAAACGATTGCATCTCAGACTATTTGCGCTATAGCGCCAGAAATCGAGTAAAATATTTTTTTGAGAAATCCTTCCCTGCATAGTTCCAACTTATCCTCATTGCTTAGCATATACTTTCAAAACAAGTTGCTCCAAAACAGATTTTATTAAAAAGTCTATAGTCACCAAAATTGGTATTGCAGATTCAAATATAGGGAAGCTAATTGGTTCCCTATCTACAGATTAAACTTAAGAGACAAGCAGGCATGGCTATGGCATTCTCGGGACGTCTCTTAATGAATGTAGCAGTCGGTAGAGTCGAATTTGCTTCCTTATCCAAAAACTCGTAAAAAGCTAGTCCGACACTTCTGCATCGCCTTTGTGCTGGGCAATCGTGCACTTCTGCATTTCCTCACGACAAAGTGCACATCTGCCCCTCTTGCTTATTTAGTAAGTATTAACATTTAAATTCATCCACAGCGCTACAACATCCAAATCCGTGATCCCCACCAGCCGCTATTAAAAGCCAAGTCAAGAGACAAGAGCATGAAGGATCAAATTATTATGTTAATTCCCGAGCTATGCCGCCCCACGGGACTGACGGATGAAATGCGTTCGAACGTACGGCTAATGAAGGAGATGGGCGAGCATACGCGCATGGTTCCAAAGCGTCGTATTCAAAGCCTTCTTGAGTTTAATCACAAGCTGTTGACCCAGGAGCGCAGCAGGGCGATTCTGGATACTTGGGATTTGCATCTTAATAAAGCTCTTATAAAGGTAGATGGGCGCTTGTTGCCCCATCAAGCCGTCTACCATGATGATAGAACATATACTTGCGATACAACCGTTGACTGGACAAAACAGTTGCGTCATGGCATGCACGTAAGAGTCGCCATGAAAAACTGGGCTTGCATTAGCCTTATAAAAAATCGACACGACACCCAACATTTTGTAGATCTTTGCATTCAGGCAGGCAAAGAAATGAGAATGTTCATTGCCAAACCAACGCAGTAAGTATACCAATATCCATGGATGCCTAAACTCTTTAGTTTCTAAAACTTGTCTTTTTCTTAAAGCTTCGAAATATCTGATGATGCTGAGAGCACATTAGATGGTATTATTAGGAAAGCAGTGATGATTGATCCCCAATTAATATTGGTTGTGCTGCAGCGTGCGCACGAGTCCAAGTAAGTGCTGTACACAAGTTGTCCAGAACTTAATTTTAACTTCTTTAAACTAAACATAGATACGCGGTTATTAAGAAGCTTCTCTGCGTGGAACGCCCTGTGCCCTCACAGGTTGTGACACTGTCAAAATTATCTTTACGTAATGAGCGTGGACCTGGAGTTAATCCCTTATCGATTGCCTCAAAGGTCGTTATACAAATGAATGCCAAACTAGGCGGCGTGCCCTGGTTAATAAAGCTACCACTGAATGGAGTAATGGCTATAGGTTACGATGTCTGTCATTCGCCTAAGAACAAGTCTAATTCGTACGGGGCCTTTGTAGCCTCTTTAGAAATGGAAAAATCTTCGACCTTTTATTCTATCGTACATCAGCTAGCCAAAAGTCAAGAGTTGTCCGATAAAATGGGCATAAGCATGTTGCGTGCCCTTCAAGCCTACAAACGTCAAAATGGCACGCTTCCTTCGAAGATCTTATTTTATCGCGATGGCTTGGGCGAAGGACAGATAGCCCAAGTTCTAGAGACGGAGCTACACCATTTATTAGAAACCGTGAAGACAATATATGCAGAGTCAGAATATAATGAAGTTTGTCACGTAACATTTGTTGTAGTCACGAAGCGTTTAAATACTCGCTTGATGTATGGCCATGGAAATCCACCACCAGGCACTGTTACCGACAAGGATATTACATTTCCCGAATCCTACACCTTCTATCTGGTACCGCAGAATGTAAGGCTGGGAACTGTTTCGCCCACCTGCTACCATGTCGTGCATGATGATTTGCAGCTGTCACCTGATAGAATTCAACTGCTCTCCTACAAAATGTGTCATCTTTATTTCAATTGGTCAGGCACAGTTCGGGTTCCGTCAGTTGTCCAGTATGCACATAAGCTGGCCTTTTTGGCGACTGAAAGCTTCAAAGCGGTCCCAGGACAAGGTTTGAATACAAAACTGTATTTCCTGTAAGTGGACATTGAAACATTGAAAGCCAAACTACGACCTTACATAGTGGGCAGGGGTCGGAGTCCTGTAGTTTTTTACAATAATTACGAATTTCAACTACTTACATGCAATACCGATACGATAGTTTAAAAATCGTACATTACATATCATACATTATTTATGGATACATCAAGCACTTCACACTCAATCAACATTCGATATCGAGACTCATACATTAATTATCGATACATCGGTGAGTTAATACCAGTTCGTAATATCGACAATCAACATTCAATATCGAGACTCATACATTAATTATCGATACATCGGTAATTTAATACCAGTTCCTAATATCGACATCACATTAACAAATTTTATAAAAAATAAAAAAGGAAGCTTCTGCATGCAGCATAGACAAGATGACAGGGCTGAATCCTTTCCAAAAAAAAGAGAAATTATTTTATATAAAATACCCTCAAAAAACGATGATTACTATAAACGATACGATACTTTAACAATCATAGATTTCTCAGTTGATACTGAATATTAGATGTCGATACTCAATTTAATTTTGCGATACATTGGTTAATCAAAACCAGTTAATATATTATTGGTATCAAGTTGACTAATTTTATAAAAAATTGAAAAAATTGGAAAAGACTGGATGCAGCATAGACAACATGTCGTGACTGTAAGTATTCCAAAAAAAATATATGTATATATATTTTTATATGTTAACATATCGTTTAAAAAAATCGAATGATTATAAACGATCAAAAATCAAACACATCACGGGCAATATGATTACCGATACTCATATTCTATTTCGATACATCGATGCATAAACACAAGTTTGTCCATTAACGGAATCAAGTTAAAAAATAATTTTATAAAAAATTAAAACGAAGAGAACTAGACAAGATAAGAAGTCGAGAACGAAGCCATTCTCAATAAAAAATAAACTATGATTTTTGTAAGTTTACATAATCTTAAAAAAAACAAAAAAATTATTGTCCTACAAGATATGATAGTTAAATCGATTACTGTACGGCGGTTCCCAATACATCGGTGGCAAAACACAAATTTGTAAATTATCGTTATAAAATTAACAAATAATTTGAACAAGAATGAAAGAGGCGATACATCGGTGACTAAACACCAATTTGGATATCATCGGCATAAAATAAACATAAAATTTTAACAAGAAGGAAAGAGCTGAAGGCAGCATAGACGAGATGAGATGTCGGAACCGAAACCATTCCAATAAAAAACAATGATTTTTGTGTGTTTACATAAACCTAAAAAAAAAAAAAAATTATTGTCCTACACGATATGATAGTTAAACAATCGATCGTTGTACGGCGGTACCGAATATTCGATGGCGATACTCTCATTCTATTTTCCGATACGTCGTTGGTTAAACGCCGATTTTTACATAATCGGCTTAAAATTAACAACAAATTTATACAACAAGGAAAAAAAGGAAAGAGCCGATACATCGGTGACTAAACACCAATTTGTATATCATCGGCTTAAAATTAACAAATTTTAACAAGATGGAAAGAGCTGGAGGCAGCATAGACCAAATGTGACTGTAAGCATTCCAAAAAACCGAATCAAACAACAATACCAAATTAATCAAATGATAGTTCTATACGATATCGGAACACTTCTTCGTATAATGAAAATTCAATGCAAATACCCTCATAATTGGCGATTCAACGGCGAAAACACACACAAAAAAAAAGAAATTTATATATATATGTTATATATAATATAATATATAAACGATAAAAAATCAAACATTTCACGGTCAAAATCAATGCCGATACTTATATTCTATTTCGATATATCGTTGAACAAAATTGAGTTTGTGTACTATCGGTTTCAATTTAACCAATAATCTTATTAAAAATTGTAACTATTCAAAAAATTGTTAAATTTAAAAAAATGAATTTATTATGTTAACAGGATTACAAAATTTAAAAACTTTTGTAATCCTTTTATCCTGTAAAATGCGCCCCATTGCCCGACAAGAATTTAACAATAAACACTTTCAAAAATAATTTATTTTATTTGAAAATAACTAACATATCGCTACATGGGTTCTGTTTCCGCTCAATGCTATAATTTTATATGATTTTCATTTAGATTTTGTTACGTCATATACACTTTATTTTTTTTAGCCGCAGGATATTGTTTTAGTTGTCGCTGACACAAATTTTTAACGCGCCCCATTTAACGTTTTGTTTGTGTCGCATTTGTTGCATGCAACTTTTTGTTTGCTTTTGTTGTTATTGCGCCAACTCCGTCTCCAGCACCCGAAGCTGCTGCTCCAGGCTACAGATGGTGCCAAGTGCCATTATATAACTTGCCTTTAATAGTTAATGCAAAGCTTTTAAGCAGCCAGCACCCGCCAACAGCCAACTAATGTTGGCTAAAACGCCGGCAACAAACGCGGACAACGTTACGTATGCGCAATGTTGCATTTAAAGCACTCAGTGCGGGTTAAGCGCAAAACTGTTGTATTTAATTTTTAGTGTTTTTAACATGCAACAAAGTGTAAAAACTCGGACACAAATAAATGTGAAAAAATTGTTGGTACTAAACAATCGGAATGCAGCGAATATGTACGCTATAAGGGTTCAAATCTAACGACATGTGTAAGAGACGTAAGGGAAATATTTTTGTAGGCTTTTTCTAAATTAAAATTAATTACAAATTTGAATATATCTATTTTCGGAGCTTTTGTAGGTCACTTAAAATTATCAGATGAATTACCAGTCAGATGGTGTGCCCTTAACTTGACTAGATATTTTTTATCCAACTGTGCAAGGCTTTAGAAAATAGTTCTGGGAGTACCATTTCATCATTTTTAAAGAAATCTATTTAGAAAGGTTCGCGCTTAGACAGTGTAACAGCTCGGAACAGTGTCAAGTATTCCCAAAAATTAAAAGGAATTTTAATGTTTGAGCTTATGTGAGTCTACGTGCCAATTTTGGTTATTGTAGCTTATTTTACAGACGAGTTACATATAGGTTTATTTTTAGTTTATTTTTTAGTTGTCTCATATAAGCAGTAAAACTTCATTGTTTTTATGTAATATTTAAAGCTCCTAATCCACTTTAGTAGAAAAATATATTATAAAAAAAATAGGCATGTTTTTGAAAAAAATAAACAATACTATTTTTTTTTTATTTTCTTAAAATTTTTGGTATAATATAATTTTTATGCGGTATTACTTTCATTCCGTTTTGGATTTTTTATTCCTTGATAAAATTGTACATCTAGTTGACAATCGTAAAAGATAAAACTAATACCATAGCCCTCCAGTAGCACAACTTATCGCTCCTAGCCGGAGCGTAGCCGTCTTGGTTAGAGAGTATTAAAAAACAGGACTTAAGACATCTATTATTTTTAAAATATTCATACAATTAAGAAATTTACCACAAAAATAATATTTTTTTTTTTTAAATATTAGACAAGTGTTAATTTTTACTTTACAAACGATTGTAATTTTTAACCCCCGACGCAAAAAGAGGGGTGTTATAAGTTTGACGTGTCTGTTTGTTTGTCTGTCTGTCTGTCTATGGCATCGTAGCTCCCGAACGCATGCAGTGATTTCAATTTAGTTTTTTTTTGTATTAAAGGTGACTTATGTGCAAGTGTTCCTAGACATGTTTGATGAAAATCGGTTGAGCCGTTTAAAAGTTGTGAGGAGTGAAATTGGGGAGAATGCGTAAAAAAAAGCAAACGAGCTTGACCTTAAATGTAATCTATACCTTAACAAGAATCTAAATTATAGTAAGTATATTATAATATACTAAAGTCCAACTTAACCTAACCTACCTATAAAAAATATGAAATAAAAAATTAAATTAAAAATTTAAAAAACCCCCGAACTTAAGTAATTTTCATTTAAAAAAGTAAAAAATAATAAAAGAAACTTAATGTTAAAGTACCTAAGAATCTATTAATAATTCTAAAAAAATACGTCGCGTTGGGGGACCGCTCCTAAACTAACAATTTAAATACAAATAGTCTAATTAAGCAACAAAGATGAACTTAAAAACAAAATTAAGAAAATACTTCAAAACTTAAACTTTCATAGAATTACTTCAAAAAATTTGCATGTAAGATACGACCGTCAACGACGTCTGCCCTCGCGTGTCCCCCAACGCGACGTATTTTTTTTAGAATTATTAATAGATTCTTAGGTACTTTAACATTAAGTTTCTTTTATTATTTTTTACTTTTTAAATGAAAACTACTTAAGTTCTTGTGTCGGGGGTTTTTTAAATTTTTAATTTTATTTTTTTTAAATTAAAATAATGAAATAGTAAAAATAATTATAGTGAGCTAATAACAAATATTTTAAAATATTAGCCAATTTGTATTAAAAATTGAATAAAATATGAAATAAATTAAAAAGAGTCTCATAAAAAAAATATGTGCCATATTTAATGTTCCTTAGAAAAGGTTAATTCATAAAATAATTTAATTTAAAAACATATAATTTTTAGGACTGTTGCACTAAATCTATTTGATCCATATTTTAAAAATTTAATTTTTATTTTTAATAAGATAATGCTTTTTTTTTAATGTGTTGGTAGAAATGTATACAAAAATTTACAATAACAAATTTTTATAAAAATTATGGAACATATTTAAAAAAAAATATATTTTTTAAGGAACTCTTTTATTAAAAAATTTTATTAAAAAGTGCACCTAAGCAAAATTTGAAATATTTAAAGTTTCTTAGAAAAGATTAAAAAAAAAATATATAATTTTTAAGATTATTGCCCTAAATCGATTTGATGCATATTTAAAAATACAAATTTACAATAATAAACTTTAATTAAAATAGAACAAAAATATTTTTTTAATAGGAATATATTATTTTAAAGAAAATCTAATTTTTTATTTTTAACATTGTTGCGCCAAATTGATTTGATTTATATTTAAAAATATAATTTTAACTTAAAGTAAGAAAATTGAATTTTTTATGGACCTCAAATTCTGCATATCAGCGACCCCGGAAACATTTAAATAAGAATTATGGTATGACTATTTAAACCGAAATGTATTTTTTCAATAAGAATATATTATTTTGAAGAAAATCTCACTTTTTTATTTTCAACATTCTTGCATCAATATTGATTTGATTCATATTTGAAGAAAATCTTAATTTTTTATTGTTAACACTGTTGGTACCAAATTGACTTGATTCATATTTAAACAATTTAATCTTTATTTAAAATAAGAAAATGTGTATTTTTATTAGTGTACTAGTTAAAATGTATATAAAAATTGGGAACAAAAAACTTTATTTAAAAGAAAATTTAATTATTTTTTTGTAAGAATATAGTATTTTTAAGAAAATTTAATTTTTTTATTTTTAATATTGCTTATGCACCAAATTAATGTAATTATTTTGTACAAATATTGAACCTTTTGTTTTAATATTGAATTTTAAAAAAATATATAAATTATAAAAAAAAATTATATGTCTTTAAGAAAATCAAATTGATTTGATGCATATTTACAAAATTACATTTTTTTTAATAAACTTTTTTTTTTTAATATTAAAAAAGTACAAAAATTTAAAAAAAATTCAAAAATTGTTCGTATATAATTTATAATATTTGATAATTCAGATTATAAAAATGAAATGGTTCAATTATATTTAGTAGTCACAATTAAAAAAAAAATTTAAAAACAAATACATTTTTTAAATGAAGTAATACAGCGTAAAGTTTAATAATTAAAGATTTTAACAGTTTTTTTTTTTTGGATCCAAAGAAATAGTTTGGCATAATTTTTGATGCCTTATACAGCTAAACCCTTTTAAAAAATGCTTAGTAGCCTTTAATCAATAATTAAAGGGTATAAAATCCCCGCAAATAAAAACAAGTACAGCATCTAATTGCATTAGCTTCTATTTTTTTTATACGATTTTACTTATATATTCTGCTTTGTTATTTTTTACTATATTGTTTGAGTTGAACAGTAATTCAAGAAATTAATGGCATAAAGCAAACAAGTAATAAAAGTAAAGACGAAAGGAAAGTAAGCAGGAACTTGTCTATGGCAACAAATTAAAAACTATTGAAAGCTTTAAAGATAATGATGTGATTAGTTGAGATACTTTTGTCTATTAAATTTATTGAAGAGAAAATTATGAGGAAAATAAGGAAAAACAACTTCAAAGGCTTTTGTTCGAAAAAACTTAAACGAGAGTTTTAGACAATTAGACAAGCTACAACGAAAGTACAGTTGCGCAAAAATGTATTTTTTATTTTATGTAGAGCTCTTAGCGGTTAGAACAAAATATTTCCTTTATTAGTATAAAAGCTTTCTTTTTAATACATATTTAGAAATCCAAATTAAATCTTAATTTTGCGCAAAATTACAAAGCTGTAAGTTCTCCCATGTAATGAGTGACAAGTTTTTGACTTAGACTGAACTTTCTCTACCTGATAAACAAATTTCCGCTACAATCTGCAGCTGACAGCCGTCTTTGCCTTTAAAACTTTCTTGGTTCTATCAACGCTATCAACATTTCTTTGAGGGCACACATGATTATAAATCACGAACATATATGTAGAGCCGAACCACTCGCTGCCATCAAAGTTTAGACCAAAAAACTTGTAAAAACTTTTTAAGTAAACTTAAAACGCGCAAGAATCAAAAATAAAGGAAATAAATTTTAGAAGAAATCCAACTTTAGTTTAATGAAAATGGAATATATTTGTGGCTAAACTTTTACAAGGACTCGAAATGTATGCAATGTAAAAACTAGGATGCCAAATTGGCGCTATTGAATTTTATACTGAACTAAAAGTATATTAGTTACAAGGCAGTCAACTACAATAACTAACAATCAGTGAGAGAAATCGAATGCTAATAAAAAAAATAACCAATTTGATATATTTCATTGAGAACTCTTTTAGTTAAGAATATTATCATAAAGAATATCAGGATTTCTGATCATTTAAAATATTGATGTTTTTAAGCAGAGCCTTACTAATTATTATATTTACTAATACTCTCACAAAGAATTACAGGAGCGGTGTTTTACCTTACAGCCTAAAATTGGTTCAATTTTTGTACAGCAGCTGTATGAAAAAGTCTACCAATTTTGATCAAACTTTGCACAAATGTTAAGTCTAAAATAAACTCTGCAAAATTGGGTTCAAATTTAAAATAAATAAATATTTTTTCTTTAAAGTCTACACATTCGTATTAAAATTGGTCAAAATTAGCCTACTAAAACCGGATGAAAAGTCTATAGAATAACCAATAGAAAATGTTTTTTTTCCCAAAATTGTACTTTATTCGTTCGTACTCAATCGATATAACCTGGGAAATGGAATCTCTAACATTTAAATAGCTTTTTGGTAGATCTATTTGCCGAGGCCCTCAGAACAGCCGATTTTTTTGGCATCATTTTGTTATTCGAGCCAGAAATCTATTCAGATTTCTAGATATTTTTTTTGAGGTCTGCGAACAGATAACAGTCCCGAGGGTCAAATCTGAAGAATAAGTTGGTTAAGGAAACAAATCGAAGTATAATTCGACGTTTTGCAATAATCGGCATAATTCGGTTTTCCGTAACTTTTTCTAACTTGTGAATTAATTATCAGATTGTCATACAATTTTTGCAAAATCCTAAAAATATGGATGCATACAAAAAAAAAAAAAATCCGGTTACAGCGTTTGTGACGTCATCTATATGTCATCCTAAGGACTTTTTTTACGATGTCTTATTTCAAAAAGCTACCATACAATAAATTGAGTCAATGCTCTCTTTTTCAGAGAGATGCGAATTATGCAAATACGCAATGCGTCACCTTTTAAATATAAGGTCACGCCTTACAACCATTAAAAAAAAGATTAGTTGAAAAATTTTGTCCCGAAAAATTCTCATTACTCATTTTGCATGAATTTAAAAATTTTTATTGCTCTAACTTCCAAAAGGGTACTTTATTTTTGATGGTTTTTGAAGGGTGATAAGGAAACTCATACCTGGAAAGAGGTAAATTGACAATTTTATTTTGGTTTTTGCTGATAATAATATTTAATTTCAGAGATGTATGTATGTTCAGATGGAGAAGTCCTAAAAGAATTAATATTATTTCCGAAAATAAAATCGTTTAAATACCTCAGGGATAATTTAGATAGCAACCTCAATTGTAAGAACCACATAAAAGAGAAATAAAAACAGCTGAATTTACAGTCAAAAAATATTTTTACTTTTTGATCTGGATCCAAATATCGTTCGGAACATTTCTGAATTTGTTTTTCTTTTTAAATTGAGTCATAAAGCGCATAAAAAAAGTCATAAAGTTCAAAAACTGAAATGTTCAACTTTTTTATCTGGATCCGAAAAGCAAAAAAATTGCTGCGTGCGCTCGTTGGGAACATTTCTGATTTTTTTTACCTAATTGGTTGAGTTCGATCATAAATTCTCAAAATATGTAAATTTCATCGCAATCAGAGGATACGGCCTCATAAAGTGGAAGTCATTTTAAAACGCGGGAGCTGGATGAATGGATCAAAAACCGGATTATAGATATAGAGTATATTATATTATTTGGGAAATTATCAGATATACATAAATATGTATTTGAATTTCTTTAAGTTTTTCATGAATTGTGTGGATGGTTTCAAATAAGGGATAACCAGTATATATTTAATTTGCTTTAAGTCTTTCTCTGAATTTCGGGACTCGGAATTTCATTAGGGAATATAGTTTCATTATAGTCCTGTAATCAGTCAACGTTACTCTCAAAAATAAGAGAAAATTCCTAACGGACTATTGTTTCTTGTTATATATTGGGAAAATTTAGAAAAGAGCCCTCATACTTTTTTTCAAGAGCGGTAAATTTTAAATTTGTAAATATATTAAATCCACTGCCATATTTTAAAGTTGTCGCAATATTAACTGAGAATCAATGTGAATTTAGCTCGAGTACCATAAATCAATTAGTTTTGCTCATCTATCGTAATTCATCTACAGCTCGCTTTATAGCAAAGCCTTGGAAAATAATCCTATTCCCGAACTACATTAATCCTACCAAATCCCAACACTTATCAATCTCTATTCCAAAATCCTTTAAATTTCCAGCACAACATTAAACTTCATTAACCTTTCGCCTTTGCCTTCGAGCATTTGTCTAAAAATAACATTATTATCCTTACAAATTCGCCGGAAAATTATGCCATTCACTTTGTTTTTGCAGTTGGCTTATTTTTGTTAGGATTTTTTTTTTTTCCATTTACCCCGCACATCATTTACTTCCTACTTTATTGTATTAAGCAAGTCAAACGCCATACTCCAAACTCATTTGAATGCATTTTTTGGTAATGAAGATGAATATTTTGAGATTGTGTATTTTTCCAGTTCGCGGCACATTTTTCGAAAAATGTTTGGCCAAAGTTTTTCGGCTGCCATTTTTTTTTCTTTTTTTTTTTGTATACTTTTCTTGTTGGTATTTCAATTTTGCATTAGAATTGCCAGCCGGCGGCTGTGCATCCAAAAGTTCTATAAACTGCTGCCATTACCCAACTCCCCCAAACAGCTAACATACCTCCTTCCGTTCTCATTTTCTTCACATCTGCAGCCAAAAGGCGACTCCTTAAAGAGCTGCCAAATATCTGGCCATATTTAATATGCAGCAGCCGTTCCCGGGCACGTATCCGTATCACCTATGATAAAGTTGTTGCCGCTCATTCGTTGCTCCAAATGAGTTTCAGCAGCAAAATTAAAAACTTTATCAGTGAATACAAAAAAAATATATAAAAGTGGGTTGGTTGCAGTCGAGACATACTGACTATTGAATACCCTGCTATCGGGGTATTGAAATGGGTGGAAAAGGGGAAGGTGATGCCCATCATCCAAGACACATGGTAAATTTAACTCATCTATAGAATACTATAAATGGGATCAGACCAATAAGTATAAAAAATAAGATATTCGAAATTTTCGCTAATTTATTTTCAAACTTTCATAAATTTCAAACGATTAGGAATTTCTACTTGGAAACTTTAACTTATTTGAGATGCTTACTTCTTCTTGATTCGCATGAGACTCTTTTCGAAAAATTTTCTAGCCTTAACCCATTTCTAAGGATGTATGTATATACTAAGAAATTTTGAAGTAGTATTTCATATGCAATGAATGTTGCAAATTTTAATAAAGTTCTGGTGTCTGAAGCTCTTTTCATCTTTGAGATCTAAACTTCAGATTCGCTCAATCGACCCAACATAGTCCCTTACACAACGCCTTTTGCTCATTACATACCCTGCTTGATTCTAAAATACCCTTGACCCTCTTTTTACAGGGTATAAACAACTCCGTTACGGCACTAAAATGGGCGTAGTTAGTCAGTGTGTGTACGTAACAAAAAAAAAAAAAAGAAAACTGGAAACTTTTTCATGAAGTTAAAGCAAAGTAAAATCAAATTATTGCGGTTGCCGCAGCAAGGATCTATCTGTGAGCACTGTCGGTAGTATGGAGGAGTATATGGCTGCCAGGCTGGCAAAAGGATTACACGTTCTGTTGGCATTTGCAGTGTAAAAAGCCGCCATTGCAGTTCCCGCCAGACAGTTAGAAGGCTTGCTCCGTAAATTCCTCAGACCAAAGCCCAGGCCAGGCTCGTTCACATGAAGTTGGCGCATTCTAATTGAATTTTCACTTTTTTTGTAGCCAGAGAGTTGGCTACGACTATGACGACCCTGTGCCGGGAACCGGGAATTTACGCTTCTTACAAGCACCCACACCTGCCCACAAACACACTCACCCACACACTCGAAAAAGCACACCCACACAAACACACACACGTGCGGCGCTACAGAGAAATTGCAATAATTATTTTTAATCTTAAGTACGACTTTCGCGTAATGAGATTTGGATTATCTGTGCGCACAAAAACTCACAGACAGACAACGGGGGTAACAAGGATAACAAGGGAACAAGGACTACACACAGAAGGTAGCGTCAAATTTATTTGTGCGCCTTACTATGCGCCATATGAAAAAAAGGGGGGACTTAAAAATGTTCTCAACGAGACGCATAAAAAACTTGTTTAAAAAGTTGCCAGCACGTTTGGCAACCGTGAAAAAAAAACAACCAACTTTACTTGTAAATTATGAAAATGAGTTGATTTTAAGAGACAAAGACAAATTAAGGGAGGGAATTTTATTAAATTTAGTAATTTTCTGTGGGAGCTTAAGAAAAGAATGTACCATCTTATAAAAAGAAACCTTTGAAAGATTCTAAAGCGCTTTACAAGCTTCTGGCTGTGCCAAAAGTTTACGATAAGAGCATATTATCACCTTCGACAAGTTTTATCGAAAACCAAGCCAAATTCCAGTAGTCTCCAAGATGAGCTTTGCCGAGATGGCAAAGGAGAAAGTCCTTCTGGGGGTCTTGGACCAGGGAAATCCGGACGACAGGATCTCCAGAAATCAATGGAAGTGGGTGGCCTAGAGCTCCTGACCAAATGGATTCGGATAATTTCTGACTAAATGGCCAACGACGAAATAGACCCACTTTGGGACCCCCAAATTACAAAAATTGGTTGAGGCCAACTACGGTTTGGACACTGGTCTATGGGGGAGCTCAAACACTAACGAAAGAGGTGAGTTGTTTTTTGAATATTTATTTCCTCACTATTAACTTAGTAATATGCAACTGAGAAAATTATGCCACATTTGTAATTAAAGATAGAGAAGTGGTTATCGAACTAACTTTTATCTTAAGCTTTTTAATGGCCAAATCACTATTGGAGAGTTTTGAAAGACCATTCCTTCTCAGATCATCATCGTATGGACATGACATCCCGTTCTCGGATTACGGCCGACCTCAGCAGTTCCGCTTTGCGACCTCTGCTTTGCGCGTGCCTTCTCCAATTAGAAATACCAATGGAGGATAGGTTCTCCTCCACTTGGTCTTTCCATCGGAGTCGAGGTCGTCCCCTTCGTCTTCCTTCGTCGGCTTTCGCTTCGAATACCTTTTTCGCTGGAGCATCGTTATCCATACGCACGACATGCCCAAGCCAGCGCAGACGTTGTATTGTGATGAGCTGGACAACATCTATATCAACGTAGAGCTCTTACAGCTCGTGGTTCATCCGTATGCGATAGTCGTCCTCGAAACGTACGTACCTTCTCAGATCATAGATACATTAAAACATAAATATCTATATCCAGTCCGAGTTAAGTTTATTAATCCTTAGAGAGCCAACTAGAAAGCTTTTAAGGTAAATCTAACTCAGACCCTTTTGAATCCTCCCGGAGTGGACTCTTCCTTCAATACCCGGATACCCCCAGGGCAAGTTGTCGGATGCTTTTTAATAAGGCAAAGGAAATACAACAGAATAGAATACAAACAAAGCTTAGCTCAATAGAAGAAAGTAATTAGACAAATTAAGCGAGACGAGTGGAGAAGATTTTGCTCTGAAATCGATTCTTCATGGCTTTGTAGATTACATTCAAAGACGGACTCAGACCAAATGGGCCATAAATACCTTTGACCCCTATAAAACTTCAGGTGCTGACGGAATAATACCAGCCCAGTTACAGCACGGTGGGCACTTCGTAAGATTGTGGTTAAAAGCCAATTCTACCACTATTACTGCGTTAGGCCAGAGACCATCCTCATGGCTAAAGTCAAAGGCAGTCTTCATACGCAAGGCGGGTAAAATATCACATACAATGCCAAAAGATTTGAGACCCATTAGCTTGCCGTTGTTTCTCTAAAGAACTTTGAAACGATTGATAGGGTCAATTACACCTGAGAACATCAATTAAGTTCAAACTTTTATCTGCATCACAGCACGCATATTCCAAGGGAAAATTGACAGAAATTACTCTGTCATACGTACTTTACTCTGTCATATCAACCATAGAAAAATCCTTATATAGGGTTTTTCATTAAGGACTTGACAACTTTTTTTAAAATAAAATTTAAGATATTTCCAAAAACTTCAGTATCGGCTTGAAGTACAATCAAAATATTTATATTTATGAAATCGTTCATATGGCCGACGCGGGCATGTTTGCAGCTGTCGAATCATTGGACCCAATTTTCGAGAACTCCGCCCCACATTTCGGCCCAATAACGCCGCCGGCATGCAAACCGCACCAAACAGTGCATTTCAATTTCGATTATCGCAAGTTTTCCTTCGATTTCAAATACCCCAAAAAACTATGGCATGAGCTGGAGAATTATTGTTTGGAATTTTTCAATAAAATTTCTTTAATAAGCTTATTTCCTTACGTGACAATTTTTCTTTGTTTTTAATCTACGAGCTCCGATAAGGAAAAGTCTTCGATTATCTTATGTACTTCTTCGATTTTAAATACCCCAAAAAAAAGGTGCAATGAGCCGGAAAACTCTTGCTTGGTATTTTCTAATAAAATCTCTTTAATGAGCTTATTTCGTTACGTGACACTTTTTTTTTGAATTGACTCTTCAAGCTCCGATACTTATGTTAAAAAAGATCCCTTTAATTACTGGATAGCTCATCCGTCCCTCAGAAACTGCCAGGATAGTTCACGATCAACGTTTATCCTGTAGAAATGTATAGTTTTTTAGCCCATTACCTTTTGTTGATGGCCTTTTTATAATTTCATTCTACTCGGTTAAGAACTCCTTTCCAAAAAAACCAACTTAGAATTTCTCGTAGTAGAGCAAAACAAACCCCAACTCAGCCACTATTCACTCCATACAAATTAGCTAGAAATATTTTTGGTTATTCCCCCAAGGCAATACAATCATCCACTTTCTACTAATTCGCGTCATTGAAATGACCCACAATTGCTGCCAGCTCCCGAGTCTCACAATAAAAAGTAGAGCTTCCAGTCTGCTGAATCCGTATCTGACTATCCACGGCAACCAAGTCATTTGTCACAGTGGAATTTATTAAAATGATTATCTTTAGCTTTTCGCACGGAATGCGTAATTTTTGTGTCCGTCCGACTGGGTCAACAACTAACTGTCATGGTTGTTTACTTATTACTGTCAGGAAATGCTTTCCTTTTCCCTCCCGAAAAAAAAAAGGAAAAACACTTTTTACACTTGCACCGATAAGACTTGATGTACGTATTGTGGTTTTTGTTTTTTTTTTTGTGTGGGTGGAAATCTCCAAACGTGGGGCATAGTTTAATTGTTGGCAAACCGTCTCCACTCTCCTCTCCACCCCCCTTTGTCGTTCTCACTCTATTTGTAGGCTGGACACAATGGCGGCAATTAGTTAAACTGTGCCCTGGGGGATTTCGATAATTAAAATGCAACGCTGGCCGCAATATTTTAGTTTTTCCTCACTCATACTCTCCTTCACTCTTTCTCTCTCTCTATCGCTTTCCTTTTGGTAGCTCTGTCCATCGTGTTTTTCTTTTGTTTGTGCGTTTCGGCACAGTTATACAAACTAATCAGATTGCTGCTATATCAAATTAGTGCTAGCTTTTTATGCCACAATGTCCTTGCCGCAGCTAGAAAACTCAACTAGTATCAGTGCTGGACAGGGGCGGATATGGAATAAAATTTGCAAGGGGATCTAAATTTCATAATCAATGTAATATCTGGTTGAGTAGATGGTGATGATTATAGAGAAACTTTAAAAATTTTTAGGAACTAAGATATTTTGAGAGGGGTCCTTTTGATGGATTTTAGTAATGGAAGTTTATTTGAATAGAGTGCAAAAAATATCATGCATTCAAATATTGAATTTTTACGCAAATCTTTCTTAAGAACAAAATCTTTAAACAAAATTGAATATTTAAAAAAATTACAAAACCCCAAAAATTTAACAAAACAAGAAAACTGTTATAATCGGTAATTCCTTTAACAAAGAGCTTTTTAAAACCCCTGAATATTTGGACACTTTCTAGTTCTAATTACCAAGTATTATAATAAAATATACCTAAGACCTCCAATTAGAATAATAAGACTTTGATATAGTCAGTCTGGGTGAATTAAAAATTATTAAAAAATCAGATTTGAGGTCATATTTTCCACTTTGGAACTCAAGGAAATATTTTTTTTATAAAAAAGCTAACTGAAAAATCTTTAAAAATGGCTTAGCTGGGAGAAAACATAGTATAGGCCCACGTATAAAAGGGTTAAGAGCTTAACATAATTCAAGACTACCTATATGGACTTTAAGCCTTCGAATCGGAATGTCCAGATGCCCAAAAAGCCCCAACATCCTAGGAATCGGAAATAATCTTATTAAAACACCATAAGAAACGCTTTTTTGGAAACGTTAGGAAATCTGGCGTGCTGGAATTTGACTGAAATCCATTTCCGATTCAGCGACTCCAATAATAATACAAGACTGCTTATATGGATTTTGAGCCTTTGAGTCGGAATGTCCAGATGCCCAATACCCTAGGAATCGGAAATAACCTCAAATAACTTCATAAGAAACGATTTTTTGGAGACTTTCTCAGAAATCTCACGTGCTGGAATTTGGCTGAAATATTATACATTTCCGATTCAGCGATCCCTATAATAACACCAGACTAATCAAATGAATTTTGAGCCTTTTAATCGGAACGTCTAGATGCCCAAAAAAGCACTAACATCGTAAGAATGGGAAGTAACCTCAAAAAATTCCATAAGAAAAGGCTTTTTCAGAAGTCTGGCGTACTGGAATTTGGTTGACATCGATTTGCGATTCAAAAAAATAATCTAACAAAATAATCGATTTGCTGAAAAAAGTTGTGGAATTTTTTGAGGTTAGACGTAACACAAAATAAATTTATTTTAAGTTGGAAAGTCTAATACATCTTTGAAACCGAGTCCGAGCTCTAAAAAATCCATAATGTCAGCGTTCTGATGTAGCCGGGATGGGATCGAAAAAGGTAATTTGAGCTTATCCTAGAAATCTGACGTTCTAGAGATTTTTACTTCTCGGATTCGGATTAAGAAACTCCAAAAACAAGTAAAATTATCTTTGAAAATTTAAAATCGAAAAAAAAAATTTTAGTGATTGAAATTGAATTTTGCTGATCGAAATTTTTAGGCCTTTAGACTAAACCCCTTTACTTTTTTAAAAAACAATTTTGCATGAGTTTTCAACTAACAAAATTTTAATTAGTGCCCTTTTTTAATATTTCTATAAAATTTAAATTTTTTGGACAATATTATATATCTAAGATTAATTAATTTCCGTACCAACAATATCATGTTCATAAACATCGGATAGGTGTGACCAAAATTATAAGAGCACCTGAGACTAAAAAAAAGGAATTTGCCTCAGAAAAGTTTCAAAAGAATCATGCGTAGTATATATAATCAATACGAATTAGAATTATCTTGTCAGAAGACAATTGTTCCTTCAATAAATAATTGCAGATTATAAGTGTCTCAAAATTGGTCTAAAATTTGGAATAAAGGTTAAGTCCAAATTATAAGAGATCTTAAGATTAAAAATATTGGAATATGCCTCAGAAAATTTTCTAAATTTTCTAATCTTATCAGAAGATAATCGTTCCATGAATAACTAATAGCAGAGGGTAATAAGCTTAATATTGGTATAAAATTTCAGAATAAATATTAAGTCCAAGTCGCAAGGTATTCAAAATCAAAGATCTCAAAAATTGTTTTTTTGTGAATACTTTCTTCTTCTGTTATACCTATAAAAAAATTTCTCTACAGCAATATTTTTTTAATAGCTTGCCATTCTCGGGAACCATTATAGCCATCGCATTGCCCCACTATTTTCACATTATCTTCATAGACCAAATCCAGGGTCTGCTTAAAGCCCTTAATTTCACCCCCTTCTAAGCCGCTGTCTAGTAATTTCAACGTGTTTTTCGGTAAACCAACATTTACATTTAATTTTATGGCATAAAGCACTTTAATTTACTATATATTTTTTTGTTTTCTATTTTTTTTTTGGAAAACCTATTGAGTTGACCAGCGCAGTGGCCATTTCTAATCCCATTCATTCAAATTCAAACTCATGGAAGAAAATAAGCAAAGTAAATTGGGTTATTTTTTTGGTAGCTTTTGGGATTTGTTGGGAGATGCCTTTTTGTTAGCCCAAAATTGAATGCATTGTTTTCGTAACTATTTCATAGACGCTTGTGCATTGCATTGCTTTGCTTTTGTGTTTTTCTCAAGCTTTTCACTTTTCACTTTTCTTCGACGAATTTTCATTTTCATGCTCGCTCGACGCCACCTGAAGCAATCTAGCAAAATCCAATGCCAACTAAAGTTTACTTTTTTTTCATTTGAAATTCTTGAATAGCCTTTGAGTGTTTGATTTCGATTATAATACAAAATTTTACTTTCCAATTGCAAGCAGTTTCCAGGAAAATTGTGAAAATTGCAAAAATAGCTGCTGCTACTTTAAGTAAAGCCAGCGTTTATTTTTGGCAAATTGTTTGCTTAGCGAATTATGCAAATTTTTCATTTTGTAGTTTATTTCCATTTTTTTTTTGTTGTAGGCTTTCAATTTGCAAAGAACAAACAAAAAGTTTTAGCCAGAATGAAAATGAAAAGCCGCCAAAAGTCAAAAGAAAAATATTTACCTTGCAGCGTTTATGGAAAAGTGTGCGTTGGAGCGCATATGTGTGGTTACAAATTTTTAAGCATTTTTTATTGTTCCCTTTCTTTGCGAGGAAGATGTTACATATGGGGTATTGTCTCTTATAGGTAACGTCAGGGAGGTAGAGTTGAAAATTCGGGCACTGGTAACAAAATGTACTGGCCCCTCATATTAAAATTTTAACTTGAATCACAACAGCAGGACATGTAATTACACCGGGCCTTTGAGAAAACTCAGGACCCGGGGAAATACTTCCTTTCTCTAACCCGCGCTCATCAGGCCTAGGTAACGTAAAGTACTGTAGAGAGGAAGAGATGGTTGTTAAAAAATGTCAAAAACTTTGGCATAATGTTTTTATAGCGTTAAATTTTTGATCAGTCGATTCGGTTTCCGATGGAGTAACATACTCCTTCAAATTTAAACGGGGCGCAGCAGCCAGGCTCATTCCAGAGATCCTCCACCCAGTGCTTTCCTGGCCTTGTTTTCGATAGTTTGTGAAAAATATCGCATTCTATCAACGATTTTCATGACGAGTCTGCTAATAACCGAAATCCTAAAAGATATTTAGGTTTGGAAAATATAAAATAATAGACCAAAAACTTTTTAAACACATCTTTAAATACAATAGGTTAGGTTAGGGCGCCAGTTGGGTCTGACGTCCCAGCTCACTTAGGCCAAGGATAGGCCCGTTACGATACCGCTACAGTGAGCCATTTTACCAGTCTTCCCCACTTGAGAGGTCCCCTATATGAGGTGAGGAAGCCATCCGGCAGCCTGAATAAAGCTTAAAAGGCGATTTGGACTCTGTTCAGAGAGCTGAGATAATTCATCAAAAAAGTGTGACTTTAGAAACCTGAATCTTTTACTGTCTAGCCCAGAGCAATGACAGAAAAAGTGTCTCCAGCTCAAATACCTTAATTTATAAAAAATTTTATTTTTAGAGAGTATTACAAAAATTATTTCTTCGTCTTCGAAAATTTTCATAAACGATTAAATTCGATGAAGGCATTAAAGTTAGACTCCTTGAATGCTGAACCATCATCTGAATCTGACTCACAGATAGATCCAATCTAAAAGCCTCTTTATATTCGGTAAACTGAACCTCATCTGTCAATACCTCTATCCCCATCTTGATTATACGATCTAAAAGGTTTAATTAATATTCTAGGCTTAGCAGCTCTGCAAAAATTCTGGACAAAAAAAAAAAGTATATTCTTATACCTTATCATAAACTTCGATATATCGATAAATCGATGTTTTCCTGCTGTAACAAATATTTTGTGGCAGCACCATTGTTAAATAACCTTATAAAGCTGAATATCGTGTGCTTAATTTTTTTTGTGCTTGCCTAATAGGTGGATATTTTAAAGCTTCAAAATGTTTTTAATTGAATAGAAGGAACGCCATTTTGATTTTCAATAATATTTTTTTTTTGTTATCTCGAAAGTCTGATTAATATTAACTTTAAAATATCAATCGGCCGGCTAGGTCAAGATAGAAGATGGTGACAAGAATTTGACTTCTTTTAATGGGGGCTTTAAAAAAGGGAAAGGGACATCAATTCTCAAGCAACAGCACCTGTATGATGACATTGGAATTGCGCCATCGAAATGCCCTACAAACTTACGATAATTTTTACCTTAACGTCTGCCAAATCAGCTGCTAAAGTAGCGAGTCCAAGCAGATTCACCTATTGACAAAAAAAATCAAAACCATACCTACTTAGCAAAACTTATCGTATAGTATATCTTCATTACACGTCATCGAATGTGCCTCGGCGTGAGGTATAAAACTTAGATCCAAAGCTATCATGAAGCACCTCCCAAAGGGTGGTTTAAGATTGTCATTATTATCATCCAACTCCTGTCTTCGCTAAACAGAGTCGTCCTGTGTTGGGTACCTGGACACTCTTAGAGTCAGATGGAAACGCAATCGACTAGATGATCTAGCACTATCACGTGTGCACGCCATCACGTCTACACGCGACACTGGTTCGACCTTTCATTCAAGACCATGATACAGAAATGGACTGCTGGAGAATGATAGAAGATACTGGCTCTGGGACAATCAAAAGAGCTGATCAAACTCCTAGTTATAATCAAGACAAAAGGTCTTGGCAGAGCGGACTTAAAACTTCGAGGAGTATACCTATCTATAAGATACCATAGATGTGGATACACATCTCTGTCTCGAAGACGACAAATTCTTTGTGACTGGTGTGGGGCAGAGCCTGTCACGTGGGAAAGGCAAAGAATATTTCCTTGTCAACTTAGATCAACATCAACAAAAGACGGAAAGGGGAAAGACTTTTGTATATATATGGATAGGTACCAGTGTCCTAGCTGTTCGCGAGGAGTAAAGCATGTTCTAAAAAACATGTTGGAAAATTGATCTCCATTCACTTGGGAGTGGCCAGAGATTTATTCTTTTGCTGAATCGGTTTCAAGCAGCCTCACGATAGCTGCTCTATACCTAATTTTACTAGTCTTATACGCTATATGAGTATGTTGATATCGTAACTCATTCTAAACTTTCCTTTTTGTCAAATAAAAACACTATTTCTCTGAGATTTCGAATGGTTTTTTCGATAAATTTAACTTATTAAGCCTTATCGATGTTTTCCAATATCGTTTAAGCAAATCGCAGTGAAACGAACTGCGCTATATAGCAATTACCGCTATTATAGACTTGCAATTAAAAAAAAAAGAGGAATTCAAAAGGATATTTTGAACGCTGTTTTTTTTGTAGCTCTTAAAGCTTAGATATAAAAAAGTCCAACATATGAAAGATCTTGAAAATTATATAGGTTTAGAAAATAAATATCGAGTAACCACCATCAAAAACATTTTCCTTGCTACTCTCCCAATAAAACGCTTCTCTTTTGATATTTCGTATGGCCTTTCCGTTTTATTATTTGATATAATCGAAGACTTAGTTTAATGATTCATTTATTTTAAAGTTTTTCGCTTCGTATAAAGTATGTGTGTGGGTGTGTTTGTATTTGTGACCTAAAGGGCATGCAAAATTCCGTGTGTATGTGTGTGTGCACTTTTGGGGTTCAAAAATAACCGGCCAAAAAGCATTTAAGTCTAAGCTACATAATAAATATATGTATGTACTATATATCATAATATATACGCATTGGAGATACTACAACGCCTTATACTTAAAACAGTATTTATATATTATAATAATGTTGTTGTGCACATAATTTGCCAATGATTTTTTTCAATATAAATAATTTATCAAAATTTCGTCAAGTATATATGTAATTTTTGGGTTACGATGTATATATGTATTAAGTGTAAACAGCAGTGTGCTTAAGCAAGTATAACAAAAACAGAAAACTAAATATTTATAGCTTACAGTTTGAGCTGCTGATACACAGTGCATGCAAAACTATGAAATTTCTTTGACTAAATATTTTTTAAAAACTAATAAATTCACTTAGCTTGAACATTATTATAATAAATACTTGTGACTCTTAAAACTCAAAAAATTCGTTGGTACTTATGTATCTTGTGTGTGTGTGTATGTGTATATATATATATGTATATAAGTGTAGCTGTATGTATGTGATCTTTTGGTTTCATTTGTGTGTGTATTTACATAAATAAATAAACTAGATATTTAAATTGAATTTTAACAAAACAAATTTAAAGTAACACCTGCTAGTCTACAACAAAAAGCGGCAAACTTCACAACTTTTTAGGAAACCCAAAGTTTTTTTTTTTGTTTTTTATGGTTTTTCTTGTGGCACCTTCAAAAGAATTTCACTCGTTTTTTGCAAACTTGCAACCAATATGGCTGAGCAGCGCTCTTTAGGCCAGCGGCGTCGGTGACAATGTGGCACGTGTCGTTCGGGTTGGTGATTTTGTGGGCGTGGCAGCTCCACTGCTTGTATTCGAGGTCTGACCACTTGTATGCAGCCGGAAGAGCTCACCCACGGTAATGGCCACTTGGACGGCGCCTTTGCCTTCCAGCACGTCAGCAGCGCAGCAAATTAGGTTCTGTAAATAAAATTCAATAAATTTTATTATTAAAATTAAGTTAAAAGTTAGTACGGCTAAGATATTTTTAAAGTTGCGGCCAAATAAAGCAGGCAAAACACAGTTTGGTAGGCTGTAAGCAGCATAAGGCGCTAGGTGTGCGTCTTGGCTCAGTTGCAATGGCTGTCAAACTGTGAGTAAGGCACAGCAGCAAAGCATAGTCAGTGTCAAACTTTTTTAAATTGAAAGTCTGCTAAAAATCTTTTTATATCCGTTACAGAGTTAAAGGTAAGGATAATTTATGTAAACCTAATAAAAAAAAACGATTTTTAGAGAACTTTAATTGCCTATAACAACCTCTTACGAGTGAATTAATGTCAGCGTATGGATATCAAACTAATTTTCTTAAAAGCCACAATAAATCAAGTTTCTGCTGTAACTTCAGAATTTTGATCATTAAAACTCTCATGTTTAAACATTTGCAGCGTACTGGATGTCAAATTTAGTTCCTTAAAATCTTCACTAACTTTTTTAGAAACTTAACTACAAAATGGGTAAGAATCTATGAAGGTTGTGAGTGCAAATATAACAGAAGCCTTCTGTATTTTAAGCCGTCGAATCAGAAATTCTTGTGTTTTTAGAAACCGTCATTGAATCGAGATATCCGAGGCTAACCTCAAAAATCAACATTAATCCAGATATTTTGGAGGTTATGTCAAGACCATGACGTGTCTGGAATTTTTGGTCCTTGGTTTCCGATTTAACTAATCCCAAAAACACGTACAGAATTATCGTCGGACTCACGGGTTCATATAGATTTTTTCTTAGAATTAGTTTCGTAAAAAACCTACACGAAAAAAATATCAATATTAAGATATGGTACGGATAAACTATATTTGAATCCAAGATCTAAAAGACTTCAGAGTTATGACATAACCTATACAACATATGATCTTGGAGATAGTCTTAAAACCATGACGTTCTAGGGGTTATTGGCCATAGGATTTTAAGATTGTCTATAATTTTATTAAAATATTTTATAACGAACCTACCCGAAAAAAATATTTAGGTTTGTAGGATAAACTATAATTGAATTCAAGATGTAATTAACCACAATACGTCCGGGCTCTGATATAACCTCAAAAACTGACTATATTGGAGGTTATCGTAGAATTATGATATGCTAAAGGTTTTTTGGACATAGGATTCTGATTATTAGAGCTCTTAGTTCTTTTTTTTAGGAAATTAATTGAAGTATTGGTGCAAATTACGAGGGGTTTTTAAAGTGCGAACTCCCTCCGCTAAAAGTTGGAAAAATGGGTTGCAGCCTTTGGCGAGCTCTGAATATTGTAAAGGTTATCTTAGACTCTATGACGTAGAACCTAGGCTTGGGTTTTTTGGTCATACCATTCTGATTTTTAAGGGGCCTATCTTGTTTTGTATTAAGAAAACTATTTGACTTATTGGTGCAAATCACGAGGAGATTTTTGGGTTCCAATCTCACCCCGCCAAAAGTTGAAAAAATGGCTTGAGAATTTTGCGAGCTCTGACTTGCTGACGGTTATCTTAGAGCCATGACGTGCTCGGGTTTTTTGGATCTAGGATTCTGATTTTAAGGGTTCTATTTTCTTTTTTATTAAGGAAACTATTTGAAATATTGGTGCAAATCACGAAGGTTTTTCGGGTACGGAATCCCCCCGCCAAAAATGGGCATGAGTCTTTTGCGATCTCTGACTATTATGGAGGTTATTTTAGAACCATAACGTGATAGGGTTTCTTTAATGTTTGATTCTGATTTTAAGGGCTCTATCCACATTTTTTTAAGGAAATTTTTTGAATCATTGGTTCAAATCACGAGGGGTTTTCGGGTCCGAACTTACACCGCCAAAAGTTGGAAAAATGGGTTGACCTCTTTTCGAGCTCTGACTATTATGGAGGTTATCTTAGAACCATGACGTGATAGGAAACTTTTTGAAGTATTGTGCAAATCACGAGGGGTTTTTTGTTCCAGACTTCCCCCGCCACAAATATGGAAAAATGGGTTTACAGTCGTTCTGCGAGCTCTCGTAGATGTACACTTTGAGCGTGAAGAACCCGCTTAAGACCATAATCCGGGCATCGCTACCCTGGTGCAAATCAAAGGGGAGGCAATTTATAGAAAATTATCCAATATCGAAAAAAGTCGTCTGTATAGATAGGCTCATGCAATACAGGTGCTCATTCAGACAGTACTTGACCTCATGGATACTCATACAAGATTATGATAATTTGGTAATGGGAACTTTTAGTCTGCCATAAAATATGGTCTGGTTTTTATCTTTATAAGAACTGAATAATGGGTACTATCGCAGTCGGCTTAGACCGTCTTTGAAGTAAGCTATGTTATATACTGCAATAAAGCACATCCAAGGATTTGCCAGAAATCTCTAGAAGGTGTCTAGTTAAAATATCTTAAAGAATTTATAAGCCAGAAGAATTCTATATGATGTCCATCTGTATGATAATTCTGAAACATGATTGAATTTCTGTATTGAACTAGTTTTTTGATATATCTTGTATAAATTACTTGCTCTTACTTTAAATTTAGCTTGCCAGAGATTTTTGGCCAACCCTGGTTACAACTGTTTTCTTTTAGTTTTGTATAAAACTATTTCTTTAATGTATCTTTGTTATATAGCGCATTTTGATTTAAAATATTACATTTTTAAAGATTTCAAATTCAAGATATATTGTTTTTAAATGCAACAGTTTGTGTTTTATATTTTTTAATAGATTTTTTGTAAAAGTGTAGCTTCATTTTCTTTTTTTTTCATAATTTTTCGTAATAAATGCAATACTGTTTGCTGTTTCTTTTGTAACTAGTACAATATTTTGTCTTCATATATATATATACTATTTAGTATATAGGCAGGTATATATATAAATCTAGCTACAATGCTTTTTAGACATAAGTTATACATAATTTTCAAAGTGTATATAGATTTTTTTTTATATTTATAGTGTGTATAGAGTTTTTACTTAATAAAATATTTTTAGCTGTCTCTCTCGTTTTTCATTTGCTGAGCTGCCTCAATTTTCGTTTTACAATTTTTGTTAGACAAAATATATGTATTATTTATTTAAATACTAGTTAGATTGTTTTTTTATAGTTTTTATATAGATTGTGCTTCTTTTAGAAATTTGATTAGTTTTTTTGTTTTCATAATATATCGCTTCACATGTTGTTTTAATTTTAAGTACATATGCAAAATATATATAGTATAATATATATAAATTATTGTATAAAGTTGGCAAAGTTTCAGCTGCGAGGTGTGCTAGAAAAGATTACAGATTATACAAATGCTACACACTTTTCCAACACACCTCGCTAGAGCTTACATTAAACAACTTTTTTTTAAGAAACTTTAGCTTGAAATCTAAATATATCTTTAAATTATACAATTTTTGTTAGGAATGTGTTAAGCATAAATATTTAAAATTTTTGCTTTTAGTTAATATATAATAATGATAAATATATATAATAATTTATAGCATATAGTTTCAACTTAGGCTTAGGTAATATAATCAAGTTTATATAGCCTTCAAAACTGGGAAGCTTTTACTGAATATAGTTAAGTCAAATATAGTTTTAAAAAGTCAAGTTAGAAGTTTAACTAAATAAAATTTTTAAATCTGAGAATAGTTCAAAAAATATTGCTTGAGAAAACTGCTGTGTGTAAATGTGATAGTTAGCAGTTAAGACTGTATATACATTTACTTATATACAGTCCAAGGCACTATTTATTATTTAATTGTTGCGTTTTCTAGAGAATATTTTGTAAAAATTTGTGTAATACAACGTTTAAAGTGCTTTAAATTTGGTACATATATTTTTCTGGAGGTATTTTTAAATGTCTGGAGTTGGCTATACTATAACTAGTTGACGCTTTTATATAACTATTTGGTGTCCCTGCTTCCATTAAAACCTGTCTCCCACTGTTTGTTTCCTCCTGCTCACTGTAACTATAACTTTCCTATAACAAACTAGACTATGTTAAACCTTTCCCTCATATTTCTTATATCATTACTAGCAGCTACTCCTAACTAATCTCTTACAGCTTCTAACTACCTAACAAGTTCTTCCTGCTTTCTTTTTTTTAGTGTAGTTTGTGTTTTAGTTTTTCTTGCCTTTCTTCAGCTTCGATTTCGATTTTTTAACTATCGATTTCGCAGCTCAAAATGGCTTGTTTATTTTTTGGGGGAACTCAAATGCAGCTTAGTTCGTTGTAACTTAATATAAAACCTCTTGTTAGTTGTCTATAGTTTAAAATAAAGCGTATCTATATAATAAAAGTCAGTCTGCCTAAAATCTAGCTTGTAAATGTTAATGTCAGTTTATAAAATGGGTTTGTTTGTTTTTGAGAATCGTATGTTTTTGTGATTTTAGAGTTCAGCTCTGTGTGAACTAGGAATATGTTTATCTAAAATGTTTCACTTTGAACCAAATACTCTAATATAATTACAATTGTTGCGTTACGAAAGTCTTTGGATTATACATATATCAAATAAATGCTGGGTTTACAATTCTTTTTTTTTTAGCAGCCTCAAGAAAAAGTTACATATAGTAAAAGTTATGTATATGTTTGATTAGCATTATAAAGCGCAAAAGCTGCGTAGGATCTTCTACAGACCCGGCTTAAAAACTATGGCAATACATAAAGGCAGCAACTTATATAACTAACTACTACAACTACGGCTGCTTGTTGGCCTGCTAACCCGGCAAGGGAAAGAAGACCAGCAACAAAAAGGTCACAATAAAAACACAAGACAAAACTATGGTCAAGGTATGTGAGTCGTGCCTGATTAACGAAGTGCCAGCTTCGTTTTTCTTCTTGGACAGCTCCAGCTTGGGTGTTGACTCCTGCGGCTTGTACTTGACGCGTTCTGCTTGCAGCTCTCCTATGCGATAGATGCTAAAAATACCCGCCGTGGGCTCCAGCTGCGTTTTGGCCTGCTCAAAGAACTCTATGCGTTTGGACAAAGGCTTCGTTTCCAGCGACGGCGGCGTCGGCTCCTGTGCAGTGCCCTTGTTTACTATAGTTGTGGACTTCTGTTCATAGCTCTTCTCATTTATAAGCTGATAGTGTCCAGCCGGTCCAGCGGCTGCCACATCATGCTCACTCTCCACTATGGTCTGCAGACTGCAGCTGTTGCTGGTCTCGCTGCAGCGGCTGTTGTTGTTATTTTGAAAGTTATGATGTCCATGTGCGTTTAACAGATTATATTTGATCTTCTCGTAGGTCTTCATTTTGGCCGTGCGCAACATTTGACCCACTGTGCTGCTCTGCTGCGCAACTTTGGTAGGCAGCTCATACAGCTTGCAGGATATTTTGGTAGTGGTGGCCACATGATGCTCCTCTACATCCACATCAGCCATATACGCTTGCTCGCCATTTACAATTCTTGTTTCATAATAGCTAGCACTTTCTGTTTCATACAAATCTTGATGTTGTTTTAGTGTTTCTTGTTGTTGTTGCTGCAACATCTGTTGTTGTTGTTTGGTGCAGGTTTGTGCAGTTATTTGCTCTTGCTCAAAATGTTGCGCAACATTCTCTGCTCTGGCTTGCAGCTGCTGCAATTTCAGCTGCAGCTCTTCTTGCTGCTGCAGATAGCGTATATGCTGATGATGCGGATTATCATCCAAGGCAATAAGTGCGGCTACGGTTTGCAATATGGCCATGGGATTTGGCACTTGACTGCGCTTTGAGCCATCATCATTGTTGTTGTTGTTGCTACTGCCTTTGCCATTGGCATCGTTATTATTGGCATGATGAAACCCATGAACATCATCACTATTATCATCATTATGAAAGTCAGCGTCCGCCTCAGCGCGTTCATCGTTTTGTGGCACAACATCTGCACAGGAGCAAATCAACTCCTGCAACCAACACCAATAACAGATTTTATGCATCATTCAAAGTGTCTAGAGTATTGGGGTTGGGGGTGATATAATAATGGGAGTACTTAAAGCTAGACTATAACTAAGCACCTCAAGACCCAAAACTTACAGCTTTGCTTAGTCATTGCGACAAATGACTGCAAGGTTTTAAAATCTTTAGGAGATCCTCTCATTGTATTGTTTTACTAGCTTATTCTAACATCTCGCTTATGGCTAAGGTTTTGTCTAATACGCACCTCGTCCACGCCTATGCGACGACAAGCCTCCAAAAAGTTATCCACATTCCGTCGACAGCGTGCCATGGTCAGCTTGTTCTGTAAAAAAAGATGTACTTTAATAGGAAATCGATAATGTAGAAGCAGAAAATCAAACCAAAACCGATGCTGAGACGTATCTAACTAGTTTCCGAATCAATTTGGGAAAATTTACCAGGATAATATTTACAATGTTCTTTTTGAAAGTTACAAGAGCTCTCTCGTATTCGTTATCGTAAGTTTAATGACTTAAATAATAACAATTCCCTGACTGACCCTTTGAAGGGGCATGGGGATCTCATTAATAACTGTTCGAACAGAACAGGGACCTACTGTTTATAGCCGAATCCGAACGGCGGTGTCTCTAATTAACAAATGACTTAAATAGATTCCACATATTCTTGAACGTATGCACTCTGGATTGTATTTTGAAATCACATTACGTAGGACAAAGAAATATAGAACTTTCTCTTGAATTAATCAAATCAAAAGTTCTAATAACATAACATTTCATGGAGTGGAGTACCACTATATTCCATCCCTAGGTACACCCCTACTCTGACTACAATCCCTTTATATTTCGGTTTGATTTTCTGCACAATTTCTCTGGATTCAACACTCACCACACCCGGTGATGGTACATGTATGCTGGCCACCGAGCGCGGTCGCACATAGTTGGCCAAATGGCAGAGTATGACTCCATCTGTCAACGCCGAAGCTATATCCTCAGGCAGCGTCATCTTCAACCGTGTCTCAATGATCTGTTAAAACAAAATCGATTAAACCAGCAATTCATTTAAAACTCTCCGGCCACTCCACTTACGCTACGCAGCTGTGACATGAGCTCAGTTTCCTCCCTTTGTCTATCAAACTCCCGACGCATGGTAAAACTCAGCTTCTCCGCGGGTATATCATGATTCCAAGTCACCGTGCGATGTGTTTTTACAGTGCCCAGTTTGGTTGTGGCAGAAACGGGTGATTTTATGACGTTCGTGCCGCTTGCGCCAGTTCCATTAAACTTGCCATTATTATTGCTGTTGCTCACGACGCCATTCTTTAGCGGACATTGTGGCTTCACATAGCCCAGACAATCCATTGCAGCTGTTTGTGCAGCAGCGGCATCAGCGCTTATAGACAGCTTGGCCTGTGACATCAGTTCCGTGTTGCGAGAGGGTATAACCTTTTGTATGGGTTTCTTTGGTATAACAACATCATCGTGGCCATAGCCATTGGCAGTACCATTGCCATTATGGCCATTGCTGCTGGGCTGCTTCATTATGGACTTGGGCAGTGTGCTAGAGATGCCGTTGGTCAAACGCGCTAAAGAACTGGAGCTACTGTTGTTAGCTGGGGGCAGCTCATCATCATTTGGACTTAGATTGGCATTGGCATGCTTTTGCTTATAGACGCTAGTGATCTCCTGGTTGCGTTGCTGTTTCAGCGCTTCCTTATACTCTCTGCAAGAATAAAAACTTTTAGTGGTTATAAATGGAATATATATTTTATCTACTCACTTATAGGTCTGTATATTACTAAGACTCTTGTTGAGCTTCTCATCGCTCAGCTTGCCATTGCTGCTGTGTATGCTGTGCTCATGATGATCCAACAATAAATCCTCCTGCTCCGGCGATGAACCATTACTAGAGCTATGCGAACGCGCATAGTTCATGTCCGCTAATGAGCGTTTAATGGGTGATGCCACCGGCGAGGCACCCGTGCTTAAAGATCTACCCAAAGCAGGCGAACCACAAGCGCTTAAAGTCAAGCTTTCATCTACAATGGTGCTGGTGCTGGAAGTCAATGAAGTGTCCAAGAGATCTACGCTCAGCGAATGATTGGGCGCAATGTGTGGCAAAGTGGAGCGATGCAGTGGCGAATCTGTTTTGGATTTTCCAGGCGCATCATGTGACCAACGTTTGTCTAAAGCTTCGGTGCTATAACCATATTCAATTTGAGGACGTGCTGCTATGCGTTGACTGGTGGAGGACTCCAAAACATTGCCGCTGGAGTTGTGACGAGGCGCGCGTCGCAGCGTGGTATAACCATCATAGTTACCACCGGCTCGTGAGCCCTTTTCATCTTTGGTAGCCTGAGTCTCCAGAAACTTGAATACATGGACTAAGCCGCGCACGCAGAGCTATAAGTAGAAAAAATACGTGTTTGAGTAAAAGACAAGAAGACATGGAGTTAAACAAAGAAGAGATCAAGTTATTGGTAAAAGGAAGGAACTTGGGACTTCAAAGTGCTATCGGTATTGACTCTTTGCTTAAGATAGTAAGCGATTATCAGCTTAGGAGCTAAATGTAGACAAGGTTAAAATGCATTTAATTTACTACTATGGAAAAGATTACCAAGATAACTCAGTTTATTCTTGGTGCCACCCTTTGCGCAAACATTTGTTTATAAAAACTTTGCAGTAATCGGATTTACTCCAAGAAAATGATTCCTTCTAACAAAGAACTTATCTCATCAGTGAAGAAAAACGGAAGACAAAGAGCAATGTTCTTGGGATTGTCTTTGTGACGTTTTTTTGCTTAATCTTTGCACGAACAACCCAAAGATTTTAACTTGCAAGCCACACCTCACAAGAACTTTTTGAGATTTACAGCTCTGGGAAACAAGCCCACTCAGTAAGCATCCGAATTCTTAGATTTTTGAGAAGTTTCTTACTCAAAAGTTCTTAGTTTTTACTATCCGCGGATCTAAGATTTTGTCTTGAGGGGAGTTCCTCTCTTCGAAGAGGCCTCATCCGGCTCTGGTTTATACATTATTTTCTTTGCTCTTCTTGTAAGGGGAGTTCCTCACTTCGAAGAACCCCATCCCCCACTGGTTTATACATTATTCCCTGCTCCTCCTGTAATCTTTATACTTACACTCGATGGCGGCAATGTCAATGGATTATTCTCCAGCTGAAACTCTACCAACGTGGTCATCAGTCGTATTTCCAGCGGCAAGCTCGATATACGATTATTGCTCACATCCAGCGAGACCAAAGTCAGACATGTCAGCTCCCGCGGCAAATACATCAGCTGATTGCTGCGCAAGGACAACGCTCGCAAAGAGCGCAGCTCTCCAATACGCGCCGGCAGCGCAGCCAGCTGATTATGCGAAGCATCCAAATCCGTCAGACGATCCATGCGTCCCAGTTCATCCGGCAAGGCAACCAACCGATTATTGGACACCAACAGCACCTGCAGCGGCAGAAAGCAAATCTCGCGTGGCAAAGCGGCCAGCTGGTTACTGCGCAGATCCAGATATGTGAGCGAGGACAGCTGTTTCACCGACTCGGGTATGCTACGTATGGCATTGTGATACAACAAGAGCGTTTCCAGAAATGCAAATGTTGTGATCTCCTCGGGTAGCTCACAGAATCTATTTCTGGACAGATCTGAAAGTTCAAGGAGTGTCATTAATAAAGCGTTGAAGCGGCGTAGAGCTACAAAATGAATGGGCGACAGTCGGCCATAAAATTTTAACACCACCATAATAGGGGAAGTGCTGGATATATACCATAAGTTTGGTTGGAGGAATTAGTGGAGGGAGTATCTGTTTTGGTATATCTTTTTTTTTATAGATGCACGCACACGCACTAAAGCCGTGTCTCTACACTGTTTTTGATTCATAAATTAAGGTCTTATGGCAGCATGTTTCATTCCCAGCCGTTTCGCTGGCCACAGTGGAGCTATTGTGACCTCAATTCATAGCAATTTGCTCTGGGGTCTTCCCCCCTCCTGCTGTTATAAAATGTGGAAACACTGTTTCCAGTGTGTATAAGTATGTATATGGAGTGAGCAATTAATTTACTAAATGAATTTGCATGCGAAATGTACGCCAAGCATAATGTACGCCAACACAGCGGGTTTTGGGGATGGGGTTCAGGGAGGAAATGACGAAATTGCGTGCCAAGACAATGGTGGTTTGTGGATTTCGTGGAGTACAGGTCTACAAAATGAAAAGCTACAGCCAAAATAATTACGTGAAATTGTGCGTAAAGTTGAAAATGCATTGGTGGAGTGGTTTTTTTTTTGGGCGCAGTCATCAGGTTGTGGTTTGGCCTGGTTAGGCATTGAGCATTATATGAACGCTGCGTGTGGGTTTTGGACTGAAACGTGGGAGTGGTGGTTGGCTATAGAGAAATGCCTGAAGAGGCAAGCAAGCAGAAAAACAAGGAAAAATGCAATCTGCCTACAATCAAAGTGATTACAGTGAAGGCTCAATAAGTTGCAATGCTGACAGGTCCAATAAGTGCTTGACAGTTCTACTAAATCGAAATGAGAATACGTTTATTCTTGAAGGCCAAGATTGATTTCCAGTAGCTTCGACACTGATTAGCAAGCAGACAGTGGAACTTTCCGATAAAGAACTACTTTACAAAAAATTTTTCCAAGAAACCCGCCCACTTCATGCCACAAAAGATTTAAATCTTATGAAGATTTATGGGATTTTGAAAAAAACTATTTTCTTTTATATTTTTAATTGTTGTCGATTTTTTCAAATTTCGAAGGTACTATAGAAAAACCATAACCAAAGCCACTTTGGGTCATAAAAGATTTAAATCTTATGACGATTTATGGGATTTTTGAAAAAACTATTTTGTTTTATATTTTTAATTGTTGTCGATATTTTTAAAATTTGAAAAGTATCTTAGAAAAACCATAACCAAAGCCATTTTGGGTCATAAAAGATTTAAATCTTATGAAGATTTATGAGATTTTTAAAAAAAGTATTTTGTTTTTTATGTATACCCTGTATTGTATGGTACAAAGGGCATATTAATTATGTGCTAACCGAATATGTATGTAACATACAGAAGGAGACGTCGGAGACCCCCCAAAGTTACCCAAAGTATGATCAGGGTGACTAGAGAAGTCGATATACCCATGTCCGTATATCTTTCTGTAAGTAGGCCTAGATCTCAGAGATGGTAAGTGCTAAAACAACCAATTTTCAGATTAAATGCGATATTATATGTATCAGCGCAGACAAGTTTATTTTATTTTTATGATATCGGGGTTATATTATATAGCTCCTATAGGGGAGTTTCAGAGGACCTCGAAAAAATGAAAGGTTTTAGATGGATAATTCGTTTGTTTATACTCGGAAGTTTTTTTTAATAAAAATCGGTTCACTATGTCATATAGCTCCCATAGGAACGATCGGTCATAATATTATTTTGGTTAAAAACTCCTCTTTCTGAACTTGTTTATGAATCACAATCAAATGTGTTTTAGTCAGGGCCGTAGCCAGGTGCGCCGAGCGCCCCCTGAACTGGGCTGAGGGCCCCCTCAGCTGAGCAGGGCGCCCTCAAAGACTTTTGGCGAGCACCAATCGAAAACTTCTGAGCGCCCTCTGAGTGACGATCCTGGCTACGACCCTGATTTTAGTGTTCTTAAGGAATATACTGTATACTGGTATCCCAAAGTCGTTCGCGCCCGACGTCACCTTTTTTATTGTTGTCGACTTTTTAAAATTTCGCAAGGTCGCAAAAACAAAACATATCCGCGTTTGGATATTTTTTACATTTTAAGAGATTTCTAAAAAACACTTTTGGAAGCTTTATACCTATTTTGTATCTTGTAATCGAAAATCTTTAGACATTGTCGAATAATTACCTTTATCTACAGCAACTAGTTCTTTTTAAATTAGGAACTACCCTCAAATGAAGAGAATGTGTCATAGTTCCAGACATTTCTTTAAGAGTATCTTTTAGGAAAGGAAAGGAAAAACAGGAATTTAGACATACTCCCTGCTTTTAGAAACTAATTCTTTTCAAATTTGGAGCCACCCTCGAATCAAAGCGTCAATACGCCAGATATTTCTTTAAAGTAACTAGGAAGGCAAAACAAGATTTTAGATCTCTGCCACATTGCCGCTTAGTTCCAATTTTTTTAATTTGGAGCCACCACATTTACCATAATTGTTATAATCCCCGAGCGTTTACTGTGACCATAAACTATAACTATCTGTTGGAGTAGTTGAGTTGATGGAACAACTAGCTGACTTGACTCTGTCTAGCCCGATGGCAGTTGACATTTTTGTTGTGATTTACGCACCGAAGTGGGTAGCAAATCATCATCTATGGAACCAGTCAAGCAAGGCATTTCTTTAACAACTTTTTTTTATTTTTTTCGCTAAACAAGACATTACACAACAACAACAAAAACAAGTGTAACAACAACAAAGCGTCTTTTGAAATCTTTCAGCGGTAAATGCCTTGGAAAAGCAATTGAATGTGCCTTTGGAGTGGGTCTGTGCTTAAACGGTTCTTTCTATGGCTTCGCGAGAACAGCTCTTGAAAAACAAAAAACCATCATCCATGGTGCACTTCAAATGGCAATGACATAAGTTGGAGGAGTTGGTGGCTGGTAGGCACCCACGGCAAAAGGTTGAATAAACCTTAGGATATGTCAACGACAGGCTGGATGGATATGCAAGCCAATGCATTACAATGCACTGAGGCATAGCTAAAGTTAACTGCTAGGGTGGAGGAGTTGGGTATCCCACGAGTTATCCCTTCAGCTCGTAAATCAAGCCAACAAGTTGGCTGACAGCATACATTTGTTGCTTTTTGTATGCAGTTGCTGTCTGGGCGCATCCCGTTGGCTGGCTCACTTCTTGTTTTATAGGCTTCATTATTAAATGCGGAAATTGGATTGGAGCACGTTTCCGTTTAGCATCGGCGTGGCAGCCACAACAACATTGACACCCAGAAGAGTAGTTCATAAAGTGGAACAACAAAGTGAGCAACAATTTAAGGCATTCAACCCGAGGAGCACATACCACACATACCTACAACTTGTGCCGCTGGCACAAGGCCAACAAAATGGATGGAATGAAACACAACAAATTTGACTAGTTTTTGCCACACTGTGCCGCTGGCACTTATCCAACTAGCTGCAAAAAAACGCTCCACTAACAACGCACTGCGCAAAATAAAATCGTTTTTGATAGAAAATAAATCAAATTTTAATGTTGCGCTTTTTTTTGCGAAAAGAAACTAGTCGAGTTAAAGAAAATGGGAGCAGTCCCAGACAGACCAGACGCCATATGTGAATGGTTACACACACAAACACACACCTGCAACACACTCATAAATAATGCAAAAATGTCCTCTAAAAAAGTCAACACAAAAAATGTCGGCGCACAAACAATTACCCAAATGAGACAAGGGTGTGGCAGCCGCCGATCTGGGCATGAAAGACCGACCAAACCATGACAGACACGGCGCGTTTGAAGCACAGCCTGCCCAGACAACTTGACAGCACACACACGTGCAACAAAAAACAGGACAAATGCACAAACATTGGCATGCGCCCGGAAGTTCAATATGGCCTGGTATTTGATTTTAAAGGGCGTGGTTCTAGGCGTTTCCACTGTGTCCAGACAGACCGCGTGGCTCTAGCATTGATGTTGGCTTTGACCAAACACAAACATAAATGGCATAGAAAAATGTTATAGAAATGTTTTCCTAGAACTGACGAAGTACGCATGCTCTAAATGAAGTGTGGACATTATGTGCGTGCCGCAATGCGATTCCAAATGGGTTTCTTTTAAAAACCTCCAGGTGCTTTGAAAATGATAAACTACGTTTTACGAGAGTTTGGAAAACTTCGAAAACGTGTTGTAAGAGAGACATTCAACGTGCTCCATGGCAGGCACAACCACATCCACATTTTTTTTTCGGCTGTTAAGTCATTTCATAGCGTTTGATCGGCCATGCTCTCAGGAAAGATGGAAGAAGCATTGTCAGGATGTCTCTGGAATGGAACCCTCAAACAAAAGCAGACTAGTGGGAACACCAATAGTGATGCCAATTGGATTATCCCGACAGAGCATAAGCTGCGCCACAACAGAGTACACTGCGCCAACTGAGTCCGTTGGAAGCTCCCTGTAGAAGCCCTAAGCTGACGGACTACTAAGAGGAAAAAAAAAGAATGTCATTTCATATATCTTCAACGGGTTTCACATACCCAGTCATAGTCAGAACTATTCTTTATTTTAATTAAGCTTCCGGCTGCTTAGATTGACTCCATTTTGTTGTGGAACCAAAATGTAATACAAGTCTTTTCCTGGACTTCATTGCGACTGCTTTCTTAATTCCAAATGTGATATAGATAGGTCGTGTCGAATTTTATTCAAAATCTAAGAATTCAGTTTCTTAGAAAATTATTTAAAATTTTTTTTGGAAATATGGCGTTTTAGAAGCTAAGGTAATCACGTACACATTAGTTCGAATCTTTCAGCCTATAATTAATAGTAATTTTCCATAATTTCACGGTTTTCGCACCTTCAACATTATTTAGCACATTCCTGAAATTTGTTTTCGATTTCACGTTCTGTTTATGTTGAAAATATTTTTATGAACTGTGGGAAAACATTTTTTAATAAGATTTATATGAGTGTCTTATAATATTTCTTTACTATCACGTTTTAACATCATAATTTTTTGGATTTGATTTTGGTTAGTCGGAAACCGATAAACTTCATAAATTTGATTGTTCCTTGATGTACTTATTAAAGTCGAAAAAGTCGGTAACAGGCCTAAATTTATTTTTCAAATGTTCTTCCATTTATTTTAAATTTCTTGTGCGGATTTAAAAAACAAAATTTGGGAGTCAAATATTAAGTCTAAAGCTCTCCGTAGAACATGTACATAAATCTTATACATTCTTAAGAAAGTGTATCTTCTAGATGTATTAAGACGTTCAGACCCCTAGAAACCTCTCGTTAAATTCGAATAGATTTCTTGATTTCAACTCTACACTAATGGATTGTTTTTATATTTAAAAGAGGTCTATGGGCCACCATTACAAAATTTGATTCAAATAGTGATGTCAAGTTTAGCGGTATAAACTCTACAAATCTTTGTAGAACATATAGAAACTTTCTTAAAAAAAAGATTCTTTAATATTTTCAAAGGCGTTCAGACCCCTAAAAAAATCACTGAATTCGACCAGATTTCTTAATTTCAAAGGTTAACTCTGAAATTCCCCATTTGTTAGTGCTATTAAAAAGAAAGAAATATTCGTTGAAATATTTCGTCACATTTCTTCAATTAAAAAAAAGCTATACAAAATACCCAAAATTTATGTCAAAAATGGATTCCTCGACACCAAAAACACCTAAATAGAAAAAAAAAAAAAAAACGTTTCTTGCCCTTGTAAATGGAAGGTCTAAATCGATTTTACTATTTTGATAAAAACCCATTTTGAAAAATTAGACGGCTCGAAATTAATTTTAGAACCATAGTTTCTTGGGCAAAATTGCTTAATATGAACAAAAAAATCAAAAACCAAAAAAAAAAATTTATCAACCCTATAGTACATTCTCAAGTAAAGCTTCTATATATCTTGATACTATTCCTGACTTCGAGTAGGTTTCTTAATTTAAACGTTGTCGAAATATAGACTACACTTATAGCGCTTTGTTTCTAATAACCATTGCCAATACAAAATTCCCGAACAATATTCATACATTAAAACTAAGTCCTTGGACCACAATTAAAAAATTTAATTCACATAGTGAATTCGAACTTAGTAGTATTAACTCTAAAATTCTTCGTAGAACATATAGGTATGTACATTTGTAAAGAAGTGCGTGTTTTAGATATTTCCAGTCGTTAAGACCCCTAGAAAAAGGTGTCTTTCCATGTAAACACTACACTTATGGCGCCTCGTTTCTTATAATCACTGTCGGTTAAAAATTGCAGATCAAAATTGTTCACATTTTGAATTTCAACTTAGGACATGGTCCTCCCTAGAATATTACAAAACTTTCATCCGCTTCAGGAATGAGTCATAAATAAATCATGCTACAGGAATGTTAACCAACTGTCGTAATATGCTTCAATAAAACAATCGATTACCAATCGATAACATAACAGCTGTTACAAATACAAAAGTATCTGGCAGAAGTTTTAAAATATTAAGTCCCAAGTTTACCAAAAAATTAGCAACTATCGGATAGAGAGCTCAAAACATGCTCAAAGTTTCGCACTTCCTCCGATTCTCATACTTCTACAGCTAACTCCCAAAGTCCATATACCCTCTGTTAGAGCATCATACAGGCATTTTTGGTCCGGAAGCAACGAAAAATTAAATTGATGACTGGCATTGCCTGTACCCAAGTTGTTGGGCTCTGTGGGCGCCTTCCTCCAATGACCACGTGCCATGGCAACATGCCATAGCTTTATATGGGAGGTTTGGTTTGGACTTTCAAAGCGTCGATTTGAATATGCGTTCTTTTTCATATTTGGTAGTCGAAATAGGCAAAAACTCTGCGTCGTCGTCGTTTGGATTCGTTAGGTCTGTTATTATGTTTGTTTGGAGATTACTTTAACTTCATTAAGCAGAGTTCGCTCGAGGCGCTTGGGCTTGAGCCCGAGTCAATGGAGTCGCTTCTATTGATGGATTTATTAAAATTAATTTTCCAAATTGATTGCTGGCCATGCAATTTCATAAGTGTGCAGCCCTCAGCTGTGTCACAATCCAGAATTAAAGTGTACAAAATCAAGGGGTGCTTGAATTTATGATGACACATTGTAGGGTGCGGCGGAATTAAGAGGGAGCAAAATTGTTTATATTATTTTATGAGTTGTTTATACAGCTCAAGAGGTGCCGGGAATTATGCTGCTATGCGTTAGGGAGCGGTCTCAACGAGGGTTTGATTGCTTATAAATGCAGCATGAGCTATTATGTAAAGTTCAAGCGATTGAAAGAGGTTTATGAGCATCAAATTTGGGTTAAATGCTGGTGGTGGATGTATGCTTAATTAAAAAGTTTCAATGGCTAAGATTTTTTTTTTAATTAAGTAAAAGAAATATTAGACCAGTACCGGTTTAGCTGGCATTAGCCAAAGTTTTAAGCTTAAGCTAAGCCATGTTCTATTTTTCAACATTTAAGCCGCAAAACCGGTGAAATCAGTTTTCACCACTTTTATAGCCAAAGTTGGACTAGAAACAAATTTTGATTTTGTAATAAAAAAAGTAAAATGAAAAGAACTAACGAGCAATTAAAAAAGTGTCCCATTGTGAGTTACTCTGTAAGATCGTTAGAGAATCTCTTTAATGGCCAAAAAAAGTAATATATTCACCTAAGTTTTATGACGAAAACATTTGTATGGGACAAGATACAAGATACTTTTACAAAGCAGGGTTCTTTTTTTATGCTATTAAAGATCTAGAAGATAATGATGTGTGGCTTTTCCTTTTAAAAATGTAGCCAAGTATCCCCAAGGTTATCAAAACCAATCTATATGCATGTAAATAGTACACATTTCGTACCATTTCAGTGGAACTGGTTTTCCTTAATTGGAAGATACAAAGTTAAAATTAATATGGGACAACGCCGTTTAATGTCAGTCTTTATGCATGAAAGCTTAGCACGCAAGTCGGATTAAATGTCAGTCTAATAATAAAAGTTCTCTACAAAATAACCAAAGGCAAGTCGTGAATATTTATCACGAACAATCTGTCAAAATTTAATAATAGTAAGTCTTATTGTTTTGACGTGTTTCCATAAAACTTTCAAAAAGTATTCAGAGTCTTTCAAAATGCATTGTTAATGGCTTTAAAAAATGTTTAAAAAGAAAGGTGTAGGTATATATTTTATGATAATAGTCGATTAATTCTTCTTTTAATATTTTCTTTTGAAATTTCGTATTACGATAAAGAGCTCACGCAGTGCTTAAGTCAAGATTGAAGTAGCTTTTGAATTCTTTCATGCCCACAAGAAAGTTTACAATAAAAAATGCTTTTCAAAGTGTTTTTTGTCTATTTTCTTTTTTAAATTTGTATTTAATAAATATGTGTTAGTAAAATGTCAGCCTAAATCGCAATTCGTTCGAAGCTCGGTTAACATACTAAGATGAAAAACCAGAAGAAATCTATTTATACAAAATTTCCATTATGAAATTTTTTAAAATAGGAGTGAATGAATTAAATGGACTCTCTTTTTTTGACCTTAAGATTCTTTAGATATTTGACTAATTGAAAAAAGGCATCTTGAAATTATCACAACAACCTCTTGAAGCAAGAACCAGGCATGATTGATCGGAAAAACGGCAGAGGTTGATATGTTTCAAAGATAGATTCGAGTTTAATTCAATTCAATCAATTTCACTGCTTCAATTTATTATAATTAGAGAACACGTAATTTCGCGAAAATTTAAGAGTTCAGGTTCTAATAACATTTCCTACTTAGTTATAAAATTATATCACTTCGAAAAATTTACAATGATAGGATTATTTTATAAAAGATTGTGGAAAACTATATAAAAGAAAAAAATAAAAAACTTTACCAAGTTAAACCTTATTAAAAACTGAAGATATACCTGTATTCGAAATTAAAAAACGTAAATTTTATCCGAATATTAATCAGTCTTTGTCACAATGGATTAATTAGATTGCATACTATTATTATTTACAAGAAATTAATTTTACAGAAATCTTTAAATTCACTGAAAAGAAAGATCAAGTGCTTCACGATAAAAAAAAGAGCTTTAAACATGGATTTAACTCAAAAGTAAGCCGATATGTTTTTTTTTACTATCGAGATTAAAATATTTTTTTTCAAAACGTTTTGGAAATACATTTTGTAAAATGCGAATATTTAGAATGATTTTATGAAACAGAAAGTTTGATTTAAGACAAAAAAATTCTTAGTTTGCGAAGTTTAGAAAGATTTTCAGATGAAGTGCTTTCAAACATCATTTCTTGTTCATTGTAGAAGAGAAGAGAACTAGAGAAATTTATTTAAATTTAGAATAATTCTACAGTGCAGCAATGTGGCTTAAATTAGCATCGGTTTTTTTTTAAGTCTTTCAACTATTGGAAGAGCTAATCTCTTGTTGTAAGAGAACATGAGAAAGAAAAATTTAGAATAATTCTACAGGTTATAAATCTGGCTTAAATTAAGATTGTTTTTTTCTAAGTGATCCAACTATTGGAAGAGCTAATCTCTTGTTGTACGATAACTAGAGAACGAAAGATTTAGAAAAATTTTATAGTGAAGCAATCTGGCTTAAATAAAGATCGGCTCTTTGTCTATGTGATTCAACTATTGGAAAAGCTAATCCTTTGTTGTGACAGAACTACAGAACGAAAAATTTAGAATAATTCTACAGGCTTAAGCCTTAATTTAAATTAAGATCCACTTAGACATTTTTTTCTAATGGATCCAGCTATTGAAAGAGCTAATCTCTTGTTGTAAGAGAACTAGAGAACGCAAAATTTCGAAAAATTCTACAGTGAAGCAATCTTCTTCAAATCTTCTCCTTTTCTAAGTGTTTCTTCCAACTTTTTGAAAAGCTAATTTATGCTCCATCAAGACGTTAGCGTATATTGACATTACAAAATATTTCAAGGGTTTCTCAATAAATTTATAATATATTCCCTTAAGACGTGCATTTTGCATATAAATTTTTATCGTTTCCTGGAAATAATTCTTACGACGCATAAAGCCCTCTACCGACCTATGTTTGACTTTAGCATACCAAATATGACACACATAGTACAATTATGGCCTGCACATACATATTTATTAATTTTTCTCCATATGGGTCGGTCGAGCATAACTTTGCCCTAAAATTTTGATTGCCTTGAAAAAACAACCACAAAAATAAAAATATTCTGTAGAAATGATAACGCAATCCATATTTTTGATGCTTCAATTGATTTCATTTGATTTCGAAAGTGGCTTGCCACTTAACGCACACAAACATGCACTTAGCACACAGATACACACACAGTTACACACCAACACACACACATTAACAAGCTCGCACACACTTGTATTCATATTTTTGGAAACTGCAATTCGTTATGCTCTATTTAATTATCGGACCCTAACTCAACAAAAACTGTTTAGTTTTCAAATTTGTTTATTGTTGCAAACAAAAACAGCAGCCGGGACAACATCTAAAATAAATATTTATTTGAAACATTTGAAGCATATTGATTCACTTTTCTTGCAACTTGCAAATTTTCTGTTTAGTTTTTCGAGTATTTTTTTAGTTGGTCAACAGCTGCGCACTCCAAGTTTACCAAGACGGTTTTTTTTCTGACTAACGAAAGGCAAACAAGACAGTAGCAAAGTACTCAAGAATTCGTTGTAGTTGGTGTTGTTGTTATCTAATTGGTCTTGATATACTATCCATCTATTGCTGAGTGAGTGTACATCGATTATGACATGACATTTGTGACACTTTTGCGAAGTGGTGACATAATGATAGAAAGCCAAAGACAAAGTGATCGATAATAAAGTCGATAAACAGGACGTCATCTGCTTTAAGCGGATCAGCTTGTCAGAATTGATTAGGGTTGTCGCCATGAAATATTTCTTAATGCCACTTAAACGACTAACTTAGATATCTACATCTTAAATTTAATCCATTAGACAAAGTTCTGCTGTTCTACTTATGTTTCTAGAACATACTGTGCAAGTGGCTTTGTTGTGGAGCTCACGCTGACGTAAATATCACATTTTCGTCGATTGTGTATTCCTTAATACTGTACACATCTACATAAAGCCAGTCTAAGACTAAGTGATAACAAAATCGATAAGTAGGCTATCACCTTGGTAAACCGAAGCTACTTGGGCTTGGTCCCAAAAGCACTTGAACAGCTTCTCTTTAAATTTGAGTTTGTTTCCTTCTATAGAGAAGGAGTCTAGCAGCTTATACTGTTCTAGTCATCGTAATCGCTGCGATTATGTGTTAATAAATTTTTCACTGAAAAATTCTAAGAGCATCAACTTAGGGTCAGTGGGCACCTGTTGCTCGTCTCTGGAGGAGGTAGCTCAACAGTTTTCAGTCTACCTCATCTGGGTCCCATAACATAAATATATGGAGGGAAACTGCATTGCAGATGAACTGGCTAGACAAGGAACTACCAGCATCCTCCTTCAAGACAAGTAGAGCCTAAGCATACCTATAGTCAGTTATACACTAAGGTTACGAAATCATTTCGAACTCACAGCAAATCTGATGTGTAATCGATCCTTGAACAAATGCAAGATATCACGGCAAACTAGGCCGCCTTCTTGCAGGAAAACAAAAAAGAAACATTGCTGTCTTAAATGAGCTCAATGCCCGACCGTAATCTGAGATATTCCTGGATACTGACTGGTGGGAATACACTAATCCAGGCTAAATGCTACTCTTCGCGATTCCTGCAGAAGCTGCGCTGTTGAAGAGGAGCTAGAGACGATGGGTCACCTTATCTGTTCCTAGCCTGGACTATGCAGAACAAGGTTCCGCTTTCTCAAATCATATTTCTTTACTGACTTATCTGAGCTCTCAGAAAAGAGTCCAAGAAGCCTTTCGTGGCCGGATGGACGTGGCTTTAATATCATGTATGGGACCTCCGAAGTGGAGGTACGGTGGTGTAAGGTCCACCTAGCGGTACCACAATGGAACAATTCGTTGGCCTAAGTGAAGGAACGTTAAGTCCTAACTACTGCGCTAACCTAACCTAACTTAAGGTTGTCACCTTAGTGGTGCCGTAAACGAGTAGGCAAGAGGACCAAGTCTGTTTTAAAGTGGGTAGTTTTCCTCTTATACAATTTTTCGGCTAACTATCGTTCTCTCAGTGGATTTGCTGAGTCTTAGCCATTGGTATTTTTGGAGAATTTGTATACGTTTATATATTGCTATACGCACTTACGGACATTATGCACTCAATGAAATTTTCCCGAAGGCCGTGTAATCGATAATGAAGTCAAAAAGATAAGGAGGCCGGCACCTGATGCAATTTGATCAACTTAGGGTTAACATCATAGTGGTGACTATAGAACATCAAATGATTGATCAAAATTTATGATTTTAACTCTCAATTTCATATGACCAAATACTCCATATTTAAGGTTTTTCCTGGTCTACGCTTTTTTTAGTGTTAGCTAAGGGTAGCTAAGGTATTATCCATAATTTACGAGACCCTGAATTTTGTCAAAATATAAATTTTTGAAGATTTTCCATAAAATTTTTGCGTTTCGTGACACTTGACCAGAACTCCAGTACTCCCCATGGAGCGTCACGTAGTTTATGGACAATCCCTAACTCCATCCTATTCATCGTATTCGCTGCGATTTTGTATTTCTTGATACTTTAAAGACAATATGCGCTCGATGTATAATTGCTAGATACTCAATAGAGAGATACATTTACGTTGTATTTTCCAAAACCGATCTTGCATCCACTGACACTAGTCTATTTATTTAAAACAGCGTGTTTTTTTTAGAGGGGCCAAAAATCACACCTAAACATTAGTTTCATAAAATTTTCTGTCCAATAAAGCCCGTTTTATAGATATCAAATATAAATTTCTATGTTTTATTATGATTTAAACTTGTGTAACTCTAAAAAAAAAACACCCTATACTAAGATATGCGACAGAGTATGCATATTTCGGCGCTATGTATTCTGATATATCTATTGTTTTTCCTAGCAATAGTTGTTGCTATTGTCTTGAATTTATGGGCATTTGTTGTAAACTGATACCAGCTGGCAATCGTTTAAGTAGCTACTATTGTTGTTGTTGCTGTCGGTACCCGTGGCCCGGTGGCATGCTGCCACTATGCGTGGCAACCACAACACAGTTGCTCATTTACTTTTATACATATGTATATATAAAATTATATGTATGTGTATATAAGAGCGCGTGCTGTGAACCCCAATTGAAAATGAATTGTTATGCCATGTCAGACATTTGCAACAATTTTCTTTTCTTTTATAATTATTAAATAATGCTTACGAATGTATAAATAAATTAATGCCACTTGAATGAGTCAAGAGTTTTGACCAGCAACGTCGCAGTTCGCTAAAGAGTATCTATGTCAAGTTTGCGATACTATGTTTGGCCTCAATGTGCGACAGATATACAATGTATGAATTCATATATTCAGAAATAAATGCAATACGTATATGCAGATGCAGTGGTGTGGTTAAGGGGGTGAGAGGGTAGAAGTTTTTTTGATAATAAGCGAACAACTTTAAAGCGAACGTAAGATTTATCTCAAAAAATATTCTACCTTAGCACTGAGAGCCCTCGATGAGCACTTCGGAATGTGTACAGTAGAAAAATACAATCTCTAGTTGGAACTGTATAAGAACTTAAGGAATTCTCGGATATGAAATGGAACTACAATTTTCCTTTTAAAAATGTGACAAGAATGCAACTCTGCTACCGACTAGAACTATCAACAACTCTTTTACATGTTTCAAAGTTGACTAGAGTAATATATTCCTCAGTAGTGGCATGGACTTTGCTACTAAAACGTCGAACGCCCACATTCCAAAATGCTTACCACGCCTCTGGACTTTTGCCGACGTGTGTTTTTGTAGATAAGATAGAGTGGATAACATTTTCATATATGCAAATTAAAGGCAAATTGCATTTAATAATCATTGCGTCGCCATTTTGTGCAGCGCCTCCGCCGCGATGTGGCTCATTGCGCATGCAAATCACAAATGAGCCCCCTCCACAAAGAGAAGACACACAAAAAGAAAAAAGCGCAGTTTTAGAGGCACTGCGTCGACGGCTTAGCGGTTTAACATTTGTCGCTTCTCTCGATTTTTGTTGTTTTCGTTGCCCTTTGACGCGCTTTGCTTGACAATGACGTAGACAACGTCGGCGGCGACGTCGTCGCTGGCGACTATGCTGCCGGCGGTCGTCGGCATTTGGACACACGCTGCTTCCTCTGTCAGCAGCAGCGGCGGCGACAACGCACGTACGAGGGTGGACTAAAAAGTAAGTGACATAAACAGAAAGCCGCCGTAGGTACTCAGAGTGAAGCCTGATGTAGTCAATATCTCCTATATAAAACTATGGTCATCTACGTAAGAAAAATCACACCTTTTGGAAGAACACAAAACTGGCATTCCCCGAAACTAAGTCTACCGCTTTTAGGAGACCAGACCTCTTACTTTGCAGCCTGCCCTCGAGCCAACCAAACATATGTATATTACAAATGGATAAGTATTGTATGTGCAATGTTTTAGTGTGTACACACGGCGACAATAAAAACTAGCTGTCGCATCATATTTACCCATTACAACAAAAGCCAGATACACACCATGTCAACAACAACAACCAACAACAGTCAGAACTAACATTCTATGAGCTGCTCCGCTCCTGCTCCTGTGCTTACTGCTGCCCCTTATCCAAGTCATTTATTCCATACAGACTCTCTACACAAATTGTTTTGTTTGCCAACATCCCATTTATAACGTTTCTTGTTTCCCAACTTGGTTACTGCCGCTACCTCTGCTCCTGCTCCACTCTCTCTCTCTCTCTCTGCTCAGCTTAGCTCTCCTCTCAGCGCACTTCTGGCAGCTCCACCGCAACGACAAGCTTTTGACGTGCGTCTGCGTCGCGCAGCTGCCAAGCGACATAACAGCCAGTTGGCAGCCGTTTATGCCAAGTCTACATACGACGTCTACCGCTAACTCTTCCTTGTCGCGCTCTCTCTTTCCCTCTCTCTCTCTCTCTTGGGCTCTATGTTGTAATACCCAATATATTAAGGGTATTCACTGGTTATTGCAGGTGTTGCAAACACAAGTTTGGCAACGCCTCTGTTGGTTGCAAATTTATTGCAGCTGCTGCTTAAGCTCGGAGCTCAGTGTTTTTTGAGATTTAAAAGAAATAACGTGCTTATAAAGTTAATCATTCATCGTCAGATCATTTATACGTAAGCTGCATTTTAAATATTTAATGATAGCCCATCACCAGGAATATATTACTACTACTGAAAACAAAGGAATTGCCAATGCTTCAAGAAAATAGATGCACGGTTACGGGGCGTTGCGATGTTTATTAAATTCCTGATGCGATTATAAACAAGGTGCATTCTGTGCTAAACAATTCTTCAAAATTCAAAGATGCTTTATTGAAAGTAAATGATCTTTGCATTCTACGACTGCCCACACTTTAAATAGCTCATATAAAAATATATTTCATTGAAACATTTTAGCGAAATTAATTAAGTAAAGATTTTATTTAAGAATAAATATTATTGCAGCCGTTTATTTCATGAGGCAAACAGCCTCCAGAACTGCATGAACTTACTTCGCATTATCTTTATGTATGAGGCGCTTTGCTCCAGTGGGAGATAGGGGCAATGATTTCAGTTTAAAATATAGTTAACCGATATGATCAAATTTGGTACAATGCTGGGGATCTGCAAAAAACTTTTGAGCGCCAAAATTTGGTCACGATATCTTTTTAAACGAACGTATTATTTATTCATCTAAAACTTTTGGTTGTTTTCGAGGTCGTCCCCTATGGCAACTGTACAATCTAACCCCGAAATCAAAAAAATTAAATGAACTTGTCTCCTATGGAATAAGGGATCTAATCTGAAGGTTGATGTCTGAGATCTAGGCGTTCAGACAGGCGGACATCTCCATATCTCCTTCTCTGGTCATCCCTACTTTAGGTTACTTTGGGGGTTCGCTGACGACTCCATTATATACATTGTTGGCTTGCACAAAATAATATAGTGGAGAGTGGGGCTAAGCGCGCCACTTTTGATATTGAATTTTTGAGTCAGCCAAAGGGCTGAGGGATCTTAAGTAAGCACTATATTGTACCCCGCATATGTGGATAAAGTTTAGCCTCAAACAATTTTTAGTTCTAGCTGTTTTAAGTGCCTCGAATATTGAGTTTTATACAAAACCACCCCTGGGGCAAAGAGCACCACTTGGAAAAACGCGATTTGTACGGGGTTAATTGCTGAAAAAAAGTGTGGGAAACATAAAATGACAGATTAAGTTGGCCATTCTGATGTTTTCGGCTCAAGCGTAAAGTTAGTGTGGGACCAGAATTTGTTGACCAGAATCAGGCTCTTCTTCCGCTTCTGACCCGTTCAGCGTGAATGAACTAATTCGGCGATCAAACGCTTCGTCCTACTTGTCACACGCATCGCCCGCTAGAGCCACCGCTGAAGTTCCTTCACCCGAATCTTTATTTTCTAGGTCTGCCTGCTCAGTCACTTCAACCGGCATGAAGTCGGCTTTTTCGCTCTGAACATAAATAAGGTTTCAGTGGAGCTAAAACTTTACCTGGTGCTGACTGTTTTTTGCGAACTCTGGACATAACGCAGCGTTGCGCATTTTGCTCCATGAGTTCATTTTCAAGTCGGTAACGCGTGGCTCGAAAGTGAGCTAAAACTTCGCCAAACCGATTTCATTTTCATGTTCATTACCTACAAGTTACTATAAAAACTCACTTTTAATCAAGTTCGATAAAAAAATTAGACCATAAGTTGATATTTCCTTTCCCCGAAATATTGATGACTCTGTGCTTAAAACACAAACTTGCTTTACTAAATCACAAATGCCACACCCAAACGAAAAGCGCTTCAAGGCGTTTAGAACTCCAGAGATTACCGTCGTGAGGGTAACCCATGTTGAATATCGATCATATACGATCATACGTAAAATATCGATAAACACATATCAGTTTCAAACACACTTTCTGAACTCTGTGACGTCATATTTGATGAGGATTTGTTGCAGTTGTTCAAAAAGTTACATGATCAATTAGTTCTGGCACCTGGAAACTGTTTTTATTTCCAAACCTAACGAAATGATGCATTTGGGTTGTACAAGTAGGTCGTTCATCACTGAAAAAAAGCCTAACTTGAGGACTTTGAGAAAGGAATAAAAAAAATTGGAAAGGCATTACTCTAGATGCATCGAGCCAAAAGGTGGCAACGTTGAGTAATTAATTGGTTTTGTTGAGAAAAAATTGTCTTTCATTAAAAAACGTCCCGGAAACTGGTCACTTCAGTTTTTGCTATTGCAATTTTGCCATTTGGCCAACTGCGATCTGCAAGTTATACTGAATACCCCGCACTTTTTGCACTTATTGTTGGCAGCTGCAATTTTTTGTGGCATTTGCAGCACTTTGCATAGTTTGCTTCCAGTGGTTTCTTTTTTTTTCACCACTGCCACTACTGCAATTATTTTAAACAATTTCCTGCGCCTCTGCAAATCGTTTTTGTTGTTGTTGTTGTTGCTCATTTTCATATCTTCTTCTGACTTGGCTTTGTCTGGGTTTTGTTTATGTACTGCTTGAACTACGTGACACGAGTGCTAATGAAGAGGCCCAACCAACGTAAAATGCAACGAAAACGAAATGACTTTTAGCCAGACCTCAACCATAAAGGAGGAACCAAACAAACACAAAAGCAGGCGATAAAGATTCTTGGTATTTTTTCAAAAAAGCTGGACGGACATTTGCGCCCCCAGCCATAAAGCACACTTTTAAGGGTTGCAAGACCAAAGAAGTTAAAAGAAATAGAAATCTTTGTAAGCTCTCATTGATTTCATGTCCAAGTGGTAACTTGAAACCCGCCGCCTGGGACTGGGACCGTGCAACAGCAGCGTGTTGCCACCTCAACGTGCCAAAGTGTTGCTCTCTTCCACCGTCCATGTGGGGTAGATTAATGACATGTGTATGCGTGATATGTGTGTTGAAAAGCAATTTGTTGGGCGCAATATTAACAAATATTTTTCAACACACCAACTGATTCAAGTGCTAGAACAATTTAGGGTAGCATCACGAAGAGTGACCTGGCAACGTTTTAATTAGCAATTAGTAACGCTTTTCAAGACATTCCTGACGCGGCACACACCTCAAACAGCCCCACAACATTATGACTCAATTGCAACGCGTGAGTAATTAAATCCAAGAGCCAATAAGAAATAAAAACTAAACGCAATGAACCACAAACAATCTTAATTGGAAATTATACCGAAAAAGAAGCACATAAAAAAGCCGGAAAAACTTTTACCACAAAACATATTGAAGAGCTTAAGCAGAAAAATAAAAAATCGATAAACATTCAGAGTTCGGCGCTGGGCAGGTCTCCCAGAACAGATGGTTATTCGCGTCGCGAGGGTGGGTGGTTGCATGTTTCGTCGTTGTCGGGTAGTCGAATAAAAGCCGGCTACATTTTTTGGGCGTAACAAAAATGAAAGTTGGTTGAACTTGAAACAGGGAAATTATAGACACCGTCGAGCCAGGATAAGGACACATGCAACTCCATAAAAAGATACCCCTACTGAAACTGCAATGCGAATAGTGCAAACTGCAAATAGCGAAAAAGTGGTAAAAACAGCACAATGGGCATGAATAGTAAAGGCAATGACAATACGAGGGTTGCTTTATAACTTTTTGTGAACAGTTGGCATAGGGAGTAGTTTGACATTTTTTTAGAAAATTTTGGCATGCTTTTGACAAGCCCCGCTGAGAATTGTAGGGCCAGGGCCATCAAGAGAAAAGCAGGGTACCGGGATTGATCTCTCGCTTCTACCTTCTTTTCGCCAAAGAATTCAAATGTTTTATGATTTCTTCAGTCTATTGAAAATTATAGAGATAGGGCGTCGTGAAAAATTTTTTAATTTTCACGGACCCTTTAAAAAGCTACACTCAGGGAAACTCCCAACCACCCTGTCATAAGGCCTGTCCAAAATATGATTGGGCTATTCTTTTATTGGCCGAAATCATCATAAAAATTGGGCATATAGCGCATGCTCGAATCTAAGTAACTTATGTTTAGGAAAAAGTAGGTAGAGGGACACTGAACCAAAAGTGACAAGACAGTGTTTAAGGGAAAGACGGTGGGAACAATGATAAGTTAATCACCGCATGGTCATTCATAAGACAAAGGCAAATGTTTTTCAGCTCCTAAAGAAACGATTGATGAACGCAAACACACATCTTGTAAAGCTAACATAATCTGGACTTACTCGATTTATGGCCCCATGCTGCAGGCTGCAACGATAGGAATAAATATATACCTACTACTATATCCAAAAAGTTAAACCATTTCTATTTCAAGAACTCTTTTTTTATTTATTCAAATGTTTTTCGTGGCCTTTAACACTTTTCTACCGTGGTGTGTCAAAAGACTTAACTTTAAATAATTCTCTTAGTTAAATCATTGGGCCGAAAAATAATCTTAAAAAACCAATTCAGTATGTTTCCATGTTTCAAAACTCAGTATATTCGGTACCAATCGAGATTTGATGCGTTTAAGGCCCACTCTGGTGTCGTTAATCTACTCAAATCGGCATTCCCGAAATGCTCTTTTGAGTTTCGGAATAGTTAGAAGCTGAACACTTCTGTTTTGACGAAACAATCTTAAAGAATGAATGAGTGTGTGCTTTCACATTTTACATAAAATTTAGTATTTTCGGTACCAATCGAGATTTGATGCGGTTAAGGCTCAAAACAGGCGTCAATTCACGTTAAATATCTTTAATCTACTCAAAATGGTATTCCCGAAATGATCATTTGAATTTTAGAAATAACCAGAAGGTGAACACGAAGATTGTGGAACGATTGGTGTTTCGTCTCTGATGAAAAAAACTTAAAGAATGGCTCCAGTGTGCTTCTATATTTTTCAATAAATGTAGTATTTTGGGTACCTATCGAGATTTGATGCGTTAAACCCTGAAACTTATAGAATGAAATCAGCGCGTCGATTCACGTTAAATCTCTTTAATCTACTTAAAACGATACCTTAGGAGTGGTCCATTAAGTTTAGTGACTACCGAGAAAAATTTATGTTTTTCAAAAAATTTAATATTTTCGAAATTTGATTCGGTTAAAACCCAAATTATCATAGACAATGAATTTAGCGGATTTTTTATTAAATTTGACAGATGTCGTGAGCATCGTCGTTTGAGGTTGAGCAATGTTTCTTTTCAACGCGTTCTTCTATAGATTAGATCTACTATAGATTATTAAAAACTGATAAACTGGAGAATTTTAAATTAAATATTTGTCTTACTTTTTGTATAATCCGTAAATTAAAAGAATTTACAAATATGATTTACGGCCACATCAGTGGTTAAGTTAATTAATTTAATGTTGTGAAAATGACAAATTTTGTAAAGCAGTGCAGCTCTTTGGATCTGCACTTCTCTGTTCTAAGCTTTTTTAAAGCAAAAATGTTGTGCCTTATTTACGATCAGGGGAATACCAAAAATATGATATCTTAAGAAGCCACTTTAATTTTAAACTAGCAAAACGCGACAGAGGTAGTTCTTGCAAATCATGGTAGGTTCAATGTTTGCTGGACATTTAGTTCTTAGCATTGGTTTAATAAAAGATTTTTATATGCTGCGAAAGCAAATTAGCCTTTTAAAATTCAAGTCTGATTAGGTTTTATCAAAATTTATCGTTGTGTTGAATTTGTTCCAAAAATAAAAAACTTGCCGGCACAGTAATTAAGATTTTGCGAAAAATTTATGAAAAATATAAATAAACGTGCCGTCAATGGTAAAAATGTTTTAGTTGCTATATTTAAAAAAAAAGGAAAAGCAATTCTGCAAAAAGTTTCCCTATCACCCACTAAGTTATATTTAGTGTGTAGCGATTTATTTTTATGTTAATATTGGCTTATAACCTTTTGATTTTATCAGTTGATTGGCAATAAATAAATATTTGTTTTATAAATAGTTCACGAATTGTCGAAATTCCAAAAAGTTCAAGAGCTGCCATATATATTATTAGTCAGCTTGCGAATTGTTTTTGAATTAAGAGAAATATTTAGCGCATTAAAAAATTCGATTGCTGCAGATCAATAAACAAAAATATTTTGTTTCCATACTCTCAACATATAAGCCAACCCTCGCAATTGTCCTTGAAGGGCGTACGTAACAAGCGTACAAGAGACAGAGACAAAACTCTGCAAATGCAGAAGCCGTTACAAAAGTCATAACGGGCAGCAAAGCAAAGGCGAGAGCGCAAGTGAGAGTATGAGCAGAAGGCAGTTACAAGGCAGAGAGCGCAGCGCCGCAGCAAGCAGCTGACAGCGGACAGGGCAGAAAAGGGAAAATATGATGATGCTGATGATGATGACGGGCTGCTGCAAATTATTGATTTTCAGCCACAAAAGAAAATTACATTATACAAAATTTTTAGGACACTGTGCGGAGTAAGCCCAACGACAGACTTTAGGTAAGAAAATGCAAGCAGCAGCCGCGCCCATAAATGCCAGACAGGCCACAAACCGGCCAACACACACACGCACGCACACACTCACCACAAAAGTGGAGGAAATTTACATAAGGTTACACGCACCTGCAATTACCGTATCCGTGAGCATATATTTGGTGCCCGTCTTTGGAAAATCCTTTAGCTTGCGATTGGTGAGTATCAGCTCCCCGCTGAAATGTGCCTCCTCCAGTATGCGCTCCAAGGAGCGTGCCAGCTGTGAGTGACCCAGCAGTGCGCTCGCACCAGCGCCAGCGCTATTGGAGCTGGGACCGCTGCCAGCGGACACAAGGCCTGCACCAACGCCCCCGCCGCCTCCGCCGACGCTAGCATTGTGTAGGCGATTGTAGACCGAGGCAGCCATTCTTGAGCGTGTAGGCGTGGTGGCGGCTGTTGGCTGCAGCGGCGCACGGCAAGCGAAGAACTGCAGCAGAGACCAAACGCGTGCAACTTAGACAAGGCAAACACTTCTTTTATAACATGAGCATTTTTTTTTTATTTTAATCTTGGCACTTTATTGAAATGCTATTAAAAAGCACATTGATAAGAAATCTTCAAGACTTGGATTTCTTTTGGTATGCCTTCCTTGTTACACACAAGCGCAAGCACGCTCACACACACACACGAACACGAGCAGCGGCAACCAAGCGTAGCCAAAAAGAAACAAAATTGCAGCACCAAAGAGCAATGTAAATAAATAAATTTATTTAAGCACAATTGTTATTATTAAGCGCAAGTTTAGCAATGTTTTTGTTTAATATTTAACAATTTTTAATATTTGACTAAACAACCGCACGCACGTCCGCTCGGTTCCATTTTTTTTCGTTTTTAAACAGACTAGAGAATATGATTGTTGTAGCTGTATCGATGTGTGCAAAGCGATAGCTAAAATATCGCAGGGGCGTCGTGTGTGCGATAGGCAAAACATCGATATGTTTGTGTGAAACTATGCTCATCGCTGCTTGGCGGTTGCTTATTGGTGAGTAATTAAAATTAAATTTAAAAAAATTAAATTTTCAACGAGTTAAGCGCGACTCTTTTTTTTTTTGACATAAAAGTAATTAAAAATTAGTTTAGCGTATTCGATTCTCCTTTCGACTATATAATGTAAATCAATAGAAAATAAAAGCGGAAAAAGAAATACATGCAAAAATAGATTACTTGAAGATAACACATATAGACAAAAATAGGCTACTTAAAGATAGCACTAAAAGTAGTTTACAAGCACTATCATCAAAAATTGAACTTCGCCCGTCACAAAATTGTCTATTGCTGAATATTATCCAAGTTTCTTATAAATCTAAGCTCTATCATTTATTTAATGCGAGGATTAAAGCGAGGATTGATTGACAACATAAAATTTAAAAATAGGAGTGATTTAGAATAACTTTTTTCTTGAAACAACAAAATTTTGGAAATTTTCATTCTTAATCAAGAGAAATTATGTGACATAATTTGCCATAAAAAAAAATGAGACAAAAAATTGATTTCATGCAAAAAATCCGAAAAGACAATCTTCAGATAGAATTTCGATCTTTTAAATGTATAAATAAATAAATGAATAAATTTAATTATTTTTAACATAAAGCTTTATTCTTTTAAACAATTAAGCCACACAAAGCAATGTACAGAAAAATGTATTTTAAAGACTAAAAACATTTAATTATAAATTAAAATACTAAATATTTTTGCATACAAATCTTTTTTTTTTTAAATAAAGATCATATTTGTATAAGCATAATGTATAAAAAATTAAAATTTAAACAATTCTAAAATTTTTCTGACCAAATAAAGACTTCTTCCTGAAGAAATCAATTTGTCCGTACTTTGTTTTGTTCATTTATTCACGTGATATAACAAAAATTTTTGTAGTTTAATTAAATTTTATACACCAAAACTTGTTTTTTTTTTTTTAATTTTCTTAAATTAAAGATTTAGGCTAAATTAATTACCTTTAAGCTTAAAATATTGTATAAGAACATTTAATATTTAAACTATTCTAAATTCGTGACCTTAAAGAAATATATTTTTGAGTATTTTGTTTTGTTCAAATACCAACACAATTAAATTTTATTCACCAAATCTAAATTTTTTTTAATTTTCTTATATTAAAGATTTCAGTCTAAATGAATTACTCAACTCATTACTCAACAACTTTTGTTTTTGAAAAATTTCTTATCGATATTTCTTTAACGCTCACGAGTTCAAATTTTCAAACCAACATCTCTAAAACGTAAAGCGTCAACATTCCCAGCTGACTGTAACTAGCGCCAACTCAACCAGTTAACATAATTTTGCTATAGCTACCCTGCTTGCACTCATGACCACATTAACAGCAAAACCCGGCTGGCAGCTACAGCGCTGCCACATTGTCCATAAACAGCTGTGCCAGTGCTGCCCAGCAGCAAACATCGATATAACGATAACAAATTGTTAATAATGCATGTAATTGTCGCGCATCACTAGTGCAACAACAAAATTCCAACGCAACGCCACGAAATTCTGCAAATACTTGCATTTTAATGTGTTTAATTATTAACGCGTATCGTTTAAATTGTTTTTCTCTACATGTACGTGCAATGCGCTAGCTTAGTTAACAAAAATTTTTTAATTTAAACAAATCCGTCGCCTATAAAACGCTCTGGCAGCTAAGCGTTGAAAAGTGTGTCAACGTCGTGTTCGTCGGGACGCCAAAAAAAAAAAACAAAAGCCGTGCTTTGTGTGTGCAACAAATTGATAAGCAATTTAAAAGCAATCTAGTTTAATTTAAATAAATCAGTGCGGTCTAACTACAACCAGCAACAAAAAGTCGGCCAAATCTACAATAAGCTTTTTATTTAAAGCAACGTGATGTGTGTGTACAAATATGTGGCTAATTAATTCAAGGTGTCGTTAAGCGGTTGTCAAATCCAGTTCCGCGTTATAATTATTTAAAAAATCAACCGAATCGCCCAACAACAATAGCGACAACAACAACAACAGCCCGTATATTTATTTGTTTATTTTTTAAGCTGCCCCACATACAAAAAGTAAAGAGGGGTCTGCAATCAGCTGTGCGCTAGTGTCCATGAGCCGCAGTAAGTGCGAGTGAGTTAGCCTGTGTGCGCGCCAAAACGCCGCAAAGCTGCACAGTGTGTCAAGGTGCGACGAAAATTAGTTGAAATATCTTCATAGAAAAAATTGTATGCGTATTTGTATATTTGATAAAGGTAAGTAAGCAAAAGGACACATTTTTATACCCTGTACCCAATGAGTGGTTGGCAAGGAGCAATGCGCCGCAAAACAACCCCTTTAAAAGAAAAGGAAATAGATTCAACAATGTCCATCCGTTTACCTGGTGTGCCTGTTTCTCGAATTTCATAAGAAATAGACCAGCGACATTCATTTTCTGAACAAGTTTGGTTATTTTGTCCTGTGGTTTCCTATAGGGGATTTTTCGGTTTTAACACAATTTTCGAGTATCATTCTAGAAATTTGACATAAGTGTATCTTTTTTACTCTTGACCCATTCTGTTCAAAAATTTGGTTGGGCCTCTCACTCCTAGGCCTCGTTGCCAAATGGCTTAAACCATATTATATAAAAGGCACAATCAGCACATAGACTAAAGTACACCTAAAAATTCTTGGCCGTTTTGATCGTACACCACAGAGTCTTCTAAAAAAGATTTTTAGACCAATCTTTTAAGAAGGAAACCTGAAATTGAGCACAGGACTTATTGTATAATTAATCTTTAAGCTACGTAATAAGTCTTTTTAATCTTAAATATAGAATAGTTTTAGTGACTTACCAAGGGTACAGGGTATACCAATAGTCAGGATTACCCGACTAAAGCCGGGTCAAAAAAATATTCCCCAAAAATTGTTTAAAAAGCAATTTGTTCCAAACGTGCTAGCTTTTTTTACGCGTGTGTTTAGTAAAAAGTGAAAAATTAGTGCAAAATGAGTGAAGCTGCCGCAAGTGAACCTACCGCGGAGCCAGCTACACCAGCGGCTCCTGCGGAAACGGAACCGGTTAGCAGCACCGAAACGCCGGGCTTTGTAAAGCCTCCGCCCAGTCGATCAAATATACCAACGCCTGCCTCATCTGTAACCGGCATACCCGTGAGCAAGCTGAAGGCGCCCTCAAGCTTTGGTTCCACGGGCTCTGTATCAAAGATTGGCAGACCTTGCTGCACGCATACGACGCCAAAAGCGGGACCACCACCCAGAGGTAAGTTTTTCATCCAATCTAACGAAAAGTTTAATCTAAGTTAATTTAAGTTCAGCTAAAGGGCAAATAGTGCGCTGTCTATAAATATTAAGTGCAGCTCGTGTCGAGCTAGGGGCAAGTCATCTATAATTCCGGTTTTATCAAGTTACAGCTGCATTTTTACCCACCCACAACCGTTAGTTGATGAGCTGTGGCAGTGCACTATGGGAAAAATTTGAATTTATGCTGATAAAAATTGCAATTTTAAAGCTAAAGCGCGATAGATGCGCATATCGTTAGGTAGCGTATTGGAACTACTTACTAGAAGATATAATTCAACAGCACTCCTTTTTATTTAAAAATCGGTCAAGAAATCGATCCTTCTACTTTTGCACTTTAAGCCAATCCTAAACCAGAACACTTTTCTCATTAAGGGTTGGGCTTACAGCAACTATTTTCCATTATTTACAGAAATTTTTTGACCTAAAGTTTTTGCAATAAGTAGTGCTGGTCATCGATTCGATTTTAAATCGATTTAATCGATTCTTTTTTATGACCATAAAATCTATCTTTATTTATTGAGAATTGATATTTTGCGTCAAGCAACTTTGCGATATGTATGCATTAGGGCGGATCAATTTGTATGGGCTGTCAGCGATTTGATTCTTTGGGTCTTTATAAAGCATTTTTTCTCTAGAAACTATGGGTCCAAAATGAATTTAGAGTCGCCCACTTTTTCAAAAAAAAATTTTTTTTTCAAAATATTAAAAATTCCACTTAGAACTTCTATTTAGAAGGCTTAAAAATAATATTTTTTCTAGAGCCAAATATGTAGTTAGTTGTTTTTAGGGTCGAGGAATCCATTTTTGACATATATTTTTAATTTTGCGCGCCGCCAGAAAGCGTATTTTTGGTTTTTTTTTTTTAAATTGACAAAATATCATATCGTTTTTTTTAGAATCGGTCGAAAATGTCGATTTTTTAAAATTGGAGATCGTGCCCTGTGCAAGTAATAGGTACGTTTTAAAGAAGAAAGAATTTAAAGAGGTTTAAAATATTTAAATGTTTTAAAACTTCACGCTCATTAAATTTTAAAATTTTGTAAAGAATTATTAGCTTTCAAATGCTTAGATCTTTATTTTAACTTTTAGGATTTAAAAAACCACGGAAAAAGCATTTACTGTCAACCTGAGTTTTAATTTATTACTGTCTTAGATCTCATTTTTGATAATGATTAATCAAAACAGGTTTTAAATAGTATTTATGTTCAATTCGAATTAAAAGTAATATTTTAAACTTTTCTAACTTTTACACTGTAAAAAAAGTCCAGAATTTCGCTTCCAGAGATGAACCTTTCGCGCATTTAATAAGAATTTGCCCAGAACGATTTTCCTTTGTTTAGAGTAGAATTATGAAATCTTAATATTGGCACATTTTAAAAATGTATCATTATTTTTTATTGTAACTTAGAAATTAATAGAAATTTAGGAAACAAATTAATAAAAGCCAAAGCAACATGCACATACAGTGTACTTCTTAAAAATTAAAATAAACTCTTAAAATTGAAATACAAAATTGAAAATAAAATTAATTACCTAAAATTTTTCACTGTTATAATCTTATTTTGAGCAAATTCTGCGTACAAAATTTCAATATATATTAAGCAATTTTTTGTATAATGGGTTTTTCTTGTCTAAAATACTACTTAAAAATCGAAAAGTTCAATTTAAGCGCTTATAATACGCCATCTGAATACTTTGCGAGAAACATTTTTTTTTTTATCAAGTTCTTATACTTTTCAAACCACTGTTCCAAAATAAATTGGTCAATTTTATTTTTTAGCAACAGGTATTTTTGGCAGCTGTCATCTTAACAGAGCGCTGCATTCTGTTGACATGTCTGTTATGCAACACTGCTGTTGGATGCATTGCTAATGTTAAGCTAAACGCTTTGTTTTAAAAATAACTTCCAGATAAGCTGTAATTAGAAAAAAAAAATAATATAGTATATTATAATATTCCATTGGAATACTTCTCTTTGTAACACTTTAAACCCACAGTTCCAAAATTAATTTTTATCAACAGGTCTTTTTGAGAGCTGCCATCTTAACAGAGCGCTGCATTTGATTTATTGCTAATGTAATGTAGCAAAACGTTTTGAGTTAAAAATAACTTCCAGATAAGCCTCAATTTAAAAGAAAAATAATATAATATTGTATATATTATAATATTCCATTTAAATACATCGCCATACAACAAGTGTTTTTGATTGCTGTCAACTTAACAGAGATACATTCTTTTAGCACTGCTGTTGGATATATTGCTAATGTTATGTTGCACAACATTTTCTTTTAAAAACAACTTCCCGATAAGCTTCAGTTTGCCCCATAGTACCCATAATGCACTATTTCGATTGTATCTTCCAACTATGACGCACCCAAAATGTCAAGTTTTTCCCCTTTCTAAACTTAACTTAAATTACGAATTCGATTTCGCTGTTAAATGCAATTTTGCAATTTGCAATGCATTCCGAACTGCTGTCAGTGCTGGAATGTGTTCATGTCACGTGAACCTTAGCCAAAGTTTTCTAATTTACTCGATCGAGTCTTATCGTAGACAGTGGAAAACCCTAACCAAAAACAACGCACAAAGCGTCGACTTTGTTTGCATTGAAAAGTTTGCCAACTTGGTAATTGACGCTTTAATTGTTTATTTGCAAACAAACACCACAAAACATGAATATGAACAAATACTCATTTAACTATTACGGAAAGCAAATAGACAGTCTGAAAAAAGCAGACACAATGGTTACTCTTTAAACAGCCACGGCAATTGTTAGATTGTTATTGCCCCCACGCATTCCTCATCTAATTATAGAGGCCCAAAAATGTTTTGTCAGATGAATTATGGCCAATTAAGTAATGCGGCTACCATTTAATTAAGCCAAACGGTGTGTAAACTTGTGGAGGCTGTAAAACTGTGCAAAAAACGAGATATAGTAATAAAAATAAAAAAAATAAGTAAAACCCACGTATTACAGTTGGTTGCCTCATTAAACATTAAAGTAGTGACACTTTTTTTGAGGTATATAATTGTGCCAAACCGCAGTGGATCCGACGACCGACCCACTGCCCCATATCGAAACTACTACGTGATGTGTGTGTAGCTTTTCTCCAAGTGTCAACCGCAGGCTTCGATTCTAACACTTTTCTGGCTGGAATCTAGAAAGCCTCAGCAGAGTATCTCATTTCCACACCGGCAGCACCCCAAAGTATGATTCAACTATTGCAATGTGTGTGTATCTGTGAGATATTGTATCTGTGTCATTTATCTCTCACCTCTCAATGTCACTGGCTATGCGCCTCTTGCTGCCCCGCAGCATTGAGACATATGAACAGACCACCGGCCGGTAAAAGCTCACAATGACAACACATCATCTATTTATTTTTTTGGATTTATAATTGAATTTGTTCGGCGAGCAGCAGGGGCGTAGTCAAAGGGGGTCTGTATAGTATCACCAATATACACACTTTTTTTGGAACTATTTTTAGTGTTTTTGTAGTGGTCTATTTCTAAACTATTCTATAAAATTTTTTGTAGTTTAAAAGTTTAAAAACAATTTTAAGATACCCTGAAATATCAACAAAAATAATTGAATTGACCGATTTGGATACAATTAGGAATAGTGCTCAAATACTACAAAAAAACTTCTAATAACCGATTTTTATTAAGATATTTTTATAAATAACCGAATTATGCTCTCAACAATTTTTTCAATTGATCAATACTAGTCAAGCGATCTTGAAAAAATTGGGTACAATAACTTGTAACTCTAAAAAACTTTCGAACTTCGTAAATAATGGCCATAACCTGTAAATGAGACAACACTATAAATCGGACCAAATTTTCATTTCAACATTAAATAGTCAGAACTTCATAATTAAACGACTTAAAATGACCCACATTGATGATCACTTCAACTCCGAAAAATTTTATCGTCTCAATTTTCAATAGGCATAATCTCTAACTGGGACGAACTAAAGCGAAAATAAGCGAAATCGCGATTACTACAAATTAGACAAAATTGTTTGTCTCAACTTTAAATGGCCATAACTTCCAAATTAGATAACTTAGTTCGAAAATAAACCAAATTCGTGATAAAACTTTTTATTTTTTCAAAAAGCTGAAATCACCTAGAATTCTTTGATCTATCGATAGCAATGTCCAATTTTTTAAAGCGTTTTTAACACATTTAATTAGCCGTGCACCAGAAAAAATATTCGCTTTTGATTTGATTTCACTCGTTTGGTGCTTCAAATTGCACCAAATCGAATTTTTTATTTCTTAAATCAGACTGCTTAGTTGCACTATAAATTAAAACAATTTTTTAAGCTTGATATATTAAGTTGGATATAAGATGTTTCGTTTTTGTGCCCGAATTTTTTTTAAGTTCTGTAGGAAACAATTTGGTGGAGCCCAGCTAGGATATCCAGGACTTTGATTTTATTTCTTTGACTATTTGTGGCTATAGTATGAAAATTCTAAGGTCAAATATTTATTAGTTCGGTCTTTTAGGATAATTACACAGGTCTACAAATGCAGGGGTCATGTGAGTTGTTGGAAACCTAAGAGTCATTTCCGAAGTAATTTGGTGCGTAGAATCCGAATCCGGCGTCAAAACTGGCCCATCACGTAAGGATTTTGAGAAATTTGAGGTTATGTACCCAAAAATCGGCGTTTTCCTACTTTTGAGGTTATGTACAGGGCGCAAAAAATTTTGCGGTCTTTCTCTCCAGTTACATCATTTAGTACAACTCTTACCCTTTAATTTAAGGGTTCAGGAGATCAATTACGATTTTTTTTCGCAAAGTTATGGCTTTTCGAAGTTACGAGATATATCCCTTCGACGTCATTAGTATTTTGCAGTAAGCCTTTTGTCGATTTTCAAGTCCTTTAGCATTTCCATCAAATCATCAGAACTTGGAACCGCTTTCCGACCCCGTTTTTCCATTTTTTGTTACTTCCCGGCAATTTGACACAAAAACATTTGAAATTCGTGCTGAAAGTGTATTCAAAATATTTATTTGCCTCATTTCGACACTTGCGGATTCACTTGAATTTGAGCTTCCGGATTTACCCCAAATCGAGTTTCTCGAAACGAAGTAACGTCAAATCTGGTGCCTCTCAAAAATCAAAACAGATCCTTTAGCATTTTTGAAGTATGGAGTCTAGTAGAAATTTGTTCGGTTTAGAAGAAACTAAATTCGATAAGTGTAAATGTAAGGATTCGCGCTTACATTCGATTTTTATTCTTTTTTTCTTGTAGACTCTTGGGTGTGGCAATTTGACCCTTTTAAGTGCCCCTCTCTACGTCGCTGCAGTTCACTCACATACTACATTGTTGTTTTAGCAACTTTTGTCAATTTTTGCGCTGCGCAATTGACACTACAGCTACAGATACAAAAATACCTACAAACTTACAGATACATTTAGAGATAGTTACATACTCACAAGTTGGCTGACTTTCTCGTTAGCTTTGGCTATTGCCTCTAGACAGCGGAACTCGTGGACCGGCTTATGTCATCTTATTGATTTCTATCGGATGCCTTGTAAGCTTCATGTGTTCTTTGAATGGGATGGGAATAGGGGCCTCGTCATAATTGAAATGAGTTATTATTTGTTATTAAGTTGAAAGCTCATTTGTCTTTGCAATGAGATACAATCTGTGTTGTGCAAAGTAGAACAAACATGCGCCACGGTTACCTGAGCCTCTTAAAGCATCTTGCCACATCAAGTAATTCCTATGCAAATATTTTAAGACTTCCAGAGATTGAGAGCGCAAAGTTTTTATTTCTTGATAAGATGCTTATCTGCTTGAGGCTGACTTTTGCAAAAGTATCTCTCGGTTTGCTTATAGTGTAAATTCTAAAAAGTTTCACTTTCCATGAGCCACTTGAAACATTCCACACGACAATAAATTTCAATAAAAGTCCCAAAAACAATCTCAGCTTGCGCACTTTTATGGATACATCCATCAATCATCAAACGCACCCATTTCCGAAGCGAAAACTATAAAATGAAATTCCCTAAAAACAAAATAAAATTAAATTTAGTGAAATACAAGTAATATATGGGGGATACACAAGGCATGTAGTATATAAGAATTTCGACAACTTTTATGATGTTTGTCGCGCCTTCTTGTTTGTCTTTGCGGCCATGTGGCAACGCTTGTAAAGCTTTGCCTCGTTATAAAGATGATAAACGCTTTTTGTTTGCAAAATAAAAAGTGAACTAAACTACGCGTTCCGTGTAAAATAACAAGTAGGCGGTGCTGAGTTATTGCGACTAGAAGATACTCTATGGATAGGAAGACAGAGCACTTTCAATGAGCAGCCAAACAATCCTATAAGCAGAGATCTTTAACACCTTATTTAAGAACTTATGCTTTTTAACGAACTGGTTCATTTGTTTACAAAGGAGAGGTTGCTGCTATTTATATTGAAAGATAATTTTCTTATCATAATGCCATGTATCATATTTTTGAGATTCATTTTAAGTGCAATGTATCAGTTTTGGCTATAAGTTAAGGTAAAAGGCAATAATTAGGGTGATTTATTCGAAAAAACTTTGAATGTGAATTTTAAAAAATTTCCAATTTTAGAACGAACTGGTTCATTTTTTCAGAAGGGTGAGGATACTACAATTCATGAAAGATAATTTTCGTACCATAAATATTATCTACTTTTAAGATTGCTTTTAAGCGTCATGTATCACATTATTTGAGATTCATTTTAAGCGCCATGAATCAGATTTCTAGCTATAAATTCATTGAAAAGCCAAAATTTGCGGGAATTTTTTCGATAAGCCTTTGAGTACGAATTTAAAAAAATTTTAAATCTTAGAATCTGAATTTTCATGATAGTGTTCATCTTTTGTCGTACATCTGTACAATACGAATCTTTTTGGTTGATTAGGTTAATTTAAGAACTAATTCGTTTTAATGAACTGGTTCATTTTTTCAGAAGGGTGAGGATTCTACAATTTATTAAAGACAATTTTTATGAGTATTATTTTTGTTTTGTCTCAAGAAGCCCATTCCAGAAGTAGGGCGATTTTTTCGAATAACTTTTGAAAATTAATTCTAAATAATTTTCAATTTCAATTTTAGAATCTGGATTTTTATGATAGTTTTCATGTTTTGTTGAACATTTGTACAATACGAATTTTTTTGCTTGATTCGGTTAAGATTCTAACAAAACAATTTGAATACAAATTGTAGATCGTCAAGTTCGTCTATATAGAAAGGGCCTGCTGGCATTTCTTTTCATTACACAAATATAATAAAAATATTCGTTTTACAACAATAAGCCATAGTTCAATTATTTCAATTGTATTACAATCCAAGAAAAACTTTAATTAAACAGGTCACTCAAATGAACTACTGAACTTCGACAGTCATTATTTTAGTTCCACTTTCCCAGTTCATTTGTTTGTGAGTTCTAAAACAGATGTTTTTCGTTTTGTTTTTGCCATACGTCCAAAATACAATGGATTACTCTGAATTCTATTTTAAGTATGGATGGATTCCTGAAACGTTAACAATTGTTTTATATTCTTTATTTGAGTTGACTAATTATTTCATTTTAAGTGCATATCAGGCTTTTTAATCATTTTTATCGTGTTTTATTCGCTTTTTATTGTTGTTGCGATTGTTTGAAAATCCCAACAATGAAAAAAATTTATATCTAGAATTGAGCAACGGCAATTGAGTTGACGTCTGTTAAACTGAAACAGTTGATGATGATTATATAAGGCTTCAACTAGGGAATAGAAATTTGTATACTTCTATACACTTATAAATAGTTGTCTCCGGTTCCTTAATTTTAGCAGGATTCAATATTCTCTTTCCTTTACTTTACCTAATTTTATGCTACAATTTCCAAAATAAATGTGTTCCTATTCATAATTAGAGAAGTTCCAAATTGAAACTTAGTCTAGTGTTAGAAGACTCAAAATTTTAAGAATTTACATATTTTAATTACCTCATAAAATTATTTCAATTTGGATATAAAAACTATGGGCCACACTCAGGCCAATCTATCTATCGGCTCCTTTTATTTAAGTAAGTTCAAATCTCTCTAATGGTCCTAAGTAAGGAAATACCTGAGGCACTCATTTAGCGGGCGTAATATCTACATACTTCCTCGATATTACTTCTGGAGCTTTTTTATAGGTCTATCTAGCATATTTCTAAATTTAAATTCTTATCAATATTTCTAAATGCTTATAGCTAAAAATCTTTCAAATTTTAAAAGTTTTAAAGCAGCTTTACTAAATATCATTTTTTGAAGTAGTTTTTCAAAGTCACTTTGGGAGGGATGCATGCATTTTATTAAGGAGTTGATGAGGCATCAAAGGGCAAGCTTATTTAATGGGAATTTGTGCTGCCTAATTTCAGATTTCCCAATGATATAAAAAATACGAATCACAGTCAGTGTCTTCCGTCAAAATGTTCTTGATGCAAAAAATCACCAAAAGTTACTAATTGATTTATTTATGGGCTTAGTATAATCAAAAACAAATTTTTCTACTTTGCTAAAGTATATATTCTTGAGATTATTTTTATCATTTCAATAGGATGGGAGCCAGGTGCGCATCTAGGATTTGGTCTTTAGAGGGGCTATTCTAATTAAAGATTATTTTTCAGAGCTCGCAAAAGATTTTCATCCCATTTTTCGAATTTTTTTTTCGATGAGAGAGTTTGGTCGTGAAAATCTACCCCGTGGATCATCCACTGATCTGAGAACTACAACCTATATTAATTATTTCTTTAAGCAACAGTCTCAATATCTTAATAACCATTGCATCTATAGCTTTAATTCATTACAGGCTACTTAAAGTTAATGCATTTTGGGATTGAAAAATCAAAAATCGATTTTTTTTGACTCTAAGCTTGCCCATTTTTAGCATATTTATTTTGAATTTTAGATTACTTTAGAAATATTTTTTTCAAATCTAGCTTATTTTGTCACTCAATTGCTGACATCACTCTTCCTTAGAGAACTGACATGTCGAAGATGCTTTAGTTTTGCCAGTTTTTCCATTTTTCATTTGCTCTTAAATCCGTAAAGGAGACGTCGGGGTTCCCACAAAATTATCTTTAACATGGTGGAAAAATATAAGAATTTTGTCTAGGCAAGTTCATCCGCCTGTATGAACGCCTGAATCTTGGAGAATATACTATGAAGTATGATATTATGTCAAGTAAAAAGTTCCCCTCAGATTACGCCCACGATAGTTATCTCCCATCGGGTCATTCATAACGTATTTTAAAGGTGACATTAAGCTTAAAAAATTAGCAAAAAATTTTTTGAAGCCATTTGCATAAGGTCTGAAGAAGAAGTTCATCGACCCATTTTTTATGCGGATGCTGACTGGCAATGAGAAGTGAGCCAAACGTTCGGGGGAGTCGGCTTAAACGATGGCTAAGCTCGGATTAATGGCAAAGAAGGTTTTGCTGTATTTTTGGAGGTATTGAAAGAAATTATCCATTATGAACTGCTCCCATAGGGCCAGACAGTCAATTAGGACATATATTACCAGCAACTAACCAGATTAAAGCAAATGATTAATCAGAAGCCAAGCCGCCCACATCTTGAGTGACGCGTCAGAAGCTTCGAGAGCTTGGATGGGATGTTCTTTCTCATCCACCGTTTAGTTCGGAACTGTCACCAAACGACTGTCACCTATCTAACGATTTGAAAAATTTTCCTGATGAAAAAAAAATGGATTCCAGAGAGGCTTGTTAAATTGAGTTAAAATCAAGTTTTTTAGGAATGTGCACTCGTTAGGGGATTGCTTCTAAATCGACAAAAGTTATCGAAAAAACGTGACACATTTTATATGATTGGGATATTCCTAATTTTATTATTTTCACTGTCGAAATAAAGCGAAAAAATGCCAGGAACTTTTTACTTTACCTAATATAAAATTTTCTTAAATTTATACTCCTTTATGTGCTCTGTCAAATAAATAGGATTTTTTTTACCACTCCATTCTCCCCAAAATAATTAGCTACTGCATAAATTAGTACAATAAAATTAGACAAAAAAAAGGGATTCATCAGGAAAAAATTTCATGCTGGAACTTCTCTTGCTTAAGGTGTTAAGGACCATCCCAAAAGTCCAAAACCAAAATGATAAGCTTCTCCCCCTAGGGTTTTTCATTATTTTGACAAAAGTTTAAACCAATTTATTTCGAACTCAATAAGTCGTACACAAAAATTTTTTGGCAAAAAATATTTAAAATTAAATTTTAAAATTTTAATTGTCATGGAGGGTATATCCAGAAGTTGGTATTTTAGGCGGTAGAGGTCGCCAAAGTTACTAAAGCGCAGTTTTCTCTGTTTTTAACCCCAACCCCTTGCCAGTTTTGGTTTTTGGTATGTATAAAAAAATTTTAGATATCATATCATACATAAAACTGTATTGTGAATCATGTAATTATCTCTAGGAATTTCCAAGCTAGAACGCTTTAAAGTCTTTCCGCTCCTCCAAAACCATGCAGCTAGTTAGAGCCACCAGTCGTACAAATGTTTATAGATTATTTAATTTAAAACAAGAGAAATTCCAGCATGCCATTTTTCCTGGTCAAAACCTATTTTTACTGTACTAAACTGGCATAGCGAAGATACTTTCGATTTGACAGTTTTCCCATTTTTCATTTGGTATCAAATCTCTAAAGGAGACGTCAGAGTCCCCGCAAAATTACCTTCAATATAGTGAAAAAATAGAACATTTTTTTTTAGACATGTTCGTTCGTCTATCTTTATATACTCCTATTTTTGGGTGACCTTACGATCAAGTACAATAAAGACAATTTTGATGTACCCAGCCAGATAGTTTTTTTTCCCACTTTCCACTTTTTCTCAAAATAATCAACGAGGGATCAAAATTCCAAGGCGTACCCCAAACGTGGACATATTTCGCTGCATCCACCTGTTGCAAATATTAAAAACAAGTGAAGATAGCCCCTCTGAAGACTTAACGGTTATAGCGTAAAGATAAAAAATAAAAAAAAAAATACAAAAAATAATGTTTACGGTTTTCCGTGTAGTCATTTAATTCAACAGCAAAGTTAAGCGGCGCATTGCCTCACACGGCAAACTACACTGCACAACAAAGCACTTGACTCAGCTCCACTCTCACTCTCTCAGCGCACAGCGCACGCTCTCGCCGCTCTGTGGCGCTCTTGCGCTCAGTCGGAGCGCCACTCTGAGGCTTGGCGCTGAGCTCGTCGCGTCTTCGTTCGTTAGTTACTTCAACGACATTTCGCGGAACGGACGTGTAGCGCGCTTAAATATTTAAACAGATGGCAGCACTTGCTATTGGCTCTCACTAGGAGATATACTAGCTATATACAGATTATACAGCTCATGAATATTAGTGGAACCCAAATCTAGCAAAAAAAAACCTTTGGCTGACAGCTAAGCCGCATCTAATTTGTTGTTACAAATCGCAAAACAAAAAAAAGGTGAAGTTTTTATAATAAAGTGATCGAGTTACAAACAAAAACTGAATTCGATATGAATTTTGAATTGAAAAGTAAAAGTTGTGTCTTGTGTGCGGCCCTTTGAACAAACAACTTGTTATCCTCGACAATGCCCTAGTTAGGCAGTGCAAAGGTTTACCAGATCGAATAATAATATAGTATGACAATAGTTGATTGTCAAGTGCGCGTATTATTTCGTAAAACTAGGCACTGATTTCGCAAAAAAATTGCACCAAATTAGCTTTTTATTTACAATAACTTGAAGATTAAGTAGCTGAAACTTGGTCAATGGTTTGGCTTGTAGCTGGCTTGTTTGGTTGTCAACGGCTGCCTTGTCGGAGACGTATTTCTGATAAATTGGTCAGATCTTTTTGATAATCTTTTGTTAGCTTTGGCTATAAAAAACATACGCGTCGACAGCTTGTAACAATGGCTGCTCATTTTTCTTGGACAAATCCAAGCCCGCAGTTTTTTTATTTTTGAATGTCATTTGTCTAGACTTGACCTTGACATTTTGTTCTTTTCAATGCACATTTGTCATAAGAAAAAACTTTTTGTGAATTGCAAAATTTCTAGCATACCTAAATTTGTTGACTTAGTAATTTACAATAAATTGGTGGCCTTTTTTTTGCGCTTAATTTAATGTTAATTGATTAATTTCATTGGCGATAAGATATAAACAAAAGTTTGTCTTATCTCTACATAAATAATTTTATCTAGGCAAAGATAAGATTTTATATGATATACACTTTAGTTAGGGTGTAAGATGTATATTAAATTAGTGCAAACAGTTTAGTTTTTGTGTAAAAAAAATTATAAAAATTTTTAGCTTGAAAAAAATCATAAAAAAGTATTTTTTTTTAATTCTGTAAATCTAAGAGATAACATTTTTGCCAGGAAATCAATACTTCTGCTACAGTTGTAATCTAATAGCTACATTTTTCTTCAATTGAATTGAGCAGTTTTGGGGAATGTCTGTCAAAACACTTTTTTACGATACTATCGGTGTATGGGTAAAACTTTACTAAAATCGATACTTAACTTTGGGTATAAAATTCCATTTAAAATTAGATATGGGGATTTTTTTTTTATATTACGACATTTTGCAATGTACTGATGTACTTAACTGATCTTTCAATGTTACGAACGAAGTTTCTCAAGATTTAAACTTCTTTGGAATAAAATCCTATTTAAAATCAGATATAGAGTCGTTTTTTTTTCATATTACTATATTTTTCAATGCATATTTCTTAATTGATCTGCTTATAACGAAATTCTGTATATCAAGCTTTCTATTTAACGAACGAAATTTCTCAATATTTAAACTTCTTTGGAATAAAATCCTATTTAAAATCAGATAGAGGAGCGTTTTTTCAATATCACGATATTTTTCAATGAAGATCTCTTAAGTGATCTGCTTATAACGAAATTCTGTATATCAAGCTTTCCATGTAACGAACGAAATTTCTCAAGATTTAAACTTCTTAGGAAATAAAATATCATTAAAAATCAAAAGTAGAGGATTTTTTTTAGCCATGCTCCGGAAACTGAAAAATCCAAACCGAATTCGGTTTTGCATGCTCGGGAATCACAATTTTGTATAATATTATTAGAATATCGAGGAATACTTTAAAAATGATTTCAGTACAACATTTGTGCTTTGTTAATACTACTTTGGCGATTCGATTTCATTTCACTAGCAACAAAACATTCGGTTTTAAAGCACATGAATAATTCGGTTTGGTGGAAATGGAAAACGAAAACGAATCCGAAAAAATTGTTCTGATTCTGAATCCGGAATTCACGTTTGAATTTGTTATAGGGAAATTGGACTTTATACAAAAATCTCATGAAAAGTCATCATCATATCAACGTTAATTTCAAACCAAATATATCCAAGCAGAAATTTTGTAACTGTCATTATAAGTTTTATTGATCATATCAGACATTTTTTATAATGGAAAGTTTGAACTTCAGACAAAAATCTCAACACTTAAAGCTTCTTTATACAATCTTTTTGCGGGCAATCAAAAAGTCATCCAAATGAACCTTTTTTTGACGCACCAACTTTAATTTCAACCCCAATTTTTCCAAGAAGATAATCTGTAACGTCATTCTAGGACTTAATGATCATATCAAAAAAATTTTAGTGAAAAAATCAAGAAAGTTGTATGACGTATTTAGTGAAATAGACTCTTAGGGTACATTTCAGTCGGTTTGCCAAAACTGCATTCCCTTCACTTGTTTATTTTATAGTTAGGGCTGGGTTTTTGTTTATGTTGTCTCTGCGCTGTTCCACTTTTATAGCGCCAAACTTTCAAAGTTTCTAAGATAACATTTCGAAAAAAAAACCATATACCACTATATATAAATAGGCTGGCTGTCGACCTGTCTGTCGTCTGGCTTTGAGAAACATTGAAACTATTGTAATTTACTAGCACTAAACATGCCACAGAATTCTAACCTTAAGCATATTATTAACTAAATACTAAGACTAAAATTTAAAACTACAACAAAGTTGTCGTACAAATGACCGCCCCGCCGTGCACCAAGTAAAAGCTCAACAATAACAACAAAAGCGCGAGGCAAATCGTATTTTTTTTTTTTTTTGTTGTATTGAAATTTGTGGTTAACCACTAATTAAGTATAAATATTTGTTATTGCTATTATTGCTTAGTTTCTTTTAAATATGATATTGCCTGCAGTTTTCAGTCAATCTATTTGTCTATCAAGTTTAAGTAACTAGAAAAGACTTCAAAAAAATAACAACAAACAAAAAAATGCTTACAAGTTGTACCGTTTTTTGGTCTTTCAAAGAGCTTCCAAATGAGCAAAATAATGCCATAATATTGACAAAAGAAATTAAATGGCAACTTGTTGTATCCAACTCTTAATTATGAAAAAAATAAACCCACAACAGCTGGGGAAACAAAATTTGCACCTTTGTTTGTGTTTGCCATTTGCAATTTGCCATAGCTAATAATATTTTCCATGCCAAATTGTCTTTGAAAAAACCTAAAATAAAAAAATATCTTTGATTTTCGAAAGAAAAGTCATGGGAAGCTTTGGCAGAAATGGCTGACTAGGCCTTGGAAGCAAAAGATTTCTAAAATTTCAATTACTTAAAATACAAGAAAGCGAACATTCCTGAAAGGAATTTTTCATTTTTTCGTGACTGAGTTCGTACAGAATTCTGTTACACCAAATTTCTTGAAATATGGTCAGAAACAATCGATAGACGCTTGGCAAAACAATTTCACGAGCTTAAAAATATTGATCATCCCACTTTTAGAAAAAAAACTTTCGATTATCTTTGAAAAAAAAACTTGGGTGCGGTCGACGAACTCCTTCCAGACAAAGAAGTAGCTCCTTTCGATTTAAAGCATAAAAAGGTAGTTCACACATTCCTGAAGAGAATTTTTCATTTTTCCGAGACTGAGAACGTACAAAATTCTGTTACACCAAATTTCTTAAAATGTTGTTAAAAACAATCGATTTCACAACCTTAAAAATGTTGATCATCCCACTTTTAGAAAAAATACTTTCGATTATCTTGAAAGAAAAAACTAGGGTGCGGTCGAAAAACTCTTACCAGATAAAGAAGAAGCTTTTTTCGATGATATTATTATGAATTTTGTTAGCTCTCTTAGCTCTATAACTAGTAAGAGAAGATCCTGATTAAACTTATAAAGCTGAAGCTCTGCAGCAAGAGCGTGCTCTAAAAATAGTTTACCCGACAGCGAAAAGTCGATAATCACAAATTTCAATATCCAAATCGATAATCACTTTTAAATTTAAACATCTTCAAAGAAACCTGCAACTTTTGAAGTTCAAAGCAAGTAAAAATTTCTCCAACACATACTTCGATTTGTTACGTGATAATGTTTCAAAAATTCAAAATATCATACCAAAAACCTATTCTCGCATTTTTAGAATCAGACATTTGCCTTGAGTGGATCTATAGCATTTCGTAAAACTTTCCAAAAATAACAGCTTCTATTACAGAGCATTATTATAAATCAAACTTATCAGTTATAAAAGCTGGGTTGCGTTTCTTTTTTTAAGAGATAAGAGCTTCTGAACTATTTTCAGATTGGTATCTCCAACTGACAGATTTTCTTTAATCAAACAATTGTTTTGATAAGTTTTCACTTGGCTCTGAGTACAAAAAACTGAAACCTGGATCATATTGGGATGCGCAATACCAATCCGCTATTTTGAATATCGAGAATATCAAAGTCGATTTGTTTTTAAATATTCGGCACCGAGATTTTGTTTCTCGATTAATGGTCGATCCGATGCCAATTTGCTTAGTATCTATATAGAGTAAAATTTCATTTTACACTTGGCGGTTGCGATTTATATTTCCAAAAAGTTTCTTTTGATTTCAATTTTATATGAACATTATTAGAAACATTAGAAAATTTTCTTCGGATTTTTACTCGGGAGTATGTCAAAAATTCAATAGCCGATGCCGTAGACACCGATTACAATTTTTAGGAGAATCGTGTAGGTAGCGGATTTCCTTGCGGATGTCCCAATACTTCGATTAGATTTGTTTTCTGGTATCGAGATTCTTAGTGATTCTTTGTGGAACTCTCGAAAAAACTAACTTTTCTTTAGTCTGAATATAATTATAACTACAATTATTCTTTTGTTCTTAATACGATATTTCCAACGATGATTTCAAATAGAAAAAATGTATCATTTGGAACTAGAGTCTTTGAAAATATTTTGATAATGTCACAGTTTTGAGTCGACTGTTTGGAAAGTCGACTAAGGCTCAATCTTATGCCTTAAACAGATCACGAATTTGCCTTCTTGTACGGAACTCACGAATAAAAAACTGAATTAGTTTATATATTAAAGTTTCTTTTATAAAAAATCGTATATTCTTCATCCTTGACGGATAGAACGTATGAAATTTGTGAGTAGAAAATCGTCACGTAACGAAATATGGGATGGTTGCCTTCAGTGCTTGAAAGTAATCGGCAGTTAAGACATGAGTCGACTTTTAGTTTGAAGAAAAGTCACAAATTTCAGATAAGAACTTCGTTTCTAGCGATGATCTAGTGACTGAATATACCTTTGTTGTCTGTTTTTTTATTAGATATTTTTCGGAAAATTTGGAAATAAAGAATTTCACTCAATAAAATTATAAATAAGGTCTGGTTCTTTAAAAGTATTCAGGTCTTTCAGTAGATTGTACTAATCACTAGGTTAGGTTAGGTTACACTGGCCGGCCACAACAGAGTGCAGCCTAGCATAGACCTTTTGGTCCTTAGCTGTGCCAGTACTAATCACTAGCTTTCATAAAAACATATAATATAGGCTTCGATAGAACGATTCTCGCGGAACCAAAATTATAAAAGCAAAAGTTATAATTTTTTGAATGCAACAAATGCAGCCTCAAATTACTAGAAATCTGTCCAAAAGAGATATCTGTATATATCTCAGCTTTAGCGCCTACTTTAAAACCATCTCAATAAATCAATCGTAAAATTTTTTGCTAATAAATTAAAAAACTGTGTTGACTAAATTAAACATGTAATTTTATAGCTAATTCCACTTAGCTAATTCGGTTAAATCATAAAATCTCGAATTCGCGATCAATACAAAATAGACAAACTTTGGCAGTTTTTTTTTTAACTCATTTCCATTCCTCAAACGGAACTTGGAAGCTATAAAAATTAAAAATATATCAAAACATAAAACATATAAGCAAATTAGTTTTAAATTCGTCTCAACCATTCCATCATTTAAATTTTATTGTCAACTTAAAAACGACTTTTGGACATTTTATAAGATATGCAATTTTTTTTTATTGACATTTCCACTTTGCAATTCGACATAGGTAATAATAATGTTTTAAAATCCCCGTCGTTTTACTTGCTAATATTTTATGCAAATTTAAACAAACCGCAATTTTGTTCACCTTCACCTCTCTTTCTCCGCTACTTCTCACACAACTTTCTATTGTTTTTTTGTTGCTTTCTTTTTCGTTATTGACGTATTTCACCTTTTTATACAATTCTTTCGGAACTGTCTACACGAATTTTTGTTTTTTTTCGAACATTATTAACCCAAAGCAAGTGCTCTTGGCACTTTTTGTTGTTATTGCTCGTGTAATTGTTGTTATTTTTAGTTACTTTTTTTTTGTTTTTGCCAATGGCATTTTATCAGCTAAAAAAATTTGGTATTGTTTTTAGTGCCATGTATCGCTTTTTTTTTTCTTTCTGCCGGCTGCTTATGACAAGACTGATAAGGCATTGCAGCGTGTTTTTTTCAGGGCCTTGCCAGCTTGAAAAGTTTTTTTCTCTGATAGTAATTTCTACGCAATAGTAACATATTATTGACAAATCATTAAGTTCGACCCATATATACATTGACATTCGCTGGGGGGCCTTCAGAAATCGCATAAAACTTTACACAGTTGTCGATTAGTGGGTTATTCATCAGGGGACTAATATGTAAACAGCTGTAATGGGGGTCGTGATGTAAATGTAATGTAGTTTTCTGGTTACAGATGTTGGGAGACTTACTGCCCATGGTATTATTTTTGTTTTTTGTTGGACGGATTTGAGTCTATTAATCAGCTGGCGGCCTAAAAGCAAGTTCCATATGGAAATAGGCAGCTTAGACAAAAACGTTTTAGTTGTAAAATAGTTATATCGATTAGTAATCGAAGAGATGACAGAAGAGTGCTGAACAATGATAATTCTTCAGAATTTTTATAAGCATATCCTTTTTTGGTATAAAAAGTCTTTCCTTTCGCTGAAACAAGTATTTTAGGACTTTGAATGAACATTTTTTTCTAAGACTTACGCTCATTTAATTTTATCGAAAAACCGCGCCCGGAAGCTCCTGACCTTATAATGGAAAATCAGGAGTTCAAAAAAATGTTGTATTTAGCTTAGAGATTTTGTATTTGAAGATTTAGCAAAACACAATTTTTATACGTTTTAACATTTATGAAATTTTATGAAAAAGTAAATGTCTAATGGATACTTCAAAAAAATTTAAAATTGCTTTAAATAGTTCTTGTTTTAATGATATACAACATTTTAATGCGTTTAAATTTTTATTTTTTATGGGTTGTAAATAAATTATATATAACAAAAAAAGTTTTTTTAAAGAAAAAGTCTTTTTATAAAGAAATTTTCTTCTAAACTCGAAAGTACAATAACAGAAATCTTGTAAAGGTCATAAATTGGTTGTGTCTTCAGAACTCTAGAAAAAATATTTCTTCTCCTTTTAGAATATATTATAACTACAATTATTCTTTCGTTTTAATACGATATTTCTCGCGAAAATAAAATAGTAGACTTCGAAAATATTTTGATTTTTGCACAGTTTCGATTCAAGCGGTTTGAAATGGCCGTACTTTGTAGATCACTGGCAGATCGATAAGGCCGTGAAAAACAGTCTTCTTTGGCGGAAGTAGCATTCGCTAATTTGTTTTTTTTAAATTTAATATACAAAATTTCCTGTTCTACAAAGTTTTGTTCAATACAAAGATTTTGCTTCTATATATTAGAGCTTCTAATTTTTTTTAAAATTTAATAAAAAAATGGCGGACGTAAAGTCGGGCGCGGACGACTTTAGGATACCCTGTACCCACTAGCTTGTAATAAAGTCCGATTTCTTCACAAAAAACCAAAAATAGAAGAATTTTAAGCAAAAATTTTTTTCTTGACCGATCGTTCCTATGGGAGCTATATGATATAGTCAACTCGATTTGGATTAAATTTGGTACAGTGCTTAGGAACTATAAAATACTCACGAATGTCAAATTTGATCCCAATATCTTAACAAACAAACGAAACACAACAAATTTTGTTAAAAAATCGATTTTTTGGAAGATCGGACCTATGGGAGCTATATGATATAGTCAACCGATTTTGTTCAAATTTGGCACATTGCTTAAGTGGTTCAAAAATTTCCAAACGCCAAATCTGGTTAGGATATCTTTATTAAAAAACGAAATGTAGCGAATTTTTCTTTAAAAAGTTATTTTGGCCGATCGGTCCTATGGGAGCTATATGATATAGTCAACCGATTTTGATCCAAATTTGGTACAGTGATTGGGAACTATAAAAAACTTTCGAATGCCAAATTTCGTTACGATATCTTCATAAACAAACGAATTATTCATCTGAAACGCTTTTTTTTTGTCGAGGTCGTCTCAAACACCCCCATGGGAGCTATATAATTTATCCCCGATATCAAAAAATAAAATAAACTTGCCTCCTATGGAATAATATGGGATCTAATGTGAAAGTTTGGTAACTCTAGCTCTTACCATCTCTGAGATCTAGGCGTTCACACGGACGGACAGACGGACGGACAGACGGACATGGGTATATCGACTTCTCTATTCACCCGATCATATTTTAGGTAACTTTGGGTGTCTCCGACGTCTCCTTCTATATGTTACATACATTTTCGGCTTGCACAAACTTAATATACCTTGGACCATAGGTAAGGGTATAAAGTAAATGTCTTGTTGACTTAAAAAATATTAAAATTGCTCAAAATATTTCTTTTTTTTAATGATATAGAATCACTGATAAAAGATGTTTTTTTGTTATTCTTATATTTATTTTATAAATAGCTTAAAAATACGAATTTTCCATAAAGTATTTCCTTTCAAAAAATTGAAATCCCAACTTCAGAATTTTTCAAAAAATACAAAAGATTTATTTCAAGACGTTAAAAGAAGATAAAGGACACAACTAGGACATTTATTTCAAGTTTTTAAAGCCCTTTGCTTAAAATATATTATCTCCGGTGTAAATCCATTTAAAATTTTTTATCATGTTCCTAATAATTCTTATTTTTTTTAAACTAAAAATTTTAACACAAAATTTTGTATAACTTGGCATTTTTGGATGAAACCTTTTAGTAACGAATTATATCAATTAAAAATTGTTAAAATAATATGCTTTAAAAGCCAAAACTCCACTTTTGTAATCTCAGATTGACCAACCTTTTAGTTATTAAATGGCAGTCAATATACAACAGTCGGAATTGAGATCTTTCTCTAACCTAAGTTGATTCGGATAAAGACTAAAACACAGTATTACTCATACACCAGATAAACTTTAATTGTATTAATTTTTTAAAGTAATATTTCGAACACGAAAAGCCTAAGGTAAAATCAGTTTAATTATCGAAAACTTGATGAGATGACCTTAGCTTACAAATCGTGCGTACTGATTATCAAATGTCACAGTGACTATTCGTAGATTAGAGATACAGAGATATCTGACCCAATTAAAGTTATATTTATGAATTGATGTTCTTTATTTTTATTTTGATTCCAGATATGGTATTAAAAAATGAAATAGTAAGGCTGGAACCAATTCTGTAAACTTTTTCAAGGGTAACGAAGTTACATTATGATAGTGAATTTATGAATTAAATAATTCCAGGTCTCAGTAAAAAATATAGGTTTATCGAAAATTGATCTATGAACATCAATATAAGGACCAGTAAAAATTCTTTTCACAATATACAGTCGTGTCTGGATAATAGTGAACTAATTATTGCGATGTTCAAAGTTATATCAAAGTTGACCTTTTTTTGTTTAAAACTCATTTTATTTGTTCAAAATTGACATTTGTGCAAGATATCATTAGAATATATTTGTAGGGAAATAAAAAGGTTAACAAAACAAGTTATAACGCCAAGAAACAGCCGATTTTACAGCAATCAACAGCAAAAGTATAGTTAAGGGGAATACCCGCTTTCGTTTCTGATTCATTTTTCTGTTTTTTCGTTCTTTTCTGCTTGAAAATGCTTTCAAAATTTTGTTCACTATTTTGAGGTTTCCGATTGTTCACTAAATATTGCACTCTATGTACAAATTAAGCTGTTCGCTTTATCGGGGTGTTCACTATATCCAACCACGACCGTATTTCCATATAAAATGCATTCAATTAAAATGTATAAAATGCATTCAATTGGTAAACTAAGATTACTAAATACATTCTCAGCTGGCTTTATTTTTTTAAAGTCTGGCATCATCTTGTTGAAAAGTTAATATTTCGGAGTAAACAATTGGCAAAGATTGGAAAAAAATATTTTAAAAAACCATAACAGTGGGAGTTATCAAATTTATTCTGGCTACATTTTGAATCTAATTTTATTCCTTTACGAACCCGCGTTTCTAATAGTTGCTGGCAGATCTTTTCAGCCAAAATCCGGATCTTTGACCAACTTTTTTTGCGCCTAATTGGCAGCACTTGGTCGTTCGGCTTCATTTGTTGCGTCAGGAAAAGATTTTGCGCATGTATTTCAACTGATCGGTATGGACATTTCCGGGTGAAATTCGACACTGGTCCGGGTTCGTTCTCTTCTCTGTCTAACTGATGGCATAAGATTTCAAACATAATATTTGGAGAAACTCTCATTTCTATCTAGGCAATCTATGAAGTTCTTATTTAGACATTTGTAGCTTCTGGTTTGCGAAATAGTTCATTAGTGAATGATTTGCAAGCAGCTGTCGCAATTTGCTTGTTCCTAGTATATATTTGTTTTTGCATTTTTCATAATATTGTGCCACAAAATTTGATCATCTTTATAAAATATCTTTACTTAAAACAACGACAGATACAAATTGACAGCTGTCACAAGTTCACACCAAAAAGCAGTGTAAACATAGCATAAGCATATTAGTAAAGGTAAACAGTGCAAGCCAGAAAAGTATTTCATTTTTTTAAGGGCATCTGAACTGAATTTTTTGTTTTTAAAATATTTTTATTGCGTCTTAAAAGCTGTTTCACCCGAGACAGCTCGGGACTGCCCCTTGAGTAGTAGCTACAAAGTGACAAAGTCGAACTTATTTCCAGACAAATTGACGACTGCGCTGCTTGTATCTTTTTATCTGGCTTATACAACTGAGCCATTATGGATTATGGCAGCAACAATTTCAGTATTTCAGTTTGTTTTTTATTGATTATAAATGCCACCTGTACAAGCCCGTGGGCGTTGATGATCATTTGCCGTATACGTATTTATTGTATTACTTAGAATTTACCATCAAAATCCAAAATAAAGCCTGCGCATGCGCAGCTGCTGTATTAGAAGAAACTTGAAAAAACTAAAAGATTTGTTTGAATTTGAAAACAACAACAGAGACTGTCGTCATCCTGGTCTATATTTTGTATAAAATCATTTCGTGAGCTTCGCTCATTTGGTTTGTTTACAGTTTTATTATTCTAGATAAATAAAAATAAATATATAATATACCATATACTACTATTTGTATTTGTTGCCATTTTAGTTGAGCTCTCAATTGTGCTATGAGCTCAGCACTGGAATGATATTTGTTCTAGAACGCATTAGTCGCGGGTCGTGTAGGTGGCGTATGAGCAATATTTTTTGTCACCTTTTATTATGATGTATACGCACCTTAAACTTGTAGCAAATTGTAAATTGTTGTAATAATAATTAAATTTATTATTTAATTGCTTGGCCTTTTTTTTTGTTGTAAGGCGGCAATCAAAATGATTTATTTTAATGAAATTTTGCACACTCCCATATATAGATTATTTAACTTTTTTTTTTCTTCTGTTTTTCGCCGGTGCCTTTTACTTTGTTTTCTATTGCGTCAAAGAGTTTTGGCCACATTTTGTTAATTAAGCTTTGTCTTTTGTTGTTGTTTTTCGTGTCTTGAGCGGTTTTGTATACGCTTTAGTCCAAGCGTAAGAAGTTTATTAGGAACCAAACCTACCTACCCATAAAAATTGTATACCCAGAAAGACCCAGATCAGAAACAATCCCAAAAACGTTTATCAAAGCGTGTAAAAAAAAATGGATTTAGTTGAGTACGCCATTTTGTCTGTCCTGCTGTCAGTCAGAGACCAGTTTTTCATCTGAGACCAAAAAAGCTAAGATTCTGATCTGAGATTCGGGTCGACATCTGGAATCATCTTTTAACCTAAGATGCTTACTCCCAAAAGTTTTTTCCTGTTTGCATCCAAGACTTGACAGATGTGATTTAAATGCACTCTCAAATCAGATGAAACTCGGCGAATCTACTGATAGTGTATATAATAGTCGCCATAACCCATCTAATATTTTCTTTCACCTCATACTTTATGAATGAAATTTTGCAGCTGTTTACCTTTTGTGCCCAACTTTTTGTCCACCTGCTTATATCTCTTATATACTCCTAAACTCATAATACATAAATAAAAATATATTAAACATAATTTAAATTTTTTTTAGTTTTTAATTTTTGCTACTTTCTTTTCACTGACGTTTCTTGGCTATTGCTTTGGCAGTGTAAACAAACCCATTAATTTTATTATATACACACTTATGTCTAAGTCTTTAGTTAGGTACTCTTTTTTTGAAGTATCTTTTACTTTGTTATGGCAATAGTTTTAACTGAATTACCAGCTGCCTGTCTGTCTTCTCTTTAACTTCTGGGTTTCTTCAACTTCGTCATCTTTTTTTTTCCTCTTTTTATATATGTTCTAACGCATTAGTTTGTTGGCTTTTGGTCTGCCTCTTGGCCTTTGTAATCAGCTTAATGGATTAGTTCATTTGGCTGCTGCTATTTTTTTTTTCTAAGCCGCCACCCAGGCCATCGAATCAATTTTTTAATATTAAGGAAATTTCAACATCTATTAAATTGCATATCATTTATCAAGCTTACAGCAACAGCTAAATTTGTTGATTAAAAATCTTTGATTAGCAGCTAGTTTCTAATCAAAATAATTGCGAGGTATTTGTTGTCTATTTTGTTGGAATTTTTATTATATGTTTTAACGATGTATCTATTATAATCGCTTCCTAATTGATTTTGAAAATTTCATAATCTGTAAATGATAACTGTTGAATAAAATTAGTTGAACTTGAATTTTAAAATCTCAACTCTAGCTGTGTATCATCTGCTGTCAAATATCAAGTATATTGTATATTGAACTTTACACAAACTAATCTATTCGTTATTTGTATCTATCTAGTTGGCTTTCCAATCCTCTTCATAAGTGGAGCATGATAATGTTTTATGATCTTGTTTTGTTTTAGAATCTTGAATCTATTTGTTATATAGATCATCTTATCTGTTGTAAGAAATTTTATGATCATAAATTGGATATAGAAATGTTTGTATTGACACTGAACTTCCCACAAGCTATTGTATTCGTTATTAGTACATTGTTTTTTAATAATCTTAAATTTATTAATTATATGAATAATCTCACTTGTTGTGAAACATTTTCTGATCATAAAGTGGCTCCAGAAATGCTTGTAAACCAATTATATTGTCCCCGAACTTTTCATAAACTAATCTGTTTGTTGGTATTGAAATCTCGTTAGATTCGTCGAAATCTCCAATCCTCTCTATTAGACAATCATAATAAAGCATCATCTTTAATTTTTATCCCTAAATCTTTAATGTGACAAAAATTAGGTTGCTATTATCATACTTTTAAGAACATAATCTGACAGGATCTTAGGGTCTTCTATAAACTCCAATAGATTCACAGATTCAACCATTTTATGACCACAGGGCATTGTCATCTTAAATTTTGGATAGCCCAATATATTGTCACCAGAATACACTTAAACTTGCTCTTTAAAACTTGTTAGATTTGCTTATCTAGTTAGTTTTGCATAAATCTGCTTTTCTTTCCATAAGATAATCATGATAATGCATCATCTTTTAATTTTATTTCCTAAATCCGTAATGTGACAAACTTAGGCTGCTTTTATCTACTTAAAAGAACATAATCTGACCGGATCTTAGGGTCTTCCATAATCTCAAATAGATGCATAATTTAGTTTTTTTCATTAGGTAACGCTTTGAATGTTCTTAAAAATCAATCTATTGAATTAATTAATAATAATTAATAAATTACAAATTTAATAAATTTGGGTAACTCTGCCCCTGCTCACTCGCTAATCAGGCCTCATCAATTACAATAAAAAAAAAATGATTTGCGGAAAAACAGTTCTCAAACTGTTCGCCACAGAGAGAAAAAAAAATCTAAAACAAAATGCCGATTTCCCAATTGCCTATAAGAGGGGGTAAGAATAAAAATAAGTGATGTCATTCTGACTTGACTCTCACTAGTCCAAAACTATTTGAGATTGCGTTGTTGTAGTTTTTGCGTTGATATCTTATAGATATTTTTATAGTAGTTTTTAAGGTGACGTTGAAGCCATCTATCACTGCTTAACAGTTAGAGTTTGGATATATGTCAAACGTGGCTAACCATCTGAAAAGTTTTTTTTTTTAATAACTATAAATTGCTGTTAAAACCAAAAAAAAAGACAAATTTTTATTAAGTGATTTCCCGGAAACGAAGTGTTTAAGCAAAGACCTCTTAGCTTTACTTGTCGTATTCTAAATGTTAAGCGTCGTTTTTATTGGAACTTTTTTCAGTCAGCAAAATTCGGCAAAAATCTATTTTTTTTTTAATTGAATTTAAGTAATCTTCTCTTTATACCCTGTACCAAAGATAAGGAGTATTTTAAATTTTTGAAAATGTATGTAACTAAGAAAAGGCTATCTCGTGAAGATTGGGATAATCGATAATGGGAGGCTGCTTTAAAAGCACTACAGTCATATATTAGGCTCACATCCAACACCATTTGGGTACCAGGTCACCGAAATATCTCGGGCAAATCCAAGGCAGATGATATAGCTAGACGGGGTACAACGGCAGCACTTGAGCCGGATAAGGCGTTGATACCTATACCACTACCAACGTATAAATTGTTAATAGATGGAAGTATCATTAACGATGCAAACTAAGAATGGGAGCAAACTTGAATCTATCTTATTAGCAGGCTTACTGTGATCACGATAGAGCTTGAATAGTATTAATTTAATTTTTAAAACTTCTGTAGATTGCGCCCTTTCAGCACTCAAACTATTCTCAGAAGCCCTATCATTATTTATTACTAGTCGTTACCAGTGAAGTACCTTCTACGCGCATGCATGAACACGATCGGCCAGGAGATATAACTGAATGTACTATGTTTCGATAGCAGTTTGGAAAGGTGACTCTTTTCGTAACCACAGGTTGACTCAAGGAGGACACTATAAGAGTAAGGACTAAACTTAAGCTCTATGTAGATCCATCCTAGAGTTACGCTTCAATACTGCCTCGAGTACGAAATAAATGAAATTGGGCAAATCTGTCTGCGTGTAAGTGGACAATATGAAAGCGGTCTGCATACCCGTACTCGTATGAATCCCTATATCTTTGAAGTTCTTAAGAGCTAGTATGAAAATAAACTTGACATTAGAGCAATTTATGTGATTAGATAGATACATTTTATATATTTTTCTTCTGCATTGCCCACTTCCTGCTTCGAATAATCTCAAGGCACTATATTATATATAACTAGTCGTTGCTATGAACATCTATCTACGTCATCAGAACAGATTGGCCAGGCTCTTTCTAAACTTCATTATAACAGAAAGGTTAAAAAACATGATCTTTTCCCACCTGCAGAATAAAGTGACATCGTCTAGGGGACCTATAAGGTAGGTATAATGTCTTGTACCCAGGTGCTGATCTAGGTTTTGCGTCTTGGGGGTTCTTCACTTCGAAGTGTATGTAAGTATATATATCAGAGCTTGCCAAAGACTTTCAACCCATTTTGCCAACTTTTGGGAGTCCCGTGCCCTCCCGAGGATCCGTCTTATAGCTTGTGCCCTATGTTATACACATTCTTCCTTCTGTGTATTCTCTTCTGGGTTAAGGGGAAAAGAATAAAACCAGCAGCATCTTCTTGGCTTGAAGCTTTATTTTATTAAATGAAGTGCACTCATGAACTAGTTCAACAAATAATATAAAAAAGCTTTTATAATTGTTTTCACTTTAAAGAACAGAAATAATTTAATAATTAAGTATTTATTCTGATTCATTATTTCTTTACGTAACTCAGCTTCTTATAACTTATCGAACAATACTAAATATCAACGTCTTTTCTTTACAATTATTTATAATTTATAATGTTGTTGAGTTCTCAGTAGTATTAAATAGCAGAATAATTTTTTTCAAAGTACAGGAACCGCCAGTTGCTTACTTAAGATCTAATATGATTCATTTTATATATAATGGTACCCGGTTGGGGGGGTATCCACACAGAAACTACAATATTTATTAGCTTATTTGCAACGCTTTTTCAAGCTCATTTAATTATTTCACGCTCCAGCTTAGTTAAGAGTTCTTGAACTTTTGAACAGTGTTGTATGCGGGATACTTAACAATTAAACAACATATTTAATTCATTTGCAAGTCATTTCATGTTTTTAATAGTCGAAAACACTTGAGTATTTTTTTTCTGAGTTGCTTAAATTGTTTTGTATTGCAATTTGGTTCTAAACAAATGACAAATAAATTAACATGTCACTTTCCTGGGGAGGGAAACGCCTCAAAAAACTGGCGGCATATTTGCTATGGGTAAATTGCTTGAACCACTCGAACCGGCTTGTGTACTCGAAAAAAAAAACTCATTTAACATATTTAATGAGTGCCCCTTGAGCTACCACCTTTGGGTAGAGATAGAACCTTTTCTGCAGCCAGCTCGTGTGCGTAATTGTGTATCTTTTGTGGCTATGTAGCTATTGTATCTTTTTATTTGTGCTCAAAAGTATCTGTGTGTGTTTGTTTACTGATGCTGAACAATTGTTGTTGTTTTTTTATGTTTTTTTTTAACAATGGGCGCTTGCTAATGATGACATTAATGCTGTTAATTGTAGCCACCAACCAAAAACAATTTAACTCACGCCCACCACTTTGGAGACTTATTGAAAAAAAAACAACATTAAAAAATCATAACAAGTTCCATAACTAAACCTCAAAAATGCGTGTAGGTTGCAAAACTTTACATAAAAATATTTATAACAAATTTTTTCAACTATTATTTATAGCTACCGACCGTTGCTTTTTGCAAATTATGGATTTTTAGCAATTTTTGCCAAATTTGAAGGCTCTTTGGTAAAGTAATTAAGTTGTTTTTCGAATAGCCGCAAATTTTGGAGGATTATTAATGTTCAGAAACGTCAAGAAGTAAAAACAAATTAATAATCATAAAAAATCATATTGAGTTTTGCTTTGCACGTTTTGTTTACCTATTGTCTCAATTTTTTTCAATTAATTATTAACAAAGCGTGTTTTTAAGCGATTATATAAGTTTGGAGTACTTGAGTAGGGTGTCTACAATTTGCTCCGAAATTTGTAACGCTTAAGAGCAGGCGTGGTTTGTTTATGAGTTTAAAAAACGATTAATTTTCATGTTGCTAGGTTGCTTATTTTTTGCGCCATTTTAATGGAATATCAATGAATCTTTATTGAATGAATTTGTCGTCATGGGAATGACACACTTTTTGGTCATATCGAGAAACACTGCACATAGATCGGGTTTCTTTCGGTTTCTTTTAGAGTAATATTTCTGGAACAAATATATTTCTTGAAGCTGTAGAGCGTATTAGATCTTTCTTTGACAGAGACTTTTATTAGCAACGGATTTCAAATCAATCAATTCTTGTTTCAGTTTCCGGTAGAATAATTTTCTTTTAAGAAATATCTTTCTTTAAACGATGTGAACATGATTTTTTTTCTTTTATCATTTTACTTAATAAAAGTAAAAAATTTTACACGATTTTTACGATTTTGAATTTTTTAAATCCCATTGAAACTCATCATAAAAAGGTACAGTGATTACTTAAGATACAATAAAAGAATATTTCTTTGAGGCAGACAATTTGCTCAGGTTTGTTCCGGGTTTCGCGAGTTGTGAAGCTGGAACAAAGATATTTTGTGACCTGTTCGGAATATTTCATTTCATGGTTTCAGTTTCCGTAGCAATAATTTTCTTATAAGAAATATCTTTTTTTAAACGATGCTTCTACAAGATTTTTTTATTACATATTAAAAGTAAAAAATTATGCATGCCTGAGCATGTGCTATGTACCTGCTCCTATTTCCGATTTTGACTTTCGGAAATCCTATTTAAACTCATCATAAAAAGGAAGTGCCTGGTTACATTAGTTTACGCGAAAAACTAATTTTTATTCGACCAAAAGTTTCATTTAGTGAAGATTGGAATTTTGGAATTTTCCGTTCATGGTTTCATAACATCTACAGGTTCTTTCAGTACCTTCGGTCTAATCATCTTTTATGTCGATTCAAAATTTTGTTCAAGAGTTATTAACGAATATTATATAGCTTGCAAGCATTAGAAGGGAAATATTCTTGGTCTAACACATATACCCTGTTGCACCTATCAGTTATCGATAGTGTGACCAACTCAATTTTGAGCGATTTCAGGACATCCGGAATACCGAAACTCAAAACTTGGCTATTTTTTTTTGGGTAAAAAACTTTATTATCCAACTTAATTAGAAAAGAAAAACGATTACAGTCTAATACATATTTGAATATATTTTTCTGTTGCTTTTTTTTTAAATCATATTTGCCTTGTGATGATATTCGCTTAAGCAATTTTGGATATATTTTCGAAAAACAGTAAAATTCAAAGGATTCGTACTTTGAAAACCCGTTCATCGGGACACTGGGACTTTGCTTTCAAAACCGTGTTTTATCCCCGTTTTTCCGGGCTAGTTGGTCACACTAGTTATCGATAAAGCAATGAGTTCATGTAGATACACCTATGTGAAAAATCTCAAATGGTGAATGCCATTTTTTGGGGTATTTATTTATTTTATTATTTATCTATTTTATTTAACCATTTAGCTTGAAATAGACATAAATATAATCTTAGAATGTCAAAGAGTTAATAAAAAAATTTACTTTATTTTAAATGCGTACACTTTTGAACCTATTTTGCCAATTCGTTGTAAACAAAAATGAAAAATTTGCTTCGTGAAATTGGGAGTTTCAAAACGAATCCGAATAAAACCTACGAATTCGTTTTCTGGTGCATAGATTCATCTTTTGTAAGAAGTTTATTTACCGATTTGGTTGTAATTTAAAAATATATATGATATCTTTGAGAAGTACTACCTAATTATACCCTGTACCGTATGGTACTAAGGGTATATTAAGTTTGTGCAAGCCGAAAAATGTATGTAACATATAGAAGGAGACGTCGGAGACACCCCAAAGTTACCTAAAATATGATCAGGGTGAATAGAGAAGTCGATATACCCATGTCCGTCTGTCCGTCTGTCCGTCCGTCTGTCCGTCCGTCCGTCCGTGTGAACGCCTAGATCTCAGAGATGGTAAGAGCTAGAGTTACCAAACTTTCACATTAGATCCCATATTATTCCATAGGAGGCAAGTTTATTTAATTTTTTTGATATCGGGGTTAAATTATAGCTCCCATAGGGGTGTTTGAGACGACCTCGACAAAAAAAAGCGTTTTAGATGAATAATTCGTTTGTTTATGAAGATATCGTAACCAAATTTGGTATTCGAAAGTTTTTTATAGTTCCCAATCACTGTACCAAATTTGATCGAAATCGGTTGACTAGATCATATAGCTCCCATAGGAAAATTCGATGTGTTTTGTTTGTTTGTAAAGATATTTGAAATAAATTTGGCATTCATATCTTTTTTAAGGTATTTAAGCACTGTGTCAAATTTTATTGAAATCGGTTGACTATATCATATAGCTACCATAGGAACGATCGGTCAAAAAAAAATTTTGCTTAAAAGATCTTCTGTTTTGGGTTTTTGTGAATCTGACTTTATTACAAGCTAGTGGTACAGGGTATCCTAAAGTCGTCCGCGCCCGACTTTACGTCCGCCATTTTTTTTTCGAAAGATTTCCCAAGAATCTTTTTTTTTTTCTGTTAAACTTGGCTTCTAATTTAGAAATTTTAAAGCGGAAATATTAATCGCAAAGTTCTTTTGCCACGAGTTTATTTACCGATTTGGTTGTAATTTAAAAATATATAAGAATTCTGCGAGAAGTACTCTTGAACAATTTTTTGCGCTTGTTCCGTGTTTTTGAAAGATTTCTCAAGAATTTTTATTTTCTTTGAGAATTGGATTCTAAAGTTTTGCATTAATTCGAAAATACCCCTAACTAGGTGTAAGTCTTTCCTTTAATACAGCACAGCAACAGAAGTGTTTTCAAGCCGAAATATAATTCCGGTCTGACTTTAAAATTTGGGACAAGCTCGGAGTCGATATCCTCCTGCTCGACTCTTTATTTATTTTATTTTTTGATTCGAGCGACTCTCTTTTTAGAAAATTTACTTCAAAAGTGTCTGCTTACGTCAGAATATTTTTATTTTAGTCGAAATTTGATTTCAGTCTGACTTTAAAATTGTCGAAAAACTCAAAGACGATATTCTTCAGCTCGGTTCAGTATTTATTTTTTTTTTTTTCAATTCAAGCGACTTATTTTTTCAAAATTTTACTTCAAAAGTCTCTGCTTGCGTCTCAATATATGCGGTTGAAAGCAAAAGACGCGAATTTTAGTCGAGATTTGATTTCGGACTGGTCTGGGTTGGGTAGTGGCTGAAAGAGTATTTAAATGTCGACACAGAAAACAGAGTTGTTTTCGTTCTTCAGTTTTGTTTTGAATTAAGCATTAACAAAGAGGTATTTAGAATTAAAATATTTTATTGTATAATTTTCGCACAAAAGTGTTTTTGTATGCATAAAATCTTGTTGTTTAGCCGGCATTTGGTTTGTCCATATTTTAAGACCTGATTACCCGGCAAAAGATCAGAAGTCAACACGTTTTTTGTCTTATTATTTTTTGATATTCTCTCTCTCTGTAAGATTTTATTGACGCGCAGTTTTATGATTTTTTTTTTATTTTTACGTTTTTTGGCATCAATTTTTTGCTGTGCCAAATTTTGCTGGAGGAAATTTTTAGTTTTGTGGTTCAATATTAGGTCAGACTAGAATAGCTGGTTTCATTATTTTCGGATCTTACGAAACGAGTTTCTTTACCATCGAAACGTGTAGATGGGTTTTAGTTGTATGGATAGTTAGTTAGTTGCGTCTAGTATTGGGTCCAGAGCCAACTATAACTTTGGGACTTGTTTGTGTCTCCCACTGTTGTTGTTTATATAATAACTTGGCTAACTGAGCGGCAGCAATTTGTTAACTGCTTTTGGCACAACTTACCGGGCCCAACCTACACTCTGACTCACACAGATACTCAAACTTACAGATACAGCTACACTGACTGCTAATTGTTATTTGCACATGGCCGCTTTTGTAATTTGCCGACGCCTCGTCTTGGCTGTGGCCAAAACTCTTTTGCTACTTGGCCAATTAGCTGGCAACGGCCAACAGAAAAGTTTTTGGCCTAAATCTGTTGCAATTTGCTTATTTCTTGTTAAGCTGCTTGGCTCAAGTTTAATTAACTTTTAATATTGCAAGCAGCTATAATTTATATTTAATGTTTAATTTTTATTATTATTATTGTTATTGCAATTGTTTTTGTCAGCCTGTTTTTGCCTGCAATTTATTTTTACTTTTGTTTATTTGTTTATCAATTTGCTTTTGTTTGCACTTTATTAACCAACCTCTTTTTGCGCTTGTTTTCTTTTCTTGTTTCTTAACTTTTATTTATAGATACAAACAGCATGAGTCGTGAAAGCGATGACAACTTGAGTTCGATAAATTCAGCCTACACAGGTAAATATCATCTTTAAAGTTTTTTATTTTTAAGTTTTACAATTTGTTTACAGACAAGACCTATTAATACTTCATTTGTCATTTGGCTTTTTACACTTTTAATTATTTATTTATGGTTTTATTAACTGGTAATGCCAGCATGCATAATTATGAAGCGGCAATTTAGCAAAATAAATAAATTTCATATCAGCATCGGAATAACCCTGATAATAAATCAAGCTACGGAAAACATTTAAACCTAATCTTTTAAGCATTGAGCATTTTAAATTTCCAAACTAAGATTTAATTGTTAATTCCTTCAAAACTTATAAAAACAACTATCAATGAACTATTCATTTGGATATACGGAGTGCGGCACATTTTTCTAAATAATTAATCTGGCCTTTTGCGGCATATCAAAACCTTTTGATTTGGTACCAAGGTTAAATGCTAAAATTAACCCAACCCATTCAAGACTAAAACTAATTTGTTTATATTAAAAAATAATAACCTTTTCTCATAACACTTTTGAGTTCAAACGCTGGAGAGCAAAAAATCTAGCTAAACAATTTTTTGGTTATTAAGATTCCATTTGATATGGAGTGGGGGGGTTTATATTATAAGTTAATTTGAGAAATCATGTATTTGATAGAAAAACTAGGAAAAAACTAATTCTGTAGATTAGCAGTCAGGAGTCGCGGTATATAGAGATGAAAAGTAGGTTTTGTTTCAAAATTTATGGGAGACCTTTTGACCTTCTAACCAACAAAATAAATGGGGGGTTTTTATACCCTGAACCGCATGGTACCAAGGGTATATTAAGTTTGTGCAAGCCGAAAATGTATGTAACATATAGAAGGAGACGTCGGAGACACCCCAAAGTTACCTAAAATACGATCAGGGTGAATAGAGAAGTCGATATACCCATGTCCGTCTGTCCGTCTGTCCGTGTGAACGCCTAGATCTCAGAGATGGTAAGAGCTAGAGTTACCAAACTTTCACATTAGATCCCATATTATTCCATAGGAGACAAGTTTATTTTATTTTTTTGATATCGAGGTTAAATTATATAGCTCCCATAGGGGTGTTTGAGACGACCTCGACAAAAAAAAGCGTTTTAGATGAATAATTCGATTGTTTATGAAGATATCGTAACCAAATTTGGTATTCGAGAGTTTTTTATAGTTTCCAATCACTGTACTCAATTTTGATCAAAATCGGTTGACTATATCATATAGCTCCCATAGGACCGATCGGCCAAAATAACTTTTTTAAAGAAAAATTCGCTTATATTTCATTTTTTAACAAAGATATCGTAACCAGATTTGGCGTTTGGAAATTTTTTAGACCACTTAAGCAATGTGCCAAATTTGAACAAAATCGGTTGACTATATCATATAGCTCCCATAGGTCCGATCTTCTAAAAAATCGATTTTGTAACAAAATTTGTTGTGTTTCGTTTGTTTGTTAAGATATTGGGACCAAATGTGACATTCGTGAGTTTTTTATAGTTCCTAAGCACTGTACTAAATTTAATCCAAATCTGTTGACTAGATCATATAGCTGCCATAGGACCAATCGGTCCAAAAACATGGTTTTTATACAAAATTCAATGTGTTTCGTTTGTTTGTAAAGATATTTGAACTTAATTCGGCATTCCGATCTTTTTTAAGGTATTCAAGAACTGTGTCAAATTTTATTGAAATCGGCTGACTATATCATATAGCTCCCATAGGAACGATTGGTCAAAAAAAATGTTTGCTTAAAAAATTCTTCTGTTTTTGGTTTTTTGTGAAGGAACCGGATTTTTTTGCAAGCTAGTGGTACAGGGTATCCTAACTCGTCCGCGCCCGACTTTACGTACGCCATTTTTTATTTTTCAATCTATATCCCTTATAGAAACTCTGGCCTAAAAAAGTTTGCTCTCTCCAGTCGACAGACCTAGATAGCAATAAATTCTCTAAGAAGGCGAAAAATTAATAAAAATGAGCCTAGAGTGGACTTCTTGATTTATTTAAGTTAATTAATATCATTTCTTTCACTTCAAGTTTTTTAAGAAAATTAAATTTGGTTTTATACATCCCGAAAAAAAACATTTTAGGCAGTTGAATTTGTTACAAACTAAAAATCTAATTCAAGATCGGCTATAAATTCTGTATTTCTAAAGCTAACAGTTCAACGAAATAAACTTGACTTATTCCATTACAGAAATAACATTTAAAATTTAAAAAAACGGAAATTAAAAAAAATTTAATAAAAAAAAAAGATAAATTTGCAAATTAAAAAATTGTAATTCAAAAACTAAAAAATTTACTTTCTAAGTTAAAAAAAAATTATTTTAAATTAAAAAAACATTATTTCTTATCAAATTTATTAGAGTTCATTCAAATCGCATCATCAAAAGATTTATGCAAGACAAAGAGATGATTATTTTTGGCAGATATTTTAACTCCTGGAAGATCATATAATTATTACTGTTGATTATCTTAAGAACGACAAAGATTATCGCATATTCCATCAACTAAATCAATGTAGAGCAATTTGTAGCCGTATGTACCGAAAAATATTTATTTTATTTAATGCGTTTTAAAGTCATCGAAATCTAAAAATCAAGCAAATACTGTTCAATTGTTCAATTGAATTAAATTCATTTGAACAGACTTTAAATTCACGGAATTTCACAACTTCTAGAATTTCTCCCAACTAATAAAAACTGGTTTTTATTGGCTACTATTCTAAAGATGCTTACGTGACAAGCTTAACTGACACGACAAGCTTCTACTATTTTTGTTATAATATTATTATATTATTATTATTTACGCTATGACTTGGCATGAACGCAGCTCGAAACGACTTTGAAATTCTGCCAAAAATTAGTGTGGCCATAATAAGTTAGGTTTCAGTCAAAAGCTTGTAAAGTCACAATGAAACTAGAAGTGCTTCTTGATTTAGCTGGGCGCCATGTCCGTGCTCCGTCCATAGGCCGTTGCCATCCCAAGTGTCACGTATTCCGCATTACAGTCTAAATTGTATAATTTTCATACGTATAAGTCGAGAATGAGTTGTGTTTAGCATATTTAAAATCTTCCAAACAATAGACGCCCGGTTTATTCGAAAAATAAACACAAAAGCTACAAAATTAAAATACAATAACCGACCTAGTACATCTGTCAGCTCAGCACGGTAGCCGATATTTTTCATTATTAGTGACTATATGACAAGGGCACATTATAATAAGTCAGTTGAATGAACGTCTAAATAAAATAATGATATTGTAAATATTTTTAAATTGTTTTATTGACTCATATAAAAACGCGATTTAGTTACTAAATATTCAGCATCTTGAACTCAATTACAAAATAGTTTTTTGATAGTTTCCTTATTTTTGAATGCCAAAATCTACAAATTTTAAAGCCACGACGATCTATCAAAAAATGTGACTTCCATATTTTTATATTATCTGGACGACATTTTTTTCAACAGATCACTAGAAAAAACCGTTAAGGGGCTACTTATTAGGGAAGAAATCATGCAGCCTCAGGTAAAGGGAGTAACTTAAAAAACAACGCTTTGATTTGTCCTTAAAAAATATAAGTTTTGAGAGTAAAGATTAGAATTTTCAAAGTACAAATGAACAATATGTATCAATTTGCACACGTATTAACGAACACATGTATTAATTTATGCTCCTAAATGGCATTTTATAGATATAGGAGACCATTTTATAAGTTCAGCTCGACTTATTTTATATCATCTCTTATCTTAGAGTAGATTACTCACCGATTTTTATTTAAGTCACGAATGTGTAGACACGTAGTCTTTTCACAATAACAAACAATTTTGACTTTATTTATTAAGAAACTATTTCACAAGTACGGATTAGCATTAAATTAGCACAGATGATCATTCTATAGGTAAAGATAACATTTATTAAATAGCCATTTTAGTAGGTGAAGTTTATAACAATAATATATATTATATCGATCATCTCTAGTCATTATAGAATTTTTATAATTTTACAGTCAGCGGTAGTTAGAAACTTATTTATTTCTAAATAACAATCAAATTAGGCATAACTATTTAAAAGCCACATATAAGCAATAAAGAAGCATTTTATAAAAGAGATGTTAGTTTATGAGCATTAATTACCAATTTATAAGTAGAGATGACCATTTTATGAGCTCAGTTAATCAGTATTTTATATGAGAGATGACAGTTTATGAGCGTTAATTACCCATTTGTAAGTAGAAATGAGCATTTTATGAGTTCAATTAATTCGTTTTTAATTTCGATCATCTATTGTTTTACAACCCAGATAGGAATAACAAATCAACTTGGACAACTTTGTTGTAAATAAAGTTGATAGTTTTGTAAGTGCAGATGATCATTGTATGAATGAAAACGACAAGAAACGAGTATAAATAACCATTTTATGTGTCAGATGATAATTTTATTTGTTCCGTTTATGAATATTTTCTCATATTGATCATCTCTTGAATAATCTTCTTAATGTTATCTGCAGGAAGAGATTTAGTTTGTTCTATAAAATAATCAAATAAGATATGATCTAGTTTTAATTAAAATTATTGATCTTTATTTTTTTTTTATTAATATCAGATACCTTTTTAAGAGTATAGATGTAAATTTTGTAATATGGCGTATTAATAGTAAAGATGCCCGTTTTATAGTTTATGCCTTATTAATAACCAATAATACCTTTTATATCAATCATCTCTTGTTCTACAAAAGATTTGTAAGCATTTCTTTAAACTAATTGAAAGTAAAAATTTATTATTTCAAAATAAAGTTGCAATTAGTTAAACATTGCTAGTAAATTATTTGATGAGCTTAGATGATCAAATTTTAATATCAGATAACTTTTTGATGAGCAAAAATTAGAATTCAGATGATGATTTTATGTGCAAAGATGGCAATTTATGAGTATAAATAAGTAGGTATATGCTCATTTTACTATATTAGTTCAGTTTATGAATATTTTTTAATATCGATCATATATTGAATTGCAATGGATTTTGACAATTTTCTTAATATCAGCTGCTGGAAGAAATTTAGTTTTTTTTTTATTAATATCTGAGACCTTTTTGATGAGCAAAGATATGAATCTTATAAGTGTAGAGGACGGTTTATAAGAAGAGATAACCATTTTATGAATTTAGTTTAGAATTAGACATACTCTATTAGATGACTGTTTAATTAACGAAAAGAATAATTATTAAGGCGCAGATGCGCCTTTTAAGATTAAAGATGAGAATGTATGACCCCAAATGGATTTTCCAAAAGATAACCGTTATAAAGCCAACGGAAAGTTGAAACGTAATTTTTTCAAATAAATTTAAAATTAGTCATAATTGGTAAGATAACTATTTGAAGTGCTCAGATGATGACTTTTTAAGTACATATAAGCATTTAGAAGTAAAGATGACAATTTATATCCACAAATCACATATAAATAGTAAAGATGACCGTTTTATAAGTTTACTTAATTAATATATGTACTTTTTATAGTGGTCATCTCTTATTTTGCAAAAGATTTTTGATAATTTTTTAAAGTCAACGGAAAGTAGAAACTTATTTTTCTAAATAAAATAGATTTTTGTCATACTTTATTACATAACTATATGATGAGCTAAGATGATGACTTTTGAAGTACATATTACCATTTTAATAGTGAAGATGACAATTTATGAGCTAAAATTACCATTTTTAAATATGTATAGAGTTTACTATATTAAAATGTTTGTATTGATCATCTATTCAACTCAGATGATCTCATTTTAAGTGCATATTAGCATTTTCTAAGTAAATATGATAGTTTATGAGCTAAAGTTACCATTTATAAATATAGAGCTAGCATAATGATCATCTCTTCATTAGAGATTCGCATGCCCCTCCCAGGGGTCAGCCAGGGAATTATATTATCATCTCTTCAAAATGATTTTTCGCTGTTTTTTGAAGACAGCGCTTTTGGTAGATGACGAGCAATAAGAAAAAAATTAAAATAAAACAAATAGTACAGCTTCCACACATAATCATCTTTCAAATCTAACAACCTGTTTTTATAATAGGGAGAAATTCTAGAATAGTAATACGTTGAAAACATTAGCAATTATCTGGTGAGCAAAACAATGAACTTCAATTAAATCAATTTGCGATAAATGGAATTGCATTTATGCATAAATCTATGGCCAGATACAGCCCACATTAGCTGGGGGAAACTTTTAAGATGACGACGAGTAAGATCATGTAAGTCAGTCAGTCAGGCAGGCTACAACGTTCAACGACCGCTGTGGTTACACTGACCAAAACGCCTTATAGATAGTATATATAGTATTATAGATCGCTCGGGTTTCGACCCACACGATTCAATGAATTTGCGTGTTCCACGAGCTGCCTGCCTGCATACAGTTTAGTTTAATTAAATGTTGTTTAATCATTTTGAAAAGATAATGATCCCATTGGCGACGACGCATTGAGTAGCTGTTGGAGCTTTGGTGGTGCATTGTCAGGCCAAGATTTATTGCTCTCGCTGCTTGGTGCCGTAAATGGCCAAAAGCTAGAGATTTTTGGCCAGAACTGTGCGTAAAGTGGGTCGTAGAATGCGTTTTAGGCTAAAACAACATTAGAGGCATTAACGTTTAGACTTTAAGGCTTGAGGCGCCACACTCACACACTCACGGCGGCAAGCTTTGATGAATCATGCAGGCGCGTGTATCTGTGTGAGTGAGTCTCTGTGTATCTGTCAGTTGCATGAGTTCATTAGTGTAGACTGAATGTCAACTGCAAGGAAATTGTGTTCTAAACTTAGAGCCAAGTAGTATGTGTTATTTCACAGTTAAACGCTAAAATTAACAATTTAGATTTTTTTTTGCACATTACTTGGCTTTAACTATTGGAAGTGAAGGTTCTAGCCAGCACTAGCTGAGATTTATTAGCATTTTACAGCAGTCTGACTGACATTGAAGGCATTACATAAACCAGAGAGCTACTTTCAAGATACTTTTACAAAAGCGCGCTTCTAACGGCAACAGAACAGCTTAAGTGGCACAAAGATAGTTCACAGATTGCCGGCCACTCCACTTTGTTGTTGTTACAAATTTGTTGTAGCCACAAAAGCGCCGCAAAATGTGGTAAAAGCTATAGAAAAAAAAAACAAAACGGCTGCGTTTCGCCAACTTAAGTTTTTAGTGAAAGTTTTGCTTTGATTTTTTAGCTGGAAAACAATAAGCAAGAAAAAAATAAGGGAGCTACCAATAAACGTAGATACAAAGATACAAATCGCTAGATGGCTGCTTATATACCTATGAATGGCTACAACGCCCCTTGAAATAATTAAAAAAAATATTGCCAACATCATGATATATAATAGTAGCAATCGTAAAGCGTTTGCACATGAAACTAATAACAAATTGTCTTGGCTGATTTGCTGGCTGCACGCAAACGTCAAGATACAGATACATTGCGCGTATCTTTAAGCTACAATTGAACCTTGAAGCATTTTGTCTTGGTCATGCTTGGCAGCTACCAATTGCCATAAGGCCGCTGGCCTAAGCGTCATGGCGCCAGCAGCGCACAGTAGCCAAGAGATAGGTCAAGACTTGGGCGCATCTGTCAGATACTCAACAATATCTTACAACTATCAGACATGCAACATGTGTGTCGTAAATTACAAAACAAGAGAAAAAAAAGCGAAAAAAAAAAGTTAATTACGTTTAACACAAACACAATTAGCTATTAAAATTATATAGCTACTATATTTATATTCATATATCGTATCATGCAGCCAAAGTAAGTGGAGACTTGGCAAAACTTTTGCAATTGAAATTTGCGCCCGCCGCTCTCCAATTGTCTAGCCAACTTTTTTTTCAATGTAACTTCAACTCTTTACAATATGTTTTACCAACTGTGGACAACTTAATTGATTTGTGACTATGACTTTTGTTGCCAAAAACATTTTATGACAATTGATTTAGAAAGTCGCTCGAATTGTATCTTTTGTTATAAGAAAATTTCACATGTAACAGTTAAGCTGTATCCCATAAAGTAAAACAGTTTAATAGCGACTTAAAAGTATCTGCAAGTAGTCAGCTCTCTAAAAAACGAGGAAAACTAACTATTTGAATGATTTATAATCCCTGTAAGGCTAGTCGAGGCTGCTTAAGTTAGGCCTAATTAAAAAGATAACCATTTGATTTAGCTAGATAAAAGCTTATTAGGCGCAGATGACGATATTCTGTCTATAGATGACCATTTTATGAGCTCAGATTATCATAATTACTAAGTTAACCGGCTTTTTTATAGCTTGACTAAATTAAAATCTCAATCTCAAAGCTAAACACGTGCTAATTTTAAATTAATAGGCCTATATATTTTTTGAGGCTTTCTGCTCCACTTGGAAGTAAAGAATATAGAAATAGGCTTATCAAAAAAATAACAAATTTTTATTTAGTCGATGTCAAAAAAGTTCGACAGTTGAATCAGATATCTTCAAATAACTGAAAACGAAACTGATAAATCAGTTTGTTCTTATATATGTTTAAGACAGACTTTAGCAGAAAAATCTACTCTTAGAAGATTCCTCGGGAAATTAATTGGCCAAGTTATTCAGAATTGAGTTTTACAAGACACTCATATGTCTTCTTGCAAAAGTAAACGCAGTTAAAAATAAGTATATAAGTATTCTTAAAAAGATAACCATTTGTTTTATTTAGATAAAAGCTTTTCAAGCGCAGATGACGATATTCTGTTTATAGATGACCATTTTGTGAGTTCAGATTATCATAATTACAGATTAACCTTCATTTTTATAGTTTGACTGAATAAAAATCTCAATCTCGTAGCTAAAACACGTTAATTTTAAATTAATAGGCCTATTTTATTTCTTTTTTTGTTTTTGTTAACGCTCTGCTCCACTTACGAGTCAATAATATAAATAGTAGTATTATTAGGACTTAAAAATAGGGAAATATTTGAATTCCGAAGATATTCAAAGAAATGTAGATATTTAAATCAGATATCTTCTTATAACTGAAATTGAAGCTGGAAATTCGCTTTGTTGTCGTATTCTTTAGAATTTTGGTATATTATTTTCTTGACAATATGGAATAATGTGTAACCAAAAACCTTTTTGTACTAATTGAAACTATAAAAAAAGCCTTTTTATAAACATTATCCATAATCAAAAAGATGATGACTTTTTGAGGGAAGATGATATTTTATGAGTAAAGATGACAATTTTTTAAGTTAAGACCCACAAAATATGATTTAATAAAAGTCTCTTTTGAAATAATCGCAACAATATAAATCTTTCACACTGTTTCAAGGTGCTGAGAAATACTATTTTTCAGCGAATGATATTCTCTATTTATCAAAAAATAAGTGGTTTTGAAATGTCTATTCATTAGTCTAGTCTTAAACCAATATAGAGCAAATATTGCAATCTTTCATCTCATGTTTGTAATTAAATCTTGATTGATAGCATGGACGAAATTGAAACCAGAGACCCTTTGCCCTAGTTGAAACTATCTTAAAAAAAGCATTTTAGTAAAAAATATCCATATTCAAAAAGATGAACATTTATTTATTATTTATTAAGATGAAGGCTTCTTTAGCGAAGATGACTTGTTTGTGATTAAAGATGACAATTTTTCAAGTTCAGTCTCACAAAAAACTATTCGTTCACTTAGTTGATTTAATAAAAGTCTCTTTAGAAATAATCTCCACAATATAAATCTTTATCATTGTTTAAATGTGCTAAGCATCCCATTTTCGCTACTTGAAACTATCACAAATAAAGCATTTTAGTAAAAAATATCCGTAATTAAAAAGATGAGCATTATATTGATTAAGATGAAGGCTTTTTAAGCGAAGAGGACGTTTTTGTGATTAAAAATGACAATTTTTCAAGTTCAGTCTCACAAAATACCAAAATCGAAGTAATGCTTATTTCGACAGTTGTAAAGCAAACACGGACGTTTTTCCATTGCCGAAATTGAGTCTTCTATAGATCATCTCTTGCATTTTATGTGTATAAGTATAGTTTTTAATCAATTTTAAAACTTTAAATAGAATTTATTTATTATTTACTAAGATGAAGGCTTTTTGAGTGAAGATGATCATTTTGTGAGTAAAGATGCTGCAAAAATTGTGTTGGTCTATGCGAAAACGTATTTCTATTGCCAAAATTGAGTCTTCTACTGATCATCTCTTGCCTCTTACGTGTATGAGTAAAGTTTAAAATCAATTTTAAAAATTTTACTGCACTCTTAAAACCAATCAGTTGCAAAAGTTTGCAGCAGTTTTCTTGAGTTATGGTTAAATTAGATATAGCCAACCAGATGATCAGTTTAAGAGCTTAGAGCTTAAAGCTGGCACTAAAAGTCTGGCAAAGCTTGCAGCTCATTTCTTCGGTTAACTGCCTAATAAAACTCTATTTATATTAATGGCTCTTGTGCTACTTAACCCTCTTACTTGCTATTAACCCATTACTGGCATACAAATAATATTAACCCACCAAGCGGAATGACAACAACTGCAATAACTGACCATATGCCAAAACTAAATGCAAAAAAAAATAATCAAATCCAAAACAAGCTTTTTTTGCTTTAACATCCACCCACAAACGAACTAAACCAATGAATACAATTTTTATGTAAATGTAAATTCTATAATGCCAAACCGCTTATAGATCTCTATCAAGAGACTGTAAAACGCTTTACGCGCTCCTCGCTCTCACCCACATCCGATTGGGAACGCCGCTCGCTGAGATCTACCAAGTCTCGCACCTCAACGCCCCTGTCCGACAATGAACGTCGAACATCTTGTAAGTTGCAAAGCTGGCCAATGCATGGATACAAAAGTATCTTTTGTTTTTTTTTTGTTTTTTGCATGTTTAACTGTAACTATGTATTGTTTTTTTTTGTCTTTGTTTTGTTTATGGCTTTTTGTTGTTCGTGTTGTACCTGCAGATGATTATTATCTAGAGGCCACAGGTCGGCGTCGCAGCTCAGGTAAGCTACAATCAACCAAAAACAAGTGGTAACGACTGGCAGCCACCCACAATGTATCTCAACTTGTCCAACTATAACTTTTTAGAACGTGTTCGGGCTGCCAACTTGTTTATGTTTTTTTTTGCGTCTGGTATTTGCGCAGGTGGTTTACACGTAGTTGGAGATACTTTTTAGGCTATACCAGAGAGGGAGAGGAGAGATACATATAGTTAATATGGAAAATCTATGTCAGTTGCACGCACCTTAAACGGGCATTGGACACTAACCAAGATTTATGACTATTGTATGCGCCATTTTGTATGATAATTTAGAATAGAAGCTTGAGAGGGTTGTCTTTTTTATTTTCGGAGAGACAGCGCCAGCGAGAAAAACAACTTTGAGAGATGAAGGCAAAAGTTTTTGGAAATACTTTTGTAGGAGACTGTTACTCGATTTTGTAGAACGATTATGTAGATTTTTTTTGCGGAAAATATTTGTATATCCATGACCAAGAACTTGTTGGGCTAAATGAAAATATTGCTCCTATACAGATTCAAAAAGGTGGATGAGGTAGCTCCAAAACATATTTTTTTAAAGAAAGAATTGATAATGCAGGCATGTGTAGTAACATATAAAAATAGTTTACATATTTAAGGGTCATCGAGAAAGTTTTTTTAGAGTAATTTTGAGTTGAAATACACGATCAAAATCATTTCTTAAAACACAGCTTTCGAGATTTTTTCGAAAAACATGATTTGTTATTTTAGTATTCGTCAATATCTCGAGAAGAAAGTTTTGTAGCGAGATGAATCAGGTAAGAATTGCAGATGCTATGGAACCATGTAGGGAAGTTCCAATCTTCACATAATCACACTTTTTTATGACAAAAAATTTTTCATTTTCGCTCAGTTACGTCTTTATGAATTAGTATGCACCAGTAGTCGTGTATCTTCGTTCAATGTTTCATAACTTTTACAGTTTCTATCCGATTTCGGAGATATTGGACTCGAAATGTCCGTATTTTCACTGTAAAGACCACATCAATACCTCTCGATCTAATCGTCTTCCATATCGATAAATCATTTTGATTACAAGATTTTAACTAATAACTCAAAAAATTCTCCAAAAAAATATTCTTCGGGAAAAATCTCGAAAAAAAGTTGTCTTTTTCTGTTTCTCGACCCAAAATTTCCAAAAAAAAAGAAAAACACTTTTATTCGTAGATTCATTTTTCGTAAAACAAGTCTACCTAAAAAAAAGAAAAAAAAAATTAATACATCCAACATTTATCGCTTGGCCCAGCCGTAAATTTTTTTTGACCAACGGCGACGTTTATTTCGCTGTATTCAACAGGAGCAAGGCTTATGACTAAGGGTGCTATAAGTATCTCCTTATGGAAATACAATCCTGAGATATCATAAGCTGCATATCATCAGATGACGTTCGAAATCGATCTTTTTGGACAATTTAACTGATTTCAGACGAATTTCTCAAATTCATCCATGAACAAATAGTGGACTGAATTTAATGGATAATATATGTTATATTCGGATCTGAATAAAAATTTGCTTCAGTACGTACTGACGAAATTTCTGAGTGATCTCAAATTATGTCGTTTTGGAAAGTCCACAATTTTCCATGTAAATTTTGCCTGGAAACCTTTTTAATATGTCAATAAAGTCAAACTGGCAGAATTCGTTATATAAAATAATGCGTCATCCGGAAATAAGTTATGAGGACATTCAAAAGTGTACTTTAAAAAAAAATCGTTAAAAAGGAAGTTGGACTGTACTTGAGATACATGCTTATCTCCAAAGCTGGCTGTGTACCTGAAATAATTCAAAGCATGATAAAATTCGAGGAAGTTTGACTGTTCTTGAGATACATGCTTGTCTCCATTCATAACATGAAAAAATTCATTATAGAGAAAGTTCGACTGTACTTGAGATACATGCTTTTCGCCAAAGCTGACTGTACTACTTTCATAAGAAGATTGAATAGAAGTGTACCCGAAAAAAAAGCATAACATGAACAAATTCGTTATGGAGGAAGTATGACTGTAAATGCAAAGCTTACTGCTCCGATTTTATTGAAAGATGTTGGTCGCTCTTATGACGTATTAATTGTTCTTCTTGCTAGACCATTTCGAGGATTCGACTATTAGAACAAAGTCCGCTATCAGTAGATTCCCAACATCCTTAAAGATTGGTTTTTAAAGAAGTTCAGACAATGCAAAAGCTTTCTATCTCATCAACTCTGCAGCTACGACAGAAGTTATGTTGGGGGGATCGTTAGATACATGTTACTATACAGATTTGCTTAACATTTGCATTAGGCTTTTCGGTACCCAGTAAATTACGATTTTTTTTACGAAATATATAAGGCAACCCTCGCACCAAAGACACCCGCTTCTAAATATTGTCAAATTAAGTGCGCTGCAATGAGGCTCTTAAAAGAACTTTAGATGTTCGTGATGAGAGATAAAACCGCAATTGTCGCCGATGTTTATGAGTGTGGGTGTGGGCCTAAATGTCGGTAGCTAATGTAAAACATTAGCTACGGTTTAAAGAGTTGCAGATACAGATATAGATACACGGATACAATAATGATGGGTTGGGTAAGCGCTGTCGTCGCTTTTTTCTTTGCTGTCCCAAAATGCTAAACAAAATTTGCATAAGTTATACAACATTTTTGAGACATGTTTTTGGAAATTTTTTATGCCCACTTTGACACCTTAAGGCAGTACATTATGCAGTATATAGCATATAGCGTAGCACAGCAGCTACTTTTTACAAAAAGTATCTTACGGATGTGGGCGCCAAGTAACTGCATAGCTAAAATGTGTTAATATCTGAAGGCGCAATAGACACAACTACAACAATATATTGTGACTGCATAAGTCGCTTGCAATTTTTGTAATTTTTTCGTTATTTTTAATGGTTTTGCAGCTAAAAGTCATTTTTCATCAAAATCAATAACTCTATTGATTTCAAGGCGTTGTCGTTTGTATCTATAAAAATTGTGGGCGTTTGATATAAGACCTTTTCTTTCTCAACTCAAGCTTATGATGTGTCAAAATTTTGTTGTAATGTCATGTAGCTCATAGATGCATGTCAAGTTCGTATTGTAAACACTGACATTTTTATATATAAAAATTAAATCAAACTATAATAAACAATATCCGTTTTACAAATTGCCGCGGGGGAGTACCCTCTATAGATTGACAAGCTTCGACAGTTTCATTGAGGGAACTACTGCGTATATGTATATTTATAGAAAAGTATCTCAAAGTTACACAGAGTATATGCAAATGCATTATCGAGCTATGGCATATGACATCATAGTTCATCTAGACAGTTCTAACTGTTGTATGATTTCATAAAACGTAATTGAGAACAAACAATCTGAAGTCTCTTACATATGAATATTAATGATAAATAGTTAAAAAAGCTAAAAAGTCCAAATGATTGATGAAACCTCTCTTAGAAGTAAATAACATTTGAAATTAAATTTTTGCAATTTTCTTAAATTTTTATTTTTTCGAACAGATCACAACAGCGCCGTGCTGACAGCCAACACAGAACAGTTTATAATTGGTCAACGAGTATGGGTTGGTGGCATACGTCCAGGTCAGATTGCCTATATAGGCGAGACACACTTTGCACCCGGCGATTGGGCTGGCATTGTCTTGGATGAGCCAAATGGTAAGTTTTTCTTAAGTTGTAGTAAGCGAAACGAGCCAACTTAGAATTGGAGCGAAGAAGTTTTTGAGAGTTTTGATCAGAACTGTACCGCTTCCTATACGATGATTTTGAGAGTTATCGATAAAAGCTGCATTGTCATGTTTATCATAATTTATAACTATCTAGTTTACCAAATTAAACTTAATTTAATGCCCGTGGCTGAGACCCCATTTGCTTGTTTAGAAATCAGAAATCAGATTTTTTACGATTCGTATTCAAAATTTCGATAATGATTGATCATCATAAAACCTTTTAAAAAAATCTTGTTAGTTAGTACTTTGATAGCTATCGATAAAAGTTGCGTTGGCTTATTAATTACAGTTTATAATGATCTAGATTACCTAATTAAGCTAAATTTAAAGCTGTTGGATCTTCAATCTGCAGCGGAGACTCCCAACTCTCAGATTGGATCTAGCCCAACTTTAGAGGGGCTGCCAGAATATCTGGCACTATAAGCGATGCCGACAATGTAAGATGTGCAATTGGCTTCTTTTAACCTTTCAAGGCCACTGGTGGAGACGGAATTTTTCCAGCACTTCTCCAAATTTGTCTGTTTATAGCAGGCTTTGACTGGGATGCATACCTCACTCTTGGAGGAGTGTACGGGTTTTTTTTATCCCCAAATCTGGCAATAGGCCAATAGACAAGCCCAAGTCATACAGACCAATCAGTCTAACCTCATTCCTTCTGAAAACAGTAGAGAGACTTCTCGATCTGCACAGCAGTAACAAACTGCAAGCTGTGAAGCGGCTGCATCCAATGCAGTTTGCCTATTTCAAAGGGAAGTCAACAGAGGTTGCTTTACACCACCTAGTCAGAAAGATGGAAAACGCTTTTGACTCCAAGAACATAGCTTTGTGCGCATTCCTTGATGTCGAGGGAGCTTTCGACAATACTGACCTTTAACCGCATGGATTGAATCCATTTAAAGTGGCTCGTTTCTTCAACCCCAAACTGATGCTTTGCTAAAACTATAACTTCCAATCTTATTTTTTAGGCAAAAATGATGGCTGCGTTTCGGGCAAGCGTTACTTCCAATGCGAACCCAAGCGTGGCATCTTCTCGCGCCTGACACGTCTTACAGTGTATCCGATGTCAGGCGCCGTAACGCCCACATCGCCGCTGGCCAAGCACTCGCCGGAACGTTCGCGCACAGTCTCGCCCACGGCCAGCTTGCGCAGTTCCATGCTGCGCAGTCCGGGCACAGGCAGTAAGTGACTACATTGGTTAACCATAAAAATGGCTTTAAATTGCTTTATTAATTGTTTTGCAGAAAACGGCTTGACTGTGGGCGATCGCGTCATAGTCTCCTCGGGCTTTGGCAGTCGTCCGGGTATTTTACGCTATTTGGGGGAAACACAGTTTGCGCCGGGTAACTGGTGCGGTGTGGAGCTGGATGAGGCCAGTGGCAAAAATGATGGCGCTGTAGATGGCATTAGGTAAAGAGTAGCATTTGGACGCCACTGACCAAAACTTTAATGTTATATGCTGACTTTTTGTAGATACTTTGATTGCAAGGCCAAGTATGGCGTTTTTGTGCCCATTGCCAAGGTCTCGCTATCACCATCCATGAAGAAGACGCGTCTATCGCGCACGGGTTCGCGCGAATCTCTAACCTCTATTGGCACCATGAACAGCATTGCCACCACAAATACATCGCGCATGCGCATGAATGCTCAGGTATAAGCAGGCGACCCCAAAACAAAGTTAATACACTACAAAAAAAAAAAAAGAACACGTACACAGTTTTCTACACTGTTACAAATTGCAGCCCAGTTGCCTTAAGTTGGCTTAATTTTTTACTTGTTTATTTTGCTATGTTAATTTTACTTGTATTAATCTTTGAGTTCCTGTACTAACGCGTTTAATTTTAACCCCTTAATATTCTCTAATTGTTACCATGCAGCAGCGCAAATCGAGCACGCCCATAAGGCCCATTGTAACGACGCCCAAAAGTCAATTTTCCATGCAGGTATGCTAATCGATCGATTGATTATGTTAACGCGCTGTAAGCTAACATGCACGCTTACACTGTACTGTACAGCTGCTCTGTTAGCTTTCTTTCTGCTGTATTGTATTGCTCTGTTAATTGTTTTTCATCGTGTGTGTATATGTTCTGATTAACTAACTTAGTTTTTAAGAGTGCGGCTAAAATGACTAATCCACACAGTATGCCATATGTGCACAAAAAAAACCCGACCCACCCACCTATAAATTACATTTTTTTGTACAATAATCTAAAATTATGATAAACAATTTTTTATATCCCTATTGCTATCTTTACTTACTTGTACGAATACAATTTTTTCGATTATTTTTATTTTAAACTATTTTTTGCATTTTTTTCTATTGTATTATAATAAAGTTTATTTACATGCACGCTTTTTGTTGTTGATTTGTTTTTTTCGCTTGTACATTTTTTGCAAATTTATTTTATTTATATTTTTTTATTATATATTATGCATGTGCACACAGTACTATATATATTGGGTATTTTTTCGAGAATGGTAAGGGTTAAATATATATATGCTCTATGTCGCACGCTCTTCTGTACACATAAATACTCTATACACGCACAAACACACACACACTACAATTATACATATCCCTATTTGTTTATATAATTAACAGAGCTGTTTCTAATTACCATTTTTGTTGTTTATAAAAAAAAAATCACTCTTCTTTGATTAAGTCTTAGAAGCTGGCCCCACATAAACTTGAGTTCAGAATTTCGGTTTTCGGGAAACTTTTTTCTGTCCGATTTTATTTCAAAACTATTTTAATATCGAAAATCGTGCATTGAAATATGTCTTATATTGAATAAGATTACTCCGAAATTTCTTAAGAATCTATTTTCAAATCTATTTTAATATCGAAATTCATGCATTGAAATATGTCTTATATTGAATAAGATAGCTCCGAAATTTCTTATGAACCTATTTTCAAAGCATGCATTGAAATATGTCTTATATTGAATAAGATAACTCCGAAATTTTTTTAAGAATCTATCGTAATATCGAAAATTATGCAATGAAATCTATTTTATATTAAATAAGATAACTAAATCTATTTTAATATCGAAAATCATGCATTCAAAAATATGTCTTATATTGAATAAGATAACTCCGAAATTTCTTAAGAATCTATTTTCAAATCTATTTTCATATCGAAAATCATGCATTGAAATATGTCTTACATTGAATAAATTACCTCCGACACTTTTTTTGAAGAATCTATCTTAATATCGAAAATCATGCATTGAAATATCTCTTATATTGAATAAGATAAATCCGAAATTTTTTTGAGGATGCAATCAAATCTGGAGTAAAACTAAGGATTTTCAACCCCTCCAAGAGGGATCTGTTTCACTGAGAATTCGAATTCAGGCTAAATTTGAGAGAAATAGGTTTTAGTGACCTGATGAAGTTTAAATTATTTACAAACCACATTTTTGTATTAACTTTTTCAATGATCCCTACTCGTTAGCTAAAATCGATTACTAAAGTCGAAAACCCGATTCTCCGAAAATCTAGGGAATTGTACAATAAATGTATGTCGGAAAAATAGATAAAATAAGTTTTAGAATGTGATTTTGATTTTTTAACCCAAAAGATATTATTTTTCAACATTCAAATCTTTTATCGCGAAGAATTGATATACTCATTTACTCAGTACTAATAGTGTATTTATTATATTATGTTTATAAATGATCCCTACTCGTTAACTAGAATCGATAACTAAAGTGGAAAAACCAAATCTCCGAAAATCCCAAAAATGTATGGCGGAAAAATGGATAAAATAAGGTTTTATTTTAACATTTAAATCTGTTATCGCGGGGACTTGACACATAGACTTTTTACTCACTTATAAAGAATGATTCAGTACTTGTTTAAACATTGAGTTGAAATTCGGGAATAAATAGTGTATTTAATTTTTAAGAACGCAATATTTTGAATTCTATGTTGGATTTTCTTTAATTTAGATGAGTCTTTTAATCTTGGAAACCAATAGAAAAATCGATAAATTTCTTAATGTATAAGAATTTTGGGGTGCTGATTATTTGTCAAAAATTTAAAGTTAATTTGAGAAAACTGGGCTTTGAATAGTTTCAGGGCAGGAATTTATATTGTTAATTGTAATGGTAATCCAGAAAAGCAGCTCTGCGTAAAAAGAATACTCCTCCATACACACACAATCAAATACACTCTTCCACACACACATATACATACACACCTTTCCTTATATGTCTCCATCTATACTCTATGTTATCTTCAATATCTCCGATTTGTACACCCTAACTTATGCGCTTTCTACGCTACTTGCGCTCTTCTCTCTCTTCATTCCTTACTCTCTTGCAGGACTTGCTGCGCGAGAAGCAACATCATGTGGAGCAGCTTATGGTGGAGCGTGAACTAGATCGCGAGGATGCACAGAACCAGGCATTGCAGCTGCAAAAGAACATCAATGAGGTAATTATCTTCACCGATACCATGTATACACCGATGCCCTATGCAGATCGTCGGCGTCCCTTTCGCCTCAGCCAACGCTGGGTGCCCACGCACAGCAGCAGCAGCACAACAACCAAAACCAAGACATCTTGCAAAGCAACAACTGCAACAACAACCACAGCCAAGAAACAGCAACAACAACAAAAAACTTCCGCATCTTTGCTACTGCCGCCAACGCCTAGACACTCGACTTTGCTCCTGGGCGCGAAGCGTGCAGCGGATTCGGCGTCGGCGCCAAAGAAAGTTTGGTTTTGCGATAAAAAGAAACTTTTTCCAATTGGCTGAGCTGAGCGGAGGAGCGGTGTGGAGATCTTAGATCTACTGCTCGATAGTTTGACGTCAGGCGGAAAAGCCAAAGTGTTTGCTCAGTCAATTGTGCAGGCGTTTAATTTTCGCTGAAATTGTTCACGGTTTTAATTCGGCTCACCTTAACAGATACACCAAAATTCCCATACTTCCCATACTGCAAGGACAGAGGCGGATGCAGGGGGAGTGCGCTTGGGGCTAAGACACAACATCACGAACTGTCTGAGTTTTTTACACATTTTATATATGGGAAAGGAGAAGGAAAAGCAGCAAAATTTGAACTATTGTGATTGTTTGGGAGATATTATTTCAAGGACCTGACCTTGAAAGGATTAAAGAAATTCAATAAATTATTATTTGTCGTCACAGCCACGTGCTTTTAGAAAGATGGATCATACAAAATATGAACTCTGTACCGATTCATGCAAGAGTTCCAGAAGTTTGGATGGGTCACCAAGAATCTTGGTTTGCAAAAGAGACTCAAAAGTGATTTTAGGACACTCGGAAAAGAAATTCGGTGTCACCTGAATGTCCCGCACATCCCACTTATTTAAAAGCGTCTTTTGATGAGTCCCCAAAAATCGGAGTTTCCGATGGAGACCCAAGAGTAATTTTGCAACCTCATTGAGAGAAATTTGCGATCATCCGAATATCCCGCACATGCTAATCATTTAAAAGCATCATCTCGGTAATCTAGTCAAATTCGGATCCCCTTCCGAATTTATTTCTGCATCCGCCTCTGTCCTGAAGATGTATTTTGTTAAAACGCGCTTCACGGTGCGCAGTCGCGTCATCGTCGTCTCACAGTTGGTTGGTTTTCTTTTTGGCATTCCTTTTGGTCTGTGTTTATTTTCAATTAACATTTTTGTTTTATTTTTTGCTCGTTTTTTCACAGTTATTTATTTGTTTTTGGTTTTATTTGTTTTTATTTTGATCATTGTCTGTTTTGTTGTTGTTGATTTTACAAAAACTTAATTTGCGCACGTTTTTTTTTCCATTTGTAATTTTATTTCGTTTATTGTCGCATTTTCGTTGTTTACTTCTAACGGGCAAAGTTGTCAGATCCTCCATTAAACGATTCACCTGAAATGCTAATTGGCTGAAATGCATCCACTTAACACACACCAAAAAGTACAAATTTCATAAGCTTAACGAGGGTTTATTTACATATATCATTTTCATACCTTACTAAGAAAGAGAGAGGCTTTGAAAAGAAATTTTTAAAAGCTACAAAGTCGCCTTAAGATATACTAAAAACTAAGCTAAATTGGATACACAGTTAATATAAATAGCTATCCCGGTATAAAACAAATTAGAATTTGCATAAAGCTATAAGAGTCGTAAAAATATAATTTCTTATTATATGATAAACATAGCCCTCCACAGATATAATTTGGTTATATCTTATAAAATTAATGTTCTAAACTTTAAGCACATTATAAAAAATATATTTTATAGCTCTTTTTTATTGCTTAATTAAAAATTAGTTTTTAACCAACTAGCAACTTGGCAACTATCTAGAAGTTCCATATTACTAGAATCTACCATCTCAAAAACCATGCTAATAGATTATAGCAAAGCCATTAGTATTATTAGTGTCTTGTTTTAAATCATTTTAACACTTAGCAGAATCTTCTAACTTTAAATTAGCTTCGATTTAACTATGTTATATATTTCAAATCTTAATCAAATTCCTTTTACGAATTCGAATTGGCAATGTGGTTCTATTTAGTTATGCCAAACATAACATTGCAGAGCTGTCAACTTGTTTTCAATCGAAAAAGATCAATCAAAAATTATTCGTTTTTTTTTTATAAATTTAGCCCACCTAAGAAAATAATTTGATTAAAAAATAATCATTTTGACAAAACAAAATTTCGCAAAAATTTTAAAATATTTTCAGTTTTTAAAAAAAATATAAAAAAAAAACACATAAATTAAAAAAAAATCTTAAAATTAAATTTAATACTATCTCAAAAATTTCAAAACAACGTTTTTAAATAAAAAAAAATTATTTTGACCACAAAAACAACTTTTATTACACTGAATTCGTTTTTAAAATAAAAAAAAAAAAAAAAACTATTTTTAAACATATTTTAATTTAAAAAAACGAACATTGTGTATTAAAAATAAGTTTTCTATCTTTTTTTATTAAAATTAAAATTTTTGTTTTTAATTCAAAAATATTTTTTTTGTAATGTTTTAAAATGTGTTTTTATATTTGAAAGATGTTTACCTGTTAATTTTTCAAAATGTTTTTTTTTCTTTTAAAAAAGGAATTCAGTGTAATAAAAATTAAGTTATTTATATTTTTTTGCCAAAATAATTTTTTTTTATTTAACAACGCTTTGCAATTTTTGAGAATGTGATTTTTTAATTTTTAAGTGTTTTTTTATTATTTTAAAAACAGAAAATATATTTAATTTTTTGCGACTTTTGCTTTGTCAAAATGATTATTTTTAAATCGGATTTTTTTCTTCTATTTTTTGTCAAAATAAAATTTTTTTAATTTAAAACGTTTTTTTATTGTACAATTTTTGAAAATGTGTTTTTTAATTTTAATAATTTTATGTTTTTAATTTTTCATAGGATTTTATATTTTATTTTTATTTAGTAGTGTAAACCTTTGATAAATTTTTTGAAATTCCAATGTTGAAATAAATTTATTCCTTTCCTGTCAAACTTTGAAAATATATTTTTTTAAATTATTATTATTAATTTGGCGCTTTTTCAAAAAACTTTTTATTTCGAAATTAAGATTTTTAACACTTTCTTTTTTAATTAAAAAACTTTATTTTTTAATTTTAAACATTACAAATTTGTTGGTAATAGACCATATTGTTAATCTTTATTAATTTTTAAATAAGCTTTTCTCTAAATATTTAAAAAATTTAATCTTTAACAGTGAATTCGTTTTTTTATCAAACCGCAACGATATCAATTTCAAAATTTTAACAAAATAAATTTTGGAATTTGGCTTATCAGTACACCAAAATGTTTAATAAATTGAATTCCATTGAGCATGATTATAAAATCTGATTGATTGAAATTTTTAACAAAAATATTTTTATTAACCTAATCTTTTAAAAATTTAGTGAATTTGGGGAATTCCCCTTTTTAATTTATATTCATAGGCGCTTAAGCAATTATTTCATGTTTTTTTTCCGTATCTACCCTGTAAAAACAGAATTAGGCGAAATATCGAACCTAAGCTTCATTCATTAAAATGCCATCTTGACAAATAACGAAGCTGTTTTAAAGACCTTATTTGAAACAAACAAAATTTTGAAATCAAATGCAAATTTTTAGAAAAAACGCGAAATTAAAAAAATAAGTTTTTAAAAAATATATATTTTCAAAGTTTTCCGTACCTGCCTCGAAAACCAGAATTAAGCAGAATATCAAACCGAAGCTACTTTTATTACGTCGCCATCTTAAAAAATAGAGTTTTAAATTGTTTTTCTAAATTTCGCAAAAAAAAAAATTGAAATAAAATTTAAGAAAATACGCCAAAATTAAAAAAAAAAAAATAAGTTTTAATAAAATATATTTTCTAATTTTTACAAGAAAAGAATAAATAAATTTGAATGTTGAAATTTCCAAAAATTTATCAAAGCTTTACACTGTTAAAAAAAACAAATTTTTTAAACCACTAAAAATATGAAACCCGATGATTTTGAAAAAAAAAAATTTAAATAGTAATCTAGTTGAGAGAAGCTTTTTATAGTTAAAAAAATCGAATTTCTAATATTTTGCGATAAAATGTAAGATTAGAAACCACTAAAGTGGCTCAGACGTTTATAGCCCTGTAACATTACGCGCGTTAACAGCGCTTTAACAGTGAAGCAATGCTGCTTAAAAATTACATACTTCAAATTTATTCTAACGTTTACAGCTCTGTAATATTAATTACGTTAACAGTGCTTTATCAGTGACGCAATGCTGCTTAAAGTTTTCACACTTTAACTTAATGCAAAATTTGTTGCCAGTGTTACCACACTTAAAAAAACAGCCAGCTAAAAATGCATCGCAAATCATCTTTAAAGTGTTTAAAGCACTGTGCAGCTTATTATGAATGCTAATCGAATGCAAAAACTGCCAAATCGAAATCTGCAAAAACATAAATAAACGGATTTTATTATCTGTTATCTCATAACAAATTGTTACAAATTGACACACTTTAATACATAACAAACCACAAAGCATACAGCTAATAAACAAATATAACATTTTATCTATCATCTAACCAGCTATGACTGGTTGCTCCCAAACTCTTAGCTCATTTTTGTTAGATCCAAGCCAAGTTTGTCATAATAAAACTAAATCCCTGCCTAGTATAAAGTGTAGACAGCTTGACGGTAATTGTTTTGGATGAGTCAGATATTTTTTATTGCTTAACGCTTCAGCAAATGTTTAGCATTTTTATTTTTTGGTACTTATTTGTTTTGATTTCTGTTCTGTGTTTTGTTTGTTTTGCTTTTAAATATAAAAAACAAAAATAAAATAGCTTTGAATTGTACAATTTTTTGTGTGTTTAAGAATTGCATTTTTTTTCTCATTGTTGATGTGACTTTCGTGCGCATTTTGAGTTGTGTTCAATTAGCATCTGAGTGTGTAACCCAGAAAAAAAGATTTCCAACCAAATTATTGTTACCATATCCAAAACGCCATTCCCCCACTTCTCTTTAACGCAAAACCAAAATCTATCTAATTGCCTCTAATTGAAAATATCATCTCAAAAAAAAAAAGAACCACAACGATTTTGCACTACTGTCAATTCATTTTTATAGCAACTGCTGATCGAAGCTGAACGTTGGAGACGCCTTATAGCTAGCCACGGTTATCGCCTAGCGGATCTGAGACGGGACTTGAGACGTGAGTTCCGTGGCTGGACGGGCAACCATGAGCGGCATTGCATTTTGCACAGTGTGCTGACGCCTTTGCGCATCAAGTAGAGCTTAAGAGTTGATGTTATATGGACAATGCTGGGTTGGATTTGCTTAAAACCCAAAAAAAAAGAGAAATACGCACACAGTTCCAGTGCTCAAAAGTTATTTACGAGAAATGATTTTTTTTTATTATTATAAATGGCACGCAAAAAAAATAAGCTGCAAATAACTGAAGTTGATATAATGTGAGAGTCTGCACAGCGTTTTAAGCTGAAACAACCAAAAAAATATTTACGAGATCTTCAACCATACACACATCAAATAAACCACAACAATGGCCAATTTAAAATAACTCGAATTTGTTACATTAATTGGCTTAAATGCGAAAAGTTGTTAGGAAGTTGAAAAAACAAAAAATTGAAAAACTAAAAAAACCTGCATAAAAAAATATTTTTTACCACAAGGCGAATTTTCTTGCTGTTGGTTTAGTTGTACGATATACGATATAAAAAACAAAAAACTACTTATTTACGAAATATATTAAAAATAAAAACAATTAAAATTATTTTAATTGCAAAATATTAATATACTATACTATATTAAAAGCAATGTATATTACAAAGCATTATAACCACTGTTGTTTTAATTTTGACTATAATATTTTGGTTTTTGCTTCACTGTTTCACAGCTTAAAGCACACATTGTGCACTTGGAGACTCAACTGGGAGATGAGCGTAAGAAATCTGAAGAATTGCAATTCTCCATAGATGAAGCTCAGTTCTGTGGCGATGAATTGAATGTAAGATCAACACCCAGATGAATGTGTATTGATTGGCTTTATTAGATTGTGAGGTAGACATTTTGGAGAATGTTCAGGCTGATACAATTTGGCACATCGGCACCATATTTTTTGTAGGAAGAGTCTACAGTGTATAATTAGAGGCCTAGTATTTTTTTACAGTGTACAAAAAGTCAGATACTATAAAGTACTAGATTATCTTTGAAGAAAAGTTTGCCTTGCTTGTAACAAAAATAGTACGCTTGTTAAATAGTAAAATTAGAAGACTCTTAACATAGAGCTCTTTTATTGTAGAAGATCAGTTTTAATAATTATCAGTAGTCTTGGAACACTATATCAAAAAATATACGGTGTATAATTATGGCCTAGTATTTTTTACAGTGTACTATAAGTAAGAGAAAGAGTACTGAGTTTTGAAGAAGAGATTTGGCACTCAGTATTTCTTGTAACAAAAATAGTACGCTTGTTAAATAGTAAATTTAGAAGACTCTTAGCATAGAGCTCTTTTATTGTAGAAGATCCGTTTTACAAATAATCAGTAGTCTTGGATCTCCATATCAAGCAAGGCATATATGTGTTTTGTGAACTAAAAATTTATATGGCTTATAGGCTTAAAGTTATTAAAGCTTAATAATAATTTATCTAATTTTGGTTTTAGACCTAAATTTAATTTAATTTAAAATTATTCAAGCTTTAATTCTTCCTGTTTGATGTCATAAAGAAAAACTATCTTAGAAACAAAATTAAAGATCACGCCTATAAAATCAGATGTCTAATAGTATGAGCGATTTTAATCCCATGGCTTAAGCCGCACCAGCTCTCTTTTTAGCAGGAATTCCTTTAAAAATTTTGAAATAACAATAAGAGTCTTTTATGACGCATTTAGGATTTACCCATAGCAAATTATGAATAAAAACACCATATTTTTGATCTAATAATAATTAATTATTGTATGTATGTAAATATATTTAATCAAATATCAAAACAATCAGCTAAGCTTTAAACGATTTAAGAGCTAAGAGAATTTTAGAAAAACAGATGTAAGTACTTCCGGTTTAGTTGTGGAATAAATGCAGTTATATATTTTGTACCCTTGGTCTTGCTCGTATGAGTAGAGCTATTCAATATTTGACTGTAATTGGGCTACAAAAAAGACAATCTTGAATTCCGAAAACCTCATTCTATACACTGTATCATGGTAGACCCCTGAAAGTATATCGATATATTCATGATTAGCACAAAAATTCGAGTTGATAGAACCATATCTGTTCATGTTGGCAAAAGAATCTCAGAGAAGCTTAGTAAGCCGAATTTTTGGATAAAAACTTCAAAAGTTATAGGTAAAAAATGTTATACAGCCAGTGTCCAAAGGTGTGAAACCTTTTAGCTTTTTTATCGAAAAAACTACAATCCTGCATTTTCCTTCTAAGAACTTTCCATTTTGAATTTTTTTACTAGGGGGAATGATATAAATTAATAAACTTAATCTTCTTATAAAATATGTTTCGTAGTCCCCAGAATCTAGACGTTCATTTACAATAACATGGCTCAATGGCTTCCCGAGGCTATGGTATAAAGTTCTTGGGGTCTTCCACGCCTCCTTCTGTCCATACGTTGCCCAAATATAGTATACCCTTTGCATCCATAGGTTCAAGGTATACAAATATTTCTTCGTAGACTCCTTTCCTATAAATTGCAAGTCAATAGAGCTACTTGGAAAACTTTTTGTGAAAAAGTTACAGCTCTCCGAAATTCTAATTTACTATTTGCTTCAGAGCCTTTAAAAAATTTCCTATTTAAATCAGATGAGATCTCAAGCCATTATAGCCTAACAAGGGGCAAATTTAATCCCTTTTTTCAAAAGAAAATTTAAAAACTACGTGGACTGTGTTCGTACCGTGTATTTTAGAGTCGAATGTAGCATTCGAAAAATTTCAAATAATAAGGTGTTCGCCGAGGATATGATAGACGGAATGTTTTGGTAATGAACATATGGAGGTCGGTGTGTGTAGCACCCAGGGAACAAAGCCCATCAGCTTAATACTAGCAAGGTCTACTAAATTTCGATAACTCACGAAGCTTTAGAGTTGTTTTCTTAAAGTAGTTAGACAAGATTTTAAAAGTTTTTAGACAAAATGCAGTGATTTATTTAGTGAGTTTTTGCAGGTAAATTTTCGACGCTACTAAAATACATTTGGGGACCTAGACCTCATTTTTTGCTTCAAAATAATAGACGAGCATATAAATTAAACTTACTATGCTTCAGCCAAGAATTAACGATGTGTTAACAGAAATCTGCGGATTTTATCTTACTTACTTCTTATCAAGATGACAAAAAACCAAGATAAGTTTATGTAGTATTTTTTCCTTCAAATAGTAAATAAATATAGAAGTCTGCAGACAATACTATTTTTAGGAAGCTGTAGACTTTGAAGGCTATAATTGTCTTTTAGTGGAGTGAGTAGATCTTTAAGATAAGGGTCTCATCTTGAGATAAGCAATTAAAACAAAATTAAAGCTTAAGTTAATAAGTATACGAACCATAGATTATGAATCATAATTTATGATAACTATATTTCCAACACTTTAAAATCAGAAGTAAATTTGCTAAATTATACGAATCTTTTCGCATTTTAATTAATTACAGTTATTCCTCGGAGAGAATCCTCCTTTCTCCCTTTCTCTCTAGTCAGGCCTGGTCATAATTAAAACGTATTATCCAAGGTATCATTAGTTAACTTCCACTTTGAAGTGTTGGATTTCCATCCAACAAACCTTCCGGCTTGGCTTTAGGAAGAATATAATTATTAATATTATAATAAGCATGTACAAATTGTTTTGAATCTATTTTTCTTATTTAAATTACTTTATAGGTATTATTTTGTAAAAGAGCATTTAAAGGGTACGTAGGTTAAACTACAGGATTTTATAAATGGAAGTTTCTCTTTAAAATTGAACGAATTTGGCCAACAGCCAACAATACATATTGTCTGCGAATCAATTAATAAGGCATCATTAAAAATTTTTTTTTATCATTGCCACACTTATTCATCGTGACGTCACACGGCCTATAACTAGCAGACGACTAAGTCACGTCCAACAATATCTTAATTGCCAAATTATGATAGGCGGCTTAGATGTTACAAGGAAAAAGATGAGCATACATAATATGGCCATATTTGGTTAAAAATATATATATATATGACAGCATTAGCATTAGCCTAGACATTCCTTAGAGCCTAGAAATGTAGAGACTATATTCATAAAATAGTAGCATCACATCTCCACAATCTAGTTTGCCAATCAATGCACATAATTTAAACCAATTCTCTTGATGATAGTTTCATTAAAATTAATCCTTATTATCATTCCCACAGGCGCAAAGTCAGGTGTACAAAGAGAAGATCCACGATTTGGAGAAGAAGATAACTCAACTAGTCTCAGGTTAGTTTCAAACTTTCATATCTATAAAACATGTACTTATGAAACTTCATATCTTCATAGCCTCGCCCAGCCTACAGAGTCTCCCAGCACCTGTAGAGGAAAGCGCGGCTTTGGCCACCGCTCAGGCTCAAATAGCAGAACTCACGGAAAAGTTAGGCGCCCAAGAGCAACAAACGAAAGCTCGATTCGCTGAGCTGCAAGATGAGGAGCAACGTCTGTTGGATCAGATCAAATATTTGCAGAGCGAAAATCAAACTCTACAGACGGAGCTGGTGGGCAAAGATGAGAATCTGGAGAAGTTTTCCCTCACCGAAAGCGGCATCGAAAACTTGCGCAGAGAGCTAGCCTTGCTTAAGGAAGAGAATGATAAACAAGCCCAACAGGCTCAAGCTGATTTTGACCAAAAGCTCGCAGTCAAAACTGAGCAGCTGGAGAAGGTAACTGCTGAGCTAAATAAGCTTAAAAGCGCTTCGGATGCACTAGAGAGTGAACGTGAGAATGTAACTGACGAGTGTGAGATTCTTCAGACTGAAATTAAAATGCGCGATGAACAGATAAAGGAGCTTGGCCAGCAGCTGGAGAAGCTAAATATGCAATTGAACTTGCAGAGGGCGGATAGCTCGGCTCTTGATGAGGCTCTTACGGCGCAAAAGTTGGGCAGTGCCGAGAGCAAGACAGCGCTGGAGGAAAAGATTACTGAAAATGGCCAATTGAAGCTTGCCAATGAAAGTCTAGAGCGCGGAAAGACGGAACTGGAACAGCAGCTAGGTGCAATCAATGCAGAATTGAACGCTTTAAAAGAGCAGCAAAAGACAGTAGAGGAGCAGCTTAAGGCAAGCAATGAGGTTACTAACCAAAAGCAGCTGGCAGTAGAGGAACATGGCAAGCAACAGCAAAACGTACAAGCCCAGTTGCTGGAGGAGCAGGCTAAAAACACTGCGTTGGCGGAGCAGTTAAACACACTCAATCAAAGTCAGGGTGCAGCGCAACAAAGCAGCGAGCAATTGCGTCAACAGCTGGAGGAGAAAGAGAAGAAGCTAGCGGAGCAAACCAAGCAGGCTGAGAGTCACGAACTAACGCTCAAACAAACCCAAGTCGAGCTGGACAGTTTACAGAAGCAGGCAGCGGCTAGCAAAGAAGAAAGCGCTAAGGAACTGGCGCGTCTCACTGAAGAGCTTAGCCAATTACGAGCTTCTCTTAGCCAAACAGAGAGCGAGTCTAGCAATGCCTCCAGTGCCATGAGCGCGCGCATAGCTGAGTTGGAAGCACAGAAAAAGCAGCTTGAGGAGCGTCTACAGCAAGTTGAGCAAACAGCCAAACAAACTCAGGAACTGCAAAACAGCTTGCAAGCCAAATACGAGGAGCAAACCAAGCAGCTGGCTAACTCCAATGAAACCTTAGAAACCACCAATGCCACGCTGGCAAAACTAACCCTGGAGCATGAGACACTTAAGGCCAACAGTGTGCAACTAGAAGCGCAGCTAAGGAACAGTGGCGAGTCTTGTGCACAGCGAGAACTGGAACTCGGTGATATGACTCGCAAGCATGAAGCTTTGCAAGCCAAATGTGAGGCACTTTCACAGCAACAGGATGTGTTGCAGGCGGAACTACTAGCGGCACGTGCCAACTCCAGCGAGCTGCAGCAAAGCTTTAAGCAATTGAATGAGGAGCTGCAGACCAAGCAGAATAGTTATGCGGAGCTGCAGTCTCAAAGCAATAGTCAGAGCATGCAGCTGACCAGCGATAATGAGCTGCTGCAGCAGGCCAATGTCAAGCTGGAGCGTGAATTGGGAGAATGTAAGGAAACGCTAAACAAGCTCAAAGCAGACATTACCGAAAAAGAAGCGCAAGTGACCAAGCTGGAGGAACAGACTATCAAACAGGAGCTGGCCTTAAGCGATGCCAGTCGACAGCAGGAGAATCTACAAGCACGCTGTGAAGGTTTGGTGCAGCAAAACGAAACGCTGCAGCAGCAGTTGACTACGTTGCACACCACATCCACAGACTCTAATGCGGAGCTGGTCAAGCTCGCGCAAGATGTGGTAAATAAGCAAAAGGCGTTTGAAGAGCTTAGCGCCAAGAGCAGCGATGAACGCGCTGGTTTGGAGGGTCAACTGCAGGCCAGTCAGCAACGCATTGATGCGTTGTGCAGTCAGGTGGAGCTACTAACTCAGGAACTTAAGAGCAGCACAGAGCAGAATACACAACTTAATGCCACACTCAAGGCAGAACAGGAGCTCTCCGGCAAGCAATCGCTGGAGCTAAGCGATGCCTTGCGCAAACTGGAGGCATTAAATGCTAAATGTGAGCAACAAGAGCAAGCTCATGCCAAGCTGGAGCAGGATTTGAGTCTTACACGCAACAGCGGTTCCGAGCTTACGAGTTTTGTGGTACAGTTGACCGAACAGCTGGCAGCAGCTCAAAAGGAGCTGGCTAGTCAAGCGGATGCGCGTAGTGACGAGCGTTTGAAGTTAGAGCACGAGCTGCAGGAGGCTCGTCAACAGCTCCAAGTCAGCCAAACCGAGGCATTACAGCTGCAAGCTGAGCTAGTAAGTGCTACGGAGGCCAAGTCGCTGCAGGCTACGGAATTTGCCAGCTTAAAATCAGAGCTTACTAGCAAAGCACACAACGAGCTGGCGGAGAAACAAGCTAATGAAGCTGCAGCACGCGAACGTTTAGTGGCGGACTTCGAAGCACGCTTGCAAGCAGCGGAAGGTCAGAAGACTGCACTGGAGGAAAATGTAAATCGCCTGCAGTCCGAGCTGAAACAAGCCCAGGAGCAGTTCAGCAAATCACAGCTGGATAGCAAAGCACTTGAGCATGAGCTGCAGCAGCAGATTTCTGCACGCGACCAAGCCCAAAAGGAGCTGCACAACGAGCTGAATACACTGCAGAGCACTGGCCTCGCTGCCAATGATGCTTACGCAGAGCTGCAGAAAGTTAAAACCGATTTGGAGCTGGAACTCAAAGCCAAAATAGAGGCTCTGGCGCAGGCGCAAAGCGAGCATACGCAATTGCAGCTACAACAGAGTAATGGCTCCGAGGAATTTGTCAAGCTGCAAGAAAAATTCAAGGAATTGGAAGAGCGCTTGGAGATTACTAATACGGAGCTACAGCATAAGGAAAAATTGTCTCAAGAGGATGGTATAAAGATAGCCGATTTAAAGAAGCTGGTAGAAGCCATACAAGTGGCCAATGCCAACATATCAGCTACCAATGCTGAGTTGTCCACCGTGCTGGAAGTGTTGCAAGCGGAGAAGAGCGAAACGGCGCACATATTCGAGTTGTTCGAAATGGAGGCTGACATGAACGCAGAGCGGTTGTTGGAGAAGCTGACAGGCATGAAGCAGGAGCTGCAGCAAACCCATGTGCAGCTGGAAGCACAACAAGGAAATTGCACGGACTTGGAGCAAAAACTAAAGGCAAGCGCAACAGAGCTGCAGCAGTTGCAACAAAGTGGGCAAGACTTGCGTGCTGATTCACTGGAGAGCACTGAAAAGCTGCGGGAGTTGCAGCAAGCCAACGAGGAGCTACAAAAGGCGCTGCAGCAAAAACAAGAGCTGTTGGAAAAGGGCAACGAATTTGATACGCGTCTGGCAGAATATCAAAAGGTCATCGACGAAATGGATGATGCTGGTACGCAGAAGAACAAACTGGTGGATCAACTAAAAATACGCATATCAGAGCTGGAGGTAGCTCTGCATGCGGCACAAGAGGCTCAGCGTGCCACACAGCTGGAGTGCACGAATCTAGCACGTAAACTGCAGTCTGTGGAGCTTGAAAAGACGCTAATGGCAACTCATGTACCGTCCAATGGCAGGGCCAGAGATCTGGGTGGTGGTGATGAAGTAAGTTAGAGCGTTGAAACTTTACGCTTGTGTTTTGCTTAAATGTTTTTATACTCTTACAGAACTTAGATACGGAAACTAGTTTGGCCAAGATCAACTTTCTCAATTCGATTATTGCCGATATGCAACAAAAGAATGATGCGCTCAAGGCTAAAGTACAAACGTTGGAAATGTTGCCCACAGATTTCACCAAGTAAGTTGAGAAACAGTCTTAGAGAGTCGTCTTTCATTTATTTTCCTATCTTGCAGACCGCATGCCTTCGACATACTGACCAAACGGCAGCCAGCTCCGCGTTTGTTCTGTGACATTTGCGATGAGTTTGATAAGCATGAAACAGAGGATTGCCCGTTGCAAGCATCCGATGATCGCGACTATAGTCCTCCGCCCACAGCCACTGAGGCCAATAACAACGAAAAGAAACAGCGCAAAGTGCCGGCGCCACGCAAATACTGCGAATCCTGTGAAGGTGCGTTTAAAATTTGTCCATAAATTGTATTTCTATATTAAAATTCCAACTTCTTACAGTTTTTGGCCACGACACAGGTGAATGTGCGGACGATGAAACCTTTTAGTGCTCAGGCATACATTTTGTTGGTTGTTCTATTTTAAACTAATATGTTAACACTTAGGTAGCTAAACGATTTATCTTCGCGTAATTCCAATTGCGTGTGCGATATTTAAGCTACGGCTAGCCACTAACATTCTTTTAAATTTTGTGATTATTTCCTGTTCTGTACATGAATCAATTGCCTATTTTAAATTGTTTTTAATTTATTTATATCAATTAGATGAACTGTTTCGTAAATTGCTTGTGTAAAAATAAATGAAATAAAAATTGAAATTATGGAATATATGCTTTTTAATAGTTAAAGCTTAGACTAATTACACTTTACACTGCTTAGTCATAACAAAACTAATCACCGCCTTCCTTCTTTTCTTTAATGGCATCCTGTAAATGATAAGACGTTATAGTAATTTATACTTCAGATTATGTACAAGGTTTGTTCAAAAAGTATCGGGAAACAAAATTTGTGACGTGACTTTAATGAGAACCTGCGACTATTTCTTCAGTTTGGAGTTAATCTTCAGCAAGCCTCTATCAAAGGGATGATTGACCGCTTAAGAGTCTAACGAAATAGTTGCTGGTGGATAACACACACGTGTGCAAAAAATGCTTCCTCTATACTTTTCAGACAGCCTGCGTCTGCACACACCTTAAAACGCTCCTCAAATAGTGAAAGCTCTGCCAAGAGATCAGTGATAGCATTCATGAAAGCTTCTTGCGGCGAATAATCCGCAGTGGTCTGTATGCGAATGACGAACTTGTGCTCCAAAGGATGCGGCACCTTGTAGCCGGCAAACAGCACATTAGGATCTTTCAACAGTTGGCTGCAAAAGCAATTTAATTACTAAAAGCACTATAAAAGAAATATAAAATTAGCTTACTTGCGAATCATGTTGCCCAAGGTGTGGTCTTCCTTGTTTATAGTAAAGATTGCGGCATTTGTTACTTTTGTATCCAATTCCTTGATGATTCTGCACGTAAGTTGGGAAATGTAAAATAGCTGCGATAAAAAATATGTAAGTAAACTTATTTGCACTTACTTTTTCTCGCCTTCATAAAGCAAAAATGACTCGAAGGTGGGTGGCGCATTCATTTTGAATGTTTATTAGTTGCTTAAGCAAATTATTTACAAAAATATAAAAATTGTTTATAAAAGCCGCACGCAACACAACGCGCTGTTTCAGTGTTGTACAACTAAGCCAAGTGCATTTATCGCTTATCGATAAAAGCAGTTAATAGTCTAAAAATTAAAATAAAAGCATAAAGCCCTATTTATACAGTTTGAATATTTTAAAAGCACGCAAATTAGTCATTTAAAAATAAGCTTTAACTTTTACAAAAATAGTTGTGCTGAAAAATTCTTGCTTTCCAACACTTCACAAAAACATTGCATCGCAACATCGATATTTCTTGCGTATCGATATTTTTAAAACATTTCTCTGCGTTTCGGCAGCTGTTGAATTATTTGCAATTTTTGCAAACGCGCCAAAGTGGCATTTACTCTTATATACTGCGCATTTTAATTAAATTCAAGTGTGTTATTACTTTTTTGCACAAAATGAGCGATACAAATACTACCGAAAAAGCCGCAGCGGCTGACGAAAATAATCCATTGGAGGAATCAACAATTACAATGGGTGAATGGCTTGAACAGGAAAAGCAAATGGAAGAAGAGTACGCTGCAGTTTTAGGCGCCTCCAATGAAAAGGTTTGTACTTATGCCGAAGGCGCCATACAAAGGCAGGCGTTGTACTCCTGTCTAACGTGTTGTCCGGAGGCACGCACGGATGTGACCAAAAGCGCTGGCATCTGTCTAGCTTGCTCTTATCGTTGTCATGAAGACCACGATTTGGTTGAACTTTATACAAAGCGCAACTTTCGTTGCGATTGTCCCACTTTGCGTTTTGGAGCTGAAAAGCGTTGTCTTTTGAATCCACAATTTGATGTTGCTCAAGCAGTAAATGCTGGAAATCTGTACAATCAGAATTATCAAGGTTTGTACTGCAAATGCAAGCGCCCGTATCCGGATCCAGACCGCACAACAGAAGAAGTCATGTTTCAGTGTGTTATCTGTGAGGATTGGCATCACTTGCATCATATAGATGCGCCTACCGGTGCAGAGAAATGGTTTGATGAAGGTGCCGAAATGACTTGCGACACTTGCATGGAACGTCACAAATTTTTGCGCGACTACAGTGGATTGGCCATGCAACAGGTGGAAAATGTAAATGAATCTGAGGCAGACACTGAGGTGTCTGTGCAAGTCGAAGATAAGCAACTTGAGTCCGAATTGGATCGCAGCATTTCAGACATCATGAACAAAGCCGAACCAAACGCTACAGAAGCTGCAGCTTCCAGCAACAAAACTGAGTCTAATTCAGCGGATGAGCCAGCTAGCAAGCGTCCCAAGCTTGATACCGATGAGTGCCGTCGCCCCAAGCCCGAAAAGGAATTCAAAGGCAAGTTTTTGATGCTGCTTTAATAAACTTATTAATCAAAACTATAATTTTTTAAAACATGGATAGCAAGTCGTAGTTTTTCTTGCCATCGCCCAAATACAAAAAGCCATATTTACGCGAATTGAGCTTATGATAAAAGGTCATGCCCATCCAAATGCACGATTTAATGATTGCCAAACGATTATTGCGCTGCATATTGAAGGCATATGCTTGTCCCATCGGTATAACTCCGTCAAGAGTATCCAAAAAATCTATAGCATAGTTATAGTCGCTACGCTTAGCCAAATTCGATTTGAGATCGTTGCGCGGCAAACGAAATAGTTGATAATTTGCTAGATTATCAATTTCCAAATCGTTAAGACCACGAAACATTTGGTTTGGTATAACACGTCCATCTGTCATCTTGTACACAGCGCCGCGTGGACATATGGCAGTCTCTTCACTTATAATAAAAACAATAGCAGCTAAACGTTCCTCCTCCTTCAACGCGATGAACTCCGGATTGTTTAAGCTCATCACTAGATTGCCATTACCTATATTAAAAGTGGTATCCTAGCAAGGCGAAAGTTCTTACCCATTTTAGATGCAAAGCGTGTTCAACTAACTTACCATTTGGACATTAGTTTGCAAACTCGGATCTCCAACAAACGGATCAGGTGCCAGGAGAGTTGCCTGAAAAATTTTGGGACTTTGCACAAAAGGCAGCAGCTGCCATTGAAATTGATCCAAACTATAAAAATATTTGCGATCCTTCAGGCAATCATTTGTATAACCAAAGGCAATATAGTATTCATTTTTGGTACCATTTATGCGACCCCAAAGATACATGCCAGTAAAGCGATGTTCGTTTTGTAGCAATATAAGCGAGTTCTCCAGTAAAATGCGCTGTTCCGGTGAGAACTTTAGACCGCTATACATAAGGTAGTCAAGGCCCTCGGTGAAATACTCCAAATTCATTTTGGTTTTCAATTTTAAAGGCTATTTTCAAAATATATGTGCTGCTCTAACTATGCTTTGTTTTATTAAGACTGCTAAATATTGAAATGTTTTTCAAAGCCTATACAAAATAATTAAAAAACTTTTTTGTTTCCAATTTTAGGCGCTATCTTTTGGAGCAATGATTGGCGCAAGTCGCTTTGCCGTTGTGTCAACTGTGTGGCTATGTACAAGGAGCAAGCTGTGGAGTATCTCTTAGATCCTAACGATTCCTATAAACCCTATGAAGAACGTGGCATGAAACGTATGGAAGAGAACTATGAGCAGGGCATTACACGTGTGCTCTCCACCATGGGACGTACACAGCAGATTGATGCCATTATGGCTTATAACAGTCTGAGGGATAGGTTAAAGGACTTTCTGCATTCCTTTGCACAGAATAACCAGGTGGTTACCGAAGCTGATATCAATCGTTTCTTTGCTAGCATGCGTAATGAGAATAATGCCAACGTGGGCCAGCCATACTTTTGTCGTTAGTAGAACCCTAGGCTGAGACCTATAAAAATGTTTAAAAAAGTATTTGCTCATACACACACACACACACACACACACATGTATACTCCTACGCATTCCCAAATACACAACTTATTACATACATATATATAAACAACAAACATTTTTCAAAATTTCAAGTACATTAATGATTTATTATTTTTTATCAAAAAACACAAACGAAATGTATAACAAAATTATAAGGCATAATAAGCATATGTTATATGATAAATGAGATTCAAATTGATATACTATGAAATATGTATGCTATCTAGCCAATTCCTATGTTTGGATTATTATATACATATATATATATATATATTATATTTAAAAATATTAATATTTGTTCGTCTGATTTGTAACTGGCTCCATATCCAGATTACCAAGTGTTTCTTGTATATTTTGTATAAGATCGTTGGTATCAATATTTTCCAATATGCCACTAGCGCTTTGTGTGAAATCCATAAGCGCGCTGGAGAGGATTAAGTCGCTAAACGATTGTGGCTCCTGCTGTGTTTGTTGCTCTACGGTTTGTTGCAGCTGTGGTTGGGGCTGCTGCAAGGCAAACTGCTGCTTTAGGTTTTGATAAGCTGCATTTTGTTGCATAAAGTTTGTGGTGGAATTCAGGGCAGGATGCACGGCATTCAAGTTGGCATTGTATGCATTGCTGCCATCATTGCCGTGCGGCGATGTTGCATTGTTTGGTTGCACAAAGTTTATATTTGAGTTTGTGGGTGTAATGCTGCCACCATTAAAGAGCGTCGTCGTTGTGTTCCAATTGCTTGCATTATTATTGATGCTAATGGTAAAGTTGAGACTCTCCTGCTGCTGCTGCTGCTGTAGCTGTGGCAATGGGGAGGTCTGTTGGATTTCCTGCTGTTTGAACATTTGCAGAAACTGCTGTCCTTGCTGATGTGGCGCTATGCTATCCGCTGTGCTGCAGCTGCTCGGTGAAGCGGGATAGTTGTAGTTGTTGTAGGGACTGGCTGAGGCGCAGCTGCGCGTATCCATATCAAAGAGCACATTCTCAGCCTTAATCTCGGGCACATAAGTGGGACTGTGACTGTTTCCATTATAATTGTTGACCAGCGGCGTCGCTGGGGTGGCTGCAAAATAGTTAAAAACTTAATTAGCAAGAATTGTCTGTGTGGGACTTAAAAGTTTTGTGAAATTCAAGTTTAATGAGCGCAAAAAGCATTTAAGTGAAACAAATAGATTAGTTATAAAGGGCATAATAGAACTAAACTGAAATTATAGCGTACGGAAAACTTAAAAGATAATGCAACAGCAACAACAAACACAACAATTACAATGAAACTTACGGCCAGCTTATGAGCCTTCGTTATGGATCCTTTTGATAGTCAAGCTTGAATGAATGCTTTGAGAAACCACAAAATGAAAAGATAACTTCGGCAAGCCGAAGCTGAGAATGCTCTTTCCAAAAGAATTTCTAAAATACTACTAAACTAAGATTTGATATATCCATGCGCGAGGGGCATGGGGATATCTTTTAGTAACTATTTAAAGGGAACAGAAATCTACAGTTTATAGCCGAATCCGAACGGCGTTGTCTTGAATTAAAAAAGATTTTTTTGGAACTATTAATTTCTGTTTAGGAACTTGCTCAGTTATAGAGATATATATCATTCTTAAAAAATAGAACAAAGGGATGTTTTGGGAAAGCCCTTTTTCATCTAAGCATGGATTTTATAAATAAAGCTTGAAGTTCCTTTGCAAATTTTATATTCCTTTTAATTTAATCGCACTATAACTTTTCAATTAGTCTTTGATTTTTTCGACGTCATTGGTGTATCCGCCATCTGTTCTGTCTGTTTGTTGCAGCCACTAGATGGCGGAAGCAAATTAATCCCGCTAGGTGGCGCAAGCAAACTTTTCACTAAACTTTGTTATTTAAACTTAATTTAAGGTAATATTTAAATTTATTTTATTTTTTTGAAGTAAAAAGTTCAAGACAGGCAGACACTCTCTAAGAGAAGCGAGCCGTGGCCCCCAATTTGAATATTTTTGAAAACTTTCAGAAAAATAATTAGTTTCCTAGCCTATTTTTCAAGCAGGAGTTTTCTTTTAAAAATTGTAAGTAATATTGGCTGGGTACGAAATCTAGATTAAGAAACGGGTAATAACTTGAATATGTTATGTACATTTTTTCTTTACACTCACAGTTTTTTGATTCGGAAGATTAACATTTTTGGATTTCTTTTTTTGGAAAGTTCATTCTTCTATATTGTGCGCAAAAATATATGATCCATTATTTCTACCAAAAACTTTATTCATCAAATGTCATTACATATATATATGTAATAAATATTTTTTGTATGTCAGCAACATTGTATTATATTCAACAAACCGTGTGTATTGTATATACAAATCCTTATATATTGGGGTACACTGGGATTTTATAAGCTAACAATTAGATTTCAAATAACTTGACTAGTTTGGTCCTTTAGGATTTGTTTGTATTATAACTCGTGATCCTGCGCATATGTAGGGTATTAAGTATGTGTTTATGTTTAGGAACTTTTCAAAGTAGAGAAACACAGACACCAAGTTGTATGCTACAATATCTTAGTATGAATATAGTATGTGTATATAGTATATGAGCTAAAACCCAAGACCGCAAGCTTTGTAGTGTATTCATGAAGCACTTACTTAACATCTTATATTGTTTTGGACTCTGATGAGCTACATCAGAATTCAAAAGTTTGCGCTTGACTTTTTCAACGGCTTGGCGTGCCTCTAGACGACGCTGCTGGGTCATAAGATCTATAAAGACAGTGTTGGAACATTAAAAAACGCTGTGTGCATATGTGTGTGTATGTCTATATACTATATAAGAGTATATGCCAGATAATACTGTAAGAAAGAAAAAAAATGAACAAAACAAACAAGAGCTTTTTGCCTAACTATTCCAAAAATTTTTGAGCATTGCTTTACTGCAGCCCATTGGCCTCGGCCAGGCGACGCGCTATCTCATCCGCACTTAAAAAGTCCGGCTCTGGCGCGCAGGGCTCACCCTCACCCGGTTCGGGCGACTTGCTGGTATACAAAGCAAAGTGCTCTGCCTCAAACAAATCCACGCTGGGATCTAGTACCACACCATAAGCGCCCTCGCACAAATTCTTAATACTCTGACGATCTGCTATGGCCACCAGCTCCATATTGCCATCACTTATGGGTATGTCAGCCAGCTGCAAGGTGCTCAAAGTCTTGCGATCCAGTGGTCTTCCATAGCTCATGGTGCTAGCATTGGAATAACTCTCGGGACGCAGCAAGCTGTTCTCAGAGTCGCCACCCTTGAGCGGTATGTGTATAACATCCGCATTAAGATGCGCCGGACGTTTGCCCGAAACGCTGCTGGAACTGCGTCCCACAGCACGACCACTGCGCGCCGCATTGGTGCTGTTCTGAGGACTCAAGCTCAAGTGGTTCTGCTGCATGGACTTGGCCGAACGCGTCGAAATGCGATTGGGATCGCCCAGCGAAAAGTGCGCAATGCTGGGCTCGCGGCTGGCCGTGGGTGTGGAGGCTCGCGAGCCTAAACGTGAGCCAGCTTGCTGCTGCAGTTTGGTGGGACTACCATTGGAGGAGACCTCATCCTCGGGCTTGCTGCGGCGTCGCGAAAACAAACGCGAAAAGAAACCTTGCCGCTTCTTGGGCGAAGAATTGGGCGTGGGTGGCCGCTTGGTGGGACTCTGATCGGGCGTGCGCATTATAATAATAGGCGAAGGTGTGGTACGCGTTGAGGAAACGCTGCCATTGCGCGAACGGCTTATGGATATAGAATTGGAGGGACTATGATCGCTCACGCTTAGATCTTGTGAATGGCGTGGCTTGGGCGGCAGTGGTGGCAGCCTTTGATCTGGATCGGGTGAGGGCGTGCGCGGTGGCAGTGGCAAAGGCGGTGAGGGTGGCGTGGCCGGCGTTTGTGCGGCATTTACTTTAATCCTGGGTGCTGGCGGATTGGTCAGCACCACAAGCTCTGCCTCGTCCAGCTGACTAAAAGGATTTGTGGTCAAGTGTTTGACAATGTTGCTTTCTGTGGGTATTTCAATAGGATTATTATAGGCTATTTGTAGACTAGTATAGGTGGCGTTTTCATCAAAGTTTTCGTCTATGTCTACAGAAGCCTGTGCGCTGGCGCAGCCAGCTGGCACATCAGCTATTAGGTCATTGAGTTCCTTTAATGCGGTATTCTCCATAGTGTCGCGGCGTGAGGCATTGCCTTCGGCCAGCGCTTTATCCTCATCCAAATTGTTGGTTATGGTGGTATTGGCCGTCATGCTGCTGACATTGGTAAAAGCTGTCTGTGGCGTATTGGTGGAGAGTGAGACCGTATCGCCATTCTCTACGGTCAAACTGTCCGTGCGTTCAAACTCGCTGGAGCGCATCCATTCATTGATCTTGTCCACATTGCTGAGCGTGCGTATTTCCAGCTGCGGATGCTGCAGTATTTCCTCCATGGGCGTGGAGGTCTGCGTGCAATCATCCGCCAGCTGCGGCAACAGCTGTGGCACCTCCAGCTCTATTTCCATGTCATTATAGTTCTCATTGTCTATACTGGCGTCGGCTTCATTGCACTCGGCGTCATAGTCCGCCTGCAGCTTTTTGACGGCCACATCGAACTCATTGAGCGTGCCAGAGCTTTGATGCTTGCTGGCGCTATCATCGGAGCTGACCGTATTGTTCTCATCCTCAGTATTATTGAGGTCTAACGGTGGGCAAGAGTATTTGGTTGCCGTAGTTTCACTATCTAACGAGAGTATCTGCTGGAATATGTCCAGATCCTGTTTGCGTTTTAGCTTGCGCTGCAGACGCGCAAAAGTAAGCATACCTGGATTGGGATAGTACTCGAAGGGCAGCGAGCCGCTGGTAGCGCGATCCGATGGTCGCACTAGTTGTAGTTCCACCTGCATTAGGCAAAATAGTAATTATATTAAAACACACGCGGCGTATGCGTAATATCTAATTTACCTGCACGCTGTGCGTCACATCTGTGTTCTTATAGCGCGGAGTTCTGAAAGCTATGGCTGTCTGTTTATGTATGTCCGTCTGCTGAAAGTCCGCCAAAGCTTCCCAGACCTCTACGCCAGCCTCATTTGTTTCGAAAAAACGTATTTGTATGTCATCCTTGGTTACCTTATCGCACAGCAGTATAATCTCATCACCGCCGCCCACCTTGGCCGCGCAACTGCACAAGCGATTGATGGTCAACTCGTTGCTCTTGCCAAAGATGGGCGCGGAGACTACGGGATCCAGCGGCACGACGGGATCCTTGCTGTTGCCGGCTGTAATGAAGGCCTGATAGCAAAGTCGCAGCTCGTAGAGATTGATGCTGCCAATGTTGTCCTTGTGATCAAACTTGGCTGTAATATTGCGGGGAATTAGTTACTATTATGAAGAGTTTTGGTGGGTTAAGCCATTATATATGTCTGCTTTTTTAAAAACTCATTTTGAAGTGCCTCAAACTACTCTTTGTCTGCCCACACATCACCTTTGGATTTGACATAATTTTAGTGGGCTCGAATTTGTCCCTTATCCTTTTATAATCCATTTATTAAGTATAACATACGTATTATTTTTGTAATTTGCAGCTTGCTAGATCAGAAATCACGCAGAGAAAGTGTTTGGGACATCCTTCCGTGCCTAGTAGCAGTATTCGATCGGCTGACCAGCTTCGGCCAGACATGGTGTGGGCTTAACTAAGGTTTCTTAAATGAGTCTTTTTACTTAGAAGCTCCTTAAAACGTTCCTCAAACTACTATCTGAATTCCCACATATCGCGTTTGAATTTCTAATAATTTTCTAGAGCTTGAATTCTTCCCTAACCATTTTGCAATCGAATTTTTATTGAGTATACGTGTTATTTATGTATTATGCAGTCAGAAATCACTCAAAAATGGAAGCTATAGCATCCCTCCGAGCCTAGTAGCAATATTCTACCGGCTGACCATCTTAGAACTATTGAGTTTAATAAAACAAAAGAGAGTCTATTCAGGAATAGAGAGAGAAGCACTCTCATTGCTGAGGGATCATCCATAAATGATGTGACGCGGATTTTCATCAAAATGCACAATCCCACTTTTTATATTATTTTTATTTTAAAGATATGCGATATGATTTTTGTGTCTCGTGACGCTTTGCCAGAGTCCCATTTTCCCTGGGGCATCACGAAGTCTATGAATGAATCCTAATAAAATCGCGAGCGTAGCTAAGAACATCATAAACAGACTCTGTTCCAAATATACCTACTACTAAATGGTTTACTCCCGAGTCTCTATCAACCTACTTTTCTTACCCACGATCCACATCTAATATGACTCAAACAAAATATTAAGTATACGCACCATTGAACGGATCCACATTCATTTGCTCACGCTGTAGCAGCGAATTGCGTACATCTGTTTTCTTCACGCACTGTATTCCCACCTTTTGCAGCTCCAGACGTCGCTGCTCCGGCGGCAAACGCACACGGTACACTCCAAACTTGCAGTTCTCCTTCTCATCCTTGCTGACCAACCAATGTGGGTGCTGCCGATAGGGCATATCTCGCGTGACACAGGAGACCACAACCACCACGGGACCCTTGTAGCCCACTATCTCGATGGTGGGAAATGTTTTACCCGTCTCAGGATTTGATTTCATGCCGGATATGGAGCCAGCAGTGCGTCCCTCACATTTATAGCGAAAACGTATAACGCTATTTGTGGGCTCCTCCACAATGTGTATGTAGGGCTTGCGATTAGCGGTGCTGTTGGTGGTGTTGTTGGTAGCATTCAGGTTGGTGGCTGGCGGCATGTGCGAAGGCATAACCGGCAGGGAGCTGGACTGTGGGAAAACCTGCGGCATGACGGTTGCGTTTGGTTCTGGTGCAATGCGGTCGTAGCTGGCGTTGATAATGGCCTCTGCAAACGGAACGTAACGTAAGGCAAGGTAAGTTTAATGCCGTTAAGTTAGACCCCCTATATGCATATATATAGAGTATATAGTAAGTGGTATAGATAAAATAATATGGTACGTGGCAATAAACAAAAATCAATAGACATACAACTATGACTACTAACAGTAGCTGGGAGCAATTTTCTTGAACGCCTGAAACAATTTAGCAAATATTGCGCAAGCCGCTGCCATGTACTACTCTACTCTACTACGTGTAGAACGTTTTGTATCCATAAGATACGCGCGGCTAGAACACGGCAAAACGCCAGCTATTTATGAATTATGCATACGTATGGCATTAAAATGTAGTGTACCATCTATCATTGTTGTATTGTTCCTCCTCCTGGTCTTGGTATGCGTGACGCACTACATATCTGTGTCTTCTCCTAGGCGATAGGCATTAGACGTTAGTCGTCTGAGCTGCTTTTGTTAGCCAGATGTTGACGTCTGACGTCACAATTGTTATACAGGCCACCACTTGCAAGACTTATTATGCCATTTATTTGGCATCGTACAAAGCACAAAACTTCCAAGTAGCTAAATATACATATATAGTATATTATGTACAATGCCGTAACACCGGAATTCCATGTACCATTTGTCTTTTCTAGCACTAAAAATTCCACAGATTTTAACATAACCCCAAAAAATATATATCTCGCCTAATTAAGCATGCAGCTGATTGAGTTATTGTTGCCGATTAGGGATAACTCATGGACTTGATTACAGCACACACAGCAGGCATAAAGTGCTTTCATTGCAAAATTAACCATAATATTTATAAGTCATCCTCTCCATATGTTTATAAAAGTTGTATGCATTAATTAACTTGAGGGTAATCAGAGTGATGTTTATTAATTAGGCGTATTTATTGTCGGGTAGCTAAATATTTATACATACGTAAATCGCCAAAGAGCTCCTCCTCGGCCATTTGATGTTGATTACCTGCAAAGTATCGATAAATGAATCATTAGCAATATAATTCTGATATAGACGGCTTATAGGTATATATTTATAGATGTAAGTGTACTAAATGTGCGCACATTGAACTCTTAAGAAACTTTTCTGGAGTTGATTAACGCCAAAAGGCATAACAATTAGGAGTGCATTAAACCCAAAGAGTCGAACCCATGTACCAGTATATAAGTTACAATACAAACCTATATGTATATAATTATATAATTGAGTTCTCAGAAAAGTTTTGGAGAGTTCTTAAGAAAAATCAAAAAACAAGCGCTAAATTAGTTATACATTGAACGCAGAGAGTCGAATTTATATGGGAGTATATCAGGGGTGCCACAGAAAACCAATTCGATTTCAATTCCAATTCTTGCTGTGGCACCAAGAATTGGAATTGAAATCAACATGGCTAACAACGGTTTTAAAAAAACCAATTCGATTCAATTTCGATACAATTCTAATTCTTGGTGCCACATACATGACTAACAGCGGTTTTAAGTCCGTTGTTAGCCATGTCGGTGGCACCAAGAATTGGAATTGTATCGAAATTGAATCGAATTGGTTTTCTGTGGCACCCCTGTATAATTCTTTTTCTTGATAAATCAAACCTATCAGGGGTGCCACAGAAAACCAATTCGATTCAATTTCGATACAATTCCAATTCTTGGTGCCACAGACATGGCTAGCAACGGTTTTAAGTCCGTTGTTAGCCATGTCGGTGGCACCAAGAATTGGAATTGTATCGAAATTGCATCGAATTGGTTTTCTGTGGCACCCCTGTATAATTAATTTTTGCTATGGCAAACTTAAAACTTGTCTTAACAAGAAAAAATAATCTTTATCTAAAAAGGTGAAATTCAGGATAGTGCCTGAAATTTCTAGTCTTTTGCAGTAAAGTTCATTTGGAATCTCTTCAATAAGCCGCATGCGAGTATTATTGATGATATTGAAAGATCAAAGATTATTTTTTCGCAACAACAAATATTTTTGAGTTAAAATTCTACGGAAAGAATTAAGATATCAAAAACGTGATAAGCACATATAAAGTTCCTGTACAGTTTCAGATTTCGGCAATTATCAGAACTACTCCGAACTATCTCTATTTTGACTCGATTTAAGAAATCCCGTATTTCAGCCATTTTGGGCAGTTGGTATAAAGATCAGGTGCGGATCTAGAACTAGGTCTTAGAAGGTGTTTTCACTTTGAAGTGTATATCAGAGCTCGTAAAAGGTAGATAGCCCATTTTTCCAACTTTTAGAAAGGTACGGATAGGAAAAAAAAATGTTCAGCCATTTTGAGCAGTTGGTATAAAATCGGTGCGGATCTAGAAATAGGTACTAGAAGGGATCTTCACTTTGAAGTGCTCGTAAAAGATAGTTAGCCAATTTTTACGGTACGGACAGGAAATAAAATTTCTTTGTGTGCTCTCTTAAACCAAAAGACGGATCCACAATTTAGTCTTAGGAGCGTTCTTCACTTCGAGGTGCATGTATATCAGAGTTCGCAAAAGACTGTTTACCCATTTTTCGAACTTTTAGGGGGATCGGGACGCAAGAAAAAAATTTGGGTGCTCTCTTAAATCCAAAGACGTATAGTAAGAAAAAAAATTTTAGCGAACTCCTTAAAACTGAATTTGAACACAAAAACCATTTGGTCATTTGTTAGATATAGTAGATATACCAGAAATATTTTAAGGAGGGTTCGATGCATATGCTACATAATTCTCAAGAGATTTCAGTCTCAACAAGTGAAGATTTTAGGGTCAGGATTCCAAAGTCCTTCTATATGAGGTTGAAGTGACTTCGCAAAACTAGGATTATACAAGACACAGTGAGTTTATTTGTTTTTATTTATTTTACGAAACCTTCAGCTTTAATTACGTATAGTTTAGTTTTTAGAGATCCCATAATATTTATAGAACTCAATAAATAAAAAAAAATATGTTATTGTTTTATTTACTACAAGGTTTATTTTAAAATAAATGTGAAAAAGTTACATTTAAATAACCTGCCTAAGTTCCGGGTGTAATATATTCAGACATTAATGTTAGTTACAATAAATTACAAAATGAATACCTGAACTATTAATATGGCTTAAAACCAAGTTGTCTGGCATTTTATTGCAATTTTAGTATCGATTAACTGAATGTTTTTATGTGTGTTTTGCGTACTTAGCTTGTGAATAGATCATTTAAATAATAATAATTCAATTTAAATTTAAGCTGCCCTACCAGTTTAAGGCAATTACAATTAGGAAAACAATATCAAGAATTAACTGAATAAAATCGGTTTTGGTAAGGCAGGTCCGTTACTGGAGTCCATCTTTTAAAGAAAGCGAAGTTTCAATTTTTGTATGGTACCTGTTTGAAATATTGAATCAATACGAAAATTTAAGTGCTTCATGTCAGAAATTTGTTTATTAAAAATATCGTCACCTTACTTATGTCAGTTTTATTTTGATTTAAGGCCCGTACGGAGCATGCAAAAATTTCGCACGGAATGACAAAAATTCACATTAAAAATATAGTGCGATTTTTTCGGAGTTTTATCAGAATTGCTTCTCTATTTGATATAGCTACTATACATAAGTAAATCCTGCGTTCCCTTTTTCAATTCTACGAAAATAAATTAAATTTCATGGCGTTATGTTAATCTGGCATAGACGTCAGGAGTAGTATGTATTATACAAATATTTGTATTGGAAAACTATTACCGATAAATTTTTTTTTATACCAAGCCATTAGGCCACTAAAAAGACAATATTTATAAAGATTTTAAGATTTTTTTATTGTACCAAGCCATTAGAGTGGAAGCTTTTATTTATAAAGATTTTCATTTTTTAAAACAAAGTTATTTCTTACGAAGTTTAGCATTAAATTATAGAAAAAAAATCGTCACGTAACAATGTGAGCAAAGTTGAATGTGAATTCGTGAGAGTATAAGTAGGTAAATTTTATAAAAACAAACCCAACAAATTTAATTTTTAAAATTTTTTTTCATTAATTATTTTGTGTATAATTTTATACAAATATATTTTATTTTTATTTTAAATTATTTTTTTTATTAAATACAAAATTTTGTATATTTTATTTACAATCTGTCAGTAAATAGAATAAAATTTAAAACATTGCATGAAACTAATATGACTTCCTTTTATTTGGTGTTTTATTAAGTAAATAAAAAATGTACTCAACTATAACAATATTTTGTTATAACTCATCTAATAACCTATTTAACAAAAATTACATTATTTGTTGAAAAAACCAACTTAATTTGCTTCTGAATGCGCTTTCATGACGTCACACAATTTTTTTTGTATTACAAATTTTAGAGCTCTACGCATACTTGCAACCCACTTAAGTTTTCAAAAAGTGAAAACAAAGTAATCAAATCCGTAAACAAGATACATTAAATCGAAATTAACAATAAAGTAATAAATTGCATAATAACTTTTATTGCATTTCCTTAATAGATGACCAAACGGCCTTGTAGAGTACTATGTTGATCTCACTTTTCTAATCGCAACACCTTTAAACAGTTCTGGCATTAAAATTTAGAAATAAAACAAGTAGTCTAAATCTATATATAAGTCTATTGTTTGGAATTTCCGGGAAATTCATGTTAGCTCTAATCTCTTCAAACATTCCTAATCACTGCTGAAGAAAATACTATAAATAAAAGATAAGCACTATGTTTAAATTACAGCACTTTCCCATATTCTATGTTTAGTTTGAGTCAGAACTGCAATCAGTTCATAAAAAAAAGTTCACAAAATTGGGAATTCCGAAAACGGGATTGCGGGTACAGCGGCTAATTAGTGTTTAGCTTATCTGGGGTTTTGACACACTACTATCAGCACTTCTCCAGATCTGGTTGGGCAGCATTCCACTACAATATGCATCCGTTCTTATCAAGAATAAAGAATAGTTTAGTTAAGAAGTTCATCAAACTTGTAATTACGCAATGGGTAAAAACAGTCATATAAAATAATAGATGTGTCTGAGAGATCTATTATATTGTTTAATCTTTAGTTATAGACAGGTCTGTCGAGAGGGAATTTTCCCAGAGCCAGGAGGGCTTAGGCGCCCAGTGAAATTACTGTCGTATTGTTGTGATACAATTTAAAGGTATAATAAAAGGGCCGGTACATATCCCCCGGGCCCGGATATTTTCTCTATAGCCTTGGCTAAAGACTTGCCAGGTTTGAGTTTTTGCTGAAAAATATTTAAGTGATTTTTCTTTAAACCTATTTATTTCATATAAAATTTTTGATTCCAACTAAAATGCAAATCTTTTATATTCAAGCTGAATATGGCGGCCAATAAAGAAAAGTCTCCAGTGGACTCGATTTCCAGATATATTTAAGTAATTTGTTTGCAAAACCTTAATCTGTATTAATCAAATATATAGTAATGGGGCTATGATATAGACATCAGATACTGAAGTTAAAATATAATAAATTTTGACGGACAGATTCTGTAATACAAATTATATATAAGAAAAAAATCATCATAAAAATATAATAAATTTTGATGGACAGATTCTATAATACAAATTATATAAGACAAAAATCATCAAGACATTTCTGGCAATCTGAGGGGTTTTTCATTAAACTGTTGTCAAATAATTTTTAACACATTTAAAAAGGCACCCTATATAATTTTCATCTCCTTTAATGAGTTTAATCAGTTTAATGCTGAAATGAATTAAATTCTAAAACAAATTTGTTGTTTAAAATTAAAGCTTCAACAAATTTTAAAAAGTTTTTAAATGCGCCTAATAATTGTTTTAAGCTTTTTCTGAAAACTCTTTAGCAGTCCCTGTTAGAGCATAAACCTTATTTTATATTTCAGTCACGGAATTATTATATTCTATTTTTACATGGTAGATTAGCTCCAAAATAAAACTGTGAAACCTTGTAAAAAAATAAATGAAGTAAACCCAGAAGTTGCTATGAAAATAAATTGAAAAAATTCAAATTTTTTCTTCAAAATTAGCTAATAATAGTTTTTTTAATTGTGCTAAATCATATAAAATCGTGTTATATTTTTTAAAACTGTGTAAAAATAGAACTCGGTGTATTTTGTTTCCTTTAAAAAAATTATGTTCTACTTTTTAGATTAACTTTAACAGGTTTAATATGAATTCTATTTTGTTAAACTGTAACCAAACAGTTTACACAACTGTAACCAAACAGTCTTTCTTGTAAAATTAGAAGCACTCAACATTTTTTCTATGTTTATCTCAAAAGTTTTAACAACTTATTTATTACTTTGCAACCATTATTTTTCGGTTCAAAAATTTTTTTGGTGCATTTCAGATATGACTTAAGGCGGTTAAAAGAGCTAAAGATTCCAAAGAATTCTTTAAGTTAACATCCAAATTATAAAAATATAAAAGCTTTCAAGTTTTTGAAAATTTAAAGTAAAGTTTTTAAGTTCTTTTAGGTCACACTTCTTCTTATTGTCTATACCGTCTCTAATGCCCAGCAGTTTGAAACAGTCCATTAGAATCTTTATTTAAAGACCTTTATCACACCGCTAATGACCATGAACTCTGCAAACCACTCAAATTTAAATGTTTATTATCTTTATCATTATATTTTATTTAACCCCGAAATGACCTCCATTTGCATACATTAGGGATAGGTATTTGCGCAAGTTATCTCTCTTAGATAACCACAAAAACAAAAGCACAAACACTTACATAGCAATCAAGGTCATTATTTTTGGCTATAATCAAAACAACAACTACATAACGTACATTTAATAACGCTAAGGATAAACAACTTGGCAAGTGTAACATATGCCCGCAATTTGCATTTTCTTCACATTATTCAACTTTTTCAGCAAAACACACTTAACAAAGACAACAACAACAACTCCAACAACAACAACAAGTGTAACTACTAACAAAGGATTCTATGAACTGAGAATGGAACTGATACTAGACACATAGATACATAGTTACAGAAACTCATAGATACTTATATAAGTGCAGGATACAGGAAGGCAAATAGCCAGGCTGTTGGTCTTATAAAACTGCCGCTGGCCTATTTGCTCTTATATGTCAAACGTTGGCATAGAGTTCACACATACAAACAAGCACGAAGTCCTTTTATAGATATGGACGGATACGTGAATCAGTGACGTATAAAGAAGGAGTGGGAAAGGGATTGATAGGATATTTACTGGTCTTAAGCCAAAAAACTGATATAAACAACAAAAAATGAGACTTAAAACTTACTGAATAAAAATTATCATATATCATCATCATTATCGTTTAGCTCTACATATGATACTATATATTACTCACAAAAATATATTTTCCTGTGATAAAATGAAGGAAAATCGGAAAACATATAGTGTGACTAGCACTTGACAATTTAAAAAAATTTCTAAGAAATAACATCGGGAAACATATAGGGTGACCAAAACTTAACAATTTCTAAAAATTTCAAGGCAATAAAGGATTTTCATTTTAGCATAACATTAATCCCCTTTATACATCTTACACAAAGTTTTTTTTTTTAAGTTTAGTTAAATCGCTTATAATAAAGGGTGTTTTTTTAAGCAACTGTTACTTGAACTAATAGTATCCATACATACTTCTCTTAAAACCATCGAAAAATAGAAACTTTATTTTGGTAACAATGTTATCTTACGAAATGGCCTTGTTTCACCTTCAAGTTCATGCGATATGACGCTTCTTAAAATAATATTTGCCTTGGGCACACCTTCTAGCTGATAATGCAACAACTCTTTATCAATGTGATAACAAATGTAGTTAATGAAAAACCAACAGACGTTCATGAAAAAGTGTTCGAAATGGGACTGGCAGGATGCGCTTTATTACAGCTGTTAATTTATCAGATATAACTTTAAAAATATAAGCTGATTAAAATTTCTTCAATTCGTTAATTTTAAAGTTATATTTATAGTTTGGGTGCTCCTAAAAAACACCCCTTAGATAATTGAATAACTATTTAAACAATACTAAATTTTGCCAACAAATTGAGTTTGATATGACTTTGACACAATGCAACATTTTAAGATATATAATTGCCCAAAATTTAAAAAATTTCGATTTCTTCGGTAAAGCTATGATAAATATTTCATTAAAAAAGAGGTGTCCTCTCTCTATATATGTGGATCGAACAGGAGTGTATATTATATGCTAATTAAAGTATAACATAATTGTATAGAGCGTAACATGGAGATAACATGAGTACAAGGTGCATTAACAGAGAGAAAGATCTTAATCATTTAACAGTCTCTGGAATATGTTACTATAATACACGGCTCGACGTTGTAGAGTTCTTGAAATTTTCGTGGAATTCTGTTCATAACTTCGCATCGGAAAGCTTTGGCTTGAGGGAAGCTTTAAGTGGATTTTTTGACAGCGACGCATAAATTATAGTATTTTATTCATATTCTTCTTTTGCATATTCTTGACTCCCAGCCTCAGGGTATTTTATTAACTTTTATTACTTTTAATATTTGCACGTAATTTTTCTGCAAAATTTACTTTTAATTTGAAATCGATAGCTAATTGGTCGTCAGAACAGAGGATCTAAAATAAGATTATGATCTTATTGAACAACTTTGTGCTGTTCAATAAAAATCAAAGGCAACTTTCTAGATCTTTGCCTTAATACAAAAATTAAATTTTTCTTGGGCCTAAGGAACTCCAATGAGCTAAATTGATAAACTGCCAGCTACTTGTGACCTTGACGAACTCTATTATGAACATACCAATGATGAGTGAGTTCGAAAAAAGATGGGAAGATTAGCTGAACATTCCTAAAGAGTATTTATTAGTATTAATCAGTGGATTGGCACAAGAAGCACGAACTGCCACTTAATTCAAAGAATGATTATTACATGAAATAAATGCTAATAATGAATCAGGTATAATATTTTGAGCTCTTGAGTAGGCAACTCTGTATTTTTTAATGAAATGTTTTATTTAAATTTTACCGAGTGAGGTTCAACTTTAAAAAATTGCTCAAGTTTTTCGAAAATTTTGCAATTGCACTTGTTTACAAATGTTAATAAATTTTCGTATCCTCAACATGTTTAAGTCATTACCGTAGTGAAAACGGATACCAAAACTGAAAAAACTAATATTACATTTTTTAACTTTTTCGAAATTAGAAAAAATGTTTCCCTACATAACACAATATATCTCTGGTTGTCCTAAATTAATTTTGAAATTTAATTTAGTATAATAAATTATATGTACAGGTTAAGAAAAAATTTTTGAATTTACAAGCAACGGTCTCGAACTTTTTTCAAAATTACAAATTTTTAGCTTGCTTTTTATTAAAGAAAAAATCCTTTTTTCAGAACATTTTCGAAAATAAATTCTCTATCGAACGTAAAGTCAAAAATTAAAAACAAAAAATGTATTACAATTAAAATTATTACTCCTAAACTTGGATCGATTACAAACAATACGAATTTTCTTAAAGTCTGAGAAGAAATGTGTAAATACCAGGAATTTTTATAAAAAGTACAAAAAAACATTTTTTTCTGCTTCATGCAAAGTTAGACTTTTATACCCTGTACCTTATGGTAAAAGTGTAAGTTCGTGAAAGAGCAAAATGCATATAGCATACTGAAGGATGGTTGCGGATATATTGTTATTTCTAAGACATGGGGATTGCACCTCCAAATCCGCAGGAACACGGGTACCACTCGGAGAATGAATTCCTCGGGCTTACTCTCATGTTTTTACAGTAATATTTGAGGAAGCAGGGTTCTGATGCCCCTAACCTGGAGAACAGACACCATTTGCAGCCGCTCATTCTGAGAACAGGCGCTACGTCGTGGATCGCTCCTCGCTTCACTGCTCCTCTCGAGATCCTTATCGGCAAGAGGGGCCCTATCAGTAGCTATCCTACCGCCGGCGTTTGGCCCTATTCATAATAGATCCCTGTACTATTCTAAGACAAGTTTATTTTAAGGGATGTTATAAAGGACCTTGAAAAACATCCAAAAGTTTTTGATAGATAAGTCTTATCTATCTAAGTCTTATAAAGCTGTAGCGACCAAGCTTAACGTTCCGAAGTGTTTTAGAGCTCATAGGCACTGCAATCAATTTTATTAAAAATGATTGACTATATCGCATAGCCCCCCATAAGACTTATCGGTCAAAAAAACATGTTTGTTGCAAAAATTCCATTTTTATAAGCAATAAAACATCTGGCACTTCATGGAGGTATACTGATAACAAAATAAACTTTAAAAGAATGTTTTGAAGTACTACAATTATAACAAAAAAGAAGTTATCTCTTAATTAAGTTGTTATTGTACCAGACGAAAGATAATTTTCACAATGAAAATCACATCAATGATAAATGATGAGTATTTCCTTTAACTCACAGTGGAACATGGTGCCTCATCAATGATAAATGCCTGAAAATAAATACTAGGCTTGTATATTTGGGCGCCGCTCGTATAATACAATTTCAAACCGACTATGTCTATACTCTCATTGCCTAAATAATTTCGTTTTTACCAAAAAGGAGATAAAGGACACAAAATGACAACAATGGCGCCTTTAATATGTACGGACTATGCGAAAGTACTTAAAGCTTCCGAAAGTAGCTCAAAGGATATATTTTTTACCTTATCCGCTCTTAACTATATTGCTATAATTTTAAAAATTTATTTCTGATCAAATAAATTAAGCTTTAAAAAGTTCTCTCTCCAGCTAAAAATAAAAATAAAATTAAAAAAAAAAAAAATATACGTGCTGAATTAATGTAAAAGCTCTTAAATGGATTATAGTGTTGAAAAAAACAATGCACATCCAACCCTTCATTGCAAAAATCCATGTCCGCCACTGACACAAAAAATTTACATATGTTAATTTTGTTTACATTTATAACCATTGCAAAAACAATTTCTATAGAAGTTTTTCTACCAATTGACACCATAGTCAACAGGAACAACAACAACAAAGCATCAGCATCATCATCATCATCCTTTCCTGCTGTTTTGTTTACGACGCACGAGTTACGACGGTGAGACGGCACGGTCCAGTTCTGGCCATGGTTAAGATCATAGACGACCCCCCCTTGAACGTTAACTAAAAGTGGGCCACTAGCATCCACTTTATATGTACTTTGTATCTAGCAACAACGAAGCGTGTTCGTACATACATAGATACACACGCATACTAATACGCTTATGTACACAGACAAACACATATATAAGTAAGTACTTTGAAGAGCGCAAAATGACATCAGGAAGTTTTAAGTAGATGCGCTGTGTGGCACTTGCTTGTGGCTTTTTTTTCACTCTCTAATAATTTTTATATTTAATTAAACGCTCAACCTACAAAAAGCTTTAACATGACAAAATTACTTGGCCCATTTGGGCACACGGCGGCGGCCAGTGGAATAGGGATAGCTATATAGCTGGGGTAGAGGGGCCTACTGCAAGTGTGAGTGAAAAGGCAGCACAAGTTGTGGCGGGTCCTTTAAGTAAACTAAGCTGCTAATACTTTAATACAGCAATGACAGCCACAGCTACTGCCAGGAGCCAGCAGCAGCGCCAGGAGCCGGGAGCCAGGAGCAAGCAGTCAGCTGGCAAAGCCCCACGCGGTGCGTATTTTCCATTTTTCCAACGGGTGCCTTGCAATCGCCAGAACAGCAGCAACAACACAAAATAAAATCACAAAATAACGATGGGCTGATTTTGAAGTAGCGAAGTTTGGATACTCTTACTGTGAAGAGGCTACGCTTTAGTACAAAGTGGATATAAAGAAGGCTACGCTAAAATCAGAAGTTTTTGATCAGTTTTCAATGGAAATCATTTTAAAAATTTTGAGGACTAAAACGTTCTTAAAGATTTTTTGTAGGGAGGTATTTAATTGTAATAAATGGTTTCCTTAAGTGTTCGAACTTAACTGACGACGGTTTCGGAAAGTCCATCAAAACAAGCTCTATATCTTTTGCTATCTTAGCCTACACTGCTATAAAAGTATAAAATATCCTTCCAATTTTATTAAAAAGTTAAGAATTTTTCAATTATCACTACTTAAAAGGGCTAGCTAATAAGTTCAAAATAGTAAAACGAAAAAGTTAAAGTGAAAATATTTCTCAAAGGCTAAAAAGTTACTTTCTATAACTATTACTTTATTTTTAAAAATTCTCACAAATTTGGCAAGAAAATTTTTAATCAATGAAAATCTCAAAGGCTTAAAAGTAACTTTCTTTAATTATTTCTTTATTTTTAAAAGTTCCGCCAGCTTCTCTTGATTTGGTCAACAAACAAGATTAGATTCCACTATTGAAATTTTTTATAAATTAAAACAATCCATAAATCATACCAAAAAAAAATGTTTAGATTCATTTTTGAGTTTGCTTAAATTTTCAAGCAAAAGAAGACTATTCGTGGATTTAACTTAAAATTACTATTACTCATTAAACTATACTATTTAACCAAAATTAAATGTACATTGCAAATATATTAGCAAACAACTTAAAAAAATAATAAAGTTACTTCCACAACATTTTTGCTGACTGAGCGTATTTGTCCATAAGTTTGGGTAAACTGCTTGTGAATTGTTAGCCAAAAAAGCTGCCCAAATAAAGAAAACTAACAAATAAATTGTATTCCATCGTAGCGTAGTCCGAAAAAGATGTTTTGAAAAAAGGTTGTCAGGATATGGTTTAAATATCAACAGTCTCATATTAAAATTGAAGCGATATTTAATCATTGGACCTACTGAAGCAAAAGTTTCGGTCCTCTAATTAAAAATTAAATTTATAAAATTTAAAAAAACAAATTATTGAAATTTCAAAAATTTTAAATTTGCCAATATTTAATTTATTTTTGTAACAAAACTTAACTATTTAACCTATAAAAGATGCGTCCTAAAAATTTATATTTAAAATGACATTATTTGTTAGAGTACAAATATTTCACATTTTCAAAAATCACAAGCCCAACAATATTTAATGGACGAACATGTTGTAACGTATTTTTCAACTTTTGTTTTTTTTTAAACTGGAGTTAACTACAGAACACCTTTAAGATTTTTAATAATTCCTAAAGTTTTTATATATATTTTTAGCTATTCTAGAATCAAGTTGGAATCATTTTTTGTTAGGAATTTTATGTTGGATTATATAATTTCCCCTGAAAGAATTTTTTTTTTCCTTGTTGCTTTTGGCTTGGGTAACAAAACGTCCCTGAATAAGATCACCCAACTTTCTAGTATTGGCAAATGTTTGAAAAACAAAATAAAAAGAAAGAGAAAGTTTAAGTTTGGTTGCTATTGACGAGAGGACGCTCTTAGCATTTAAAAGGCCACGATTTTAATCCAGAGGATTATGCTTCTAGTATAATAAACGAAGAGTATCAACTGGAAAAAAATACTCAATGGTAGAAATTCTTTGGGATCGTTAGAGAACTTTTTCTATTTCTAAAACAGAGTTTTCGTATTTGTGTCAACGCCCCAGGACGATATATTTTGGTACGGTTTTTGTATGACATCTTTTTTTCTAAAAATTAAATGGGTTTTAAAATAAAATTGGATATAATAAATAAATAATCAATTGTGCGAGTAAAAATATTACGACACTTTATATATTGTATTAAAAAAATGTATTGTATTTTTTATACATTTTACTTTTTTATTTTATTTTCCGTAAAATATTATAGAATCTGATTTATTTACAGATTTCTTAAATTGTTAACAAAAAAACTCAGCAAAAAAAAATTTCGAAACAACAGAGCCAGGCCAACTTGCTCCACATACTTCTTGGGATCTTCTCCAGCACGTTACAAATCACTTGACAAACTCGATATAAAACGAGACACTCTATAAAGAGTATCAAAACAGGACAACCAGAAAAAAATTTAACAAATTTAATTCGCATTTAGGCGAAAGCAGAGCAATTTACTTTTTTATGTAGGTTGGGTGAATACGCCTGTGGAAGGGGGCTCCCAGGGAGTAGGCATGGCGGCTGGCAGACTGCGGTTGGGTTTGAGTTGACATAAATCAGTGCTAGGTAGCGCCGAAATCTTACAACACTGCCACACACACACACAGAGATACACACGCACATATACAAACGAATTGATGCATAAATAAATACGCAATAAAGGCAGCTAGCAGAGTAAAAGGATGTCAAAGCCAAAGCCGAGCTGGCAAAAAATGTTAATTAAATATTATGTCAAAAATAGAATCAACATTTGTACTAGAAATCTGTGCAGAGACTTATGGCAACTAAGCGGCAAACCCCAAACGCAATCGAAACACCCCAACCAAAAAACGTTCCTTATTCAGATTTCCCCAACCAGAAACGCCTGTTATTGTATTTCCTTCGATGTGGTTTCGAATTACCTGCCAAAGTTTTGAATTACCACGCTAAGTTGCCCTTTATGAATTGGGGCTAGCCAAAATGGCGCTTAGAGCTGCTAATGCTGGAATACATATGATTTGAGGCAGGGGTGTAGTGAGAGTGGGGCTTAGAGGGATCAATTTAAGAACAATTTACCCACAGCAGATAGTCTTAATAGTCACAAAATTGTTTTTTGAAAATTAATTAATTTTATTTTTGTAATTACAAACAGAAAGGGATAAATTTTTTTATTGTTATATTACCACTGAATCTTAAGCATTACGAAGTGAAAAGGAGAAATAAAGTGTCATAATAATAAAAAGTTCAGGGTTAATTAATAATTTTTCTATATAATATTTCATGGAATTTGCATTATAGGAGAAGAGGAAAATATTTACGAAATACCCACTCATGCTATATATTTTAAACCCTTCGTCTGAGAAGTATTTTTCATTTTTCGGCGTTAATTTAATATATTTTTACCTACTATAGAGATTTGAGCTTCCAGACACCTTCCAAAAATTTTATTGGCTATCGATCTACCACTATGACAATTATAAAAAGTCCTCAACAAGTACGAAAAAAGGATGGGAAAATTGGGACTTACGAATGGTACTTAGCCCATAAATTCCTCAGATAGAGGGTTAATGTTCTTGTCTTTTGAAAATGAATTGTTTTGTCATACACTTTGGGGAAATTTATTTATATAAAATTGGAATAATTTTTGAAAATTAAATAAATACTTTGATTTTAAAAATAAATTTCCTTTTCATACACTTTGGCCAAATTTATTAATATAAAATTATTGATAGAATAATTTAATGCACTCCAATATTTTCTATATATAAAGTTAAACAAATCGTTTGATTTTGAGAATCAATTTTATTGTCCTACATTTTAAGCAATTTTTTTTAATATTTACCGAAGTCATTAATGTAATATTTTTTAAAATTAAATAAATATTTTGAATTTGAAAATCAATAATCTTGTATTGTCTTTCTTTCTTCTTGAATTTGAGTCATAAGAGGAGAAGAAAATATTAACGGATTACCCATTACTGTAATATTTTTTTTAAGTTAAAGAATTCGTTTGATTTCGAAAATAGATATTCTTGCCAGCTTGAACTTCCATATTTTAAGTTTTCCTACTTTTATTAATACTCCGAATTTTTTTCCTAAAAAGCATCCTTTTTGAAACCGCATGTAATTTTTCCAATAACTTCAAAATTTCTCAAAGGACAAAAAAAAACAAACAAACCTTTTAAAATAGATGGGTCATTCTTTATCAAATCAGATCCTTGATCAGCGATCTCGAAAACCCATATTTGCATATCTAACTTGTGTTATAATCTAAAAAATTATATTTTTTTATTTCGGCAGCCATCTTTTATACACCATTTTGGCTGATTAGACAGAGAATGACCCATATATATATATAGAAACATTTTCGGTGTGTTTCGAAATTAAGAGTTTTTCTGGCATAGGATTTGCTTTCTAGAAAAATAAGGTTAATTAAGGCTGAGTTGCCTCCGAAGATGAGACGAACAACTCGAAAAATCTTAAACTGATACAACTGATAACAAATATTATGCAATCTTTGCAATGCGGGTAGTCAAAACATTCTCCATAGACAAGGTTTAGTTTTTTTTTTTTTTTTTTAATTTTTTGATGTTTCCTTATGAGATTGTTCAAGATATTGAAGCAACTTTTTTAATTCTTCAAAACGATAGTTTCTGATAACAAATATCACAAAAATAAAAATAATGTAAACTTCTCAGAGCGGGAGGTGCAGAAAATTTTCCATCGACAAGGTTTAATTTTCTTTTAATTTTTTGAAGATTTTTTAGGAGTTTGCACAAGATATGGAACCGACTCTTTTAATTTTCCAAAAGCCTCCTAAACGATAGTTTTGGTAATGCAAAATTTTTATTTTCAAAAAACATTTAAGGCCAATTACAAAACTCAAACTAAGCCACTGACTTCATGTATGTATGTGGGAGTTGGTCTATACGAATGTGTGTGTTGGTGTGTGTATTATTGTTGTTGCTAGCCATATGTGCTAAGCCATATACTTCAGTAGCTTGTCATGGTGCTGTTCAATCGATTGGAAAATCGCGTTCTGAACCGAAAATAAACACAGCTAAATAGAGAAAATATTCGTAGGTCTGGGGACAGTACCAAAGACTAGGACAAACCAAGCAAGGCAAGGCAATGGAGTAGCAAATAGCTCTTGCTTGCCAAAATGTCATTGCCACAACCACTGTCAATGACGATGATGATGGCCTAATCACACTCTGGCACACAACAGCAATTCACACAAACACACTTATGTACACATTTTATGAAGTCCTACATCAAACACACACAGATACACCCTTCACGCACACACAAAGACACACACACAGGCAAACGCCATTCGCACCTTGAGCACTTAAACAAGAGTTTATCATAAACCGTAGCTGAAGTTGTTCAATGCTTTCGACGTTTATTTATGTAGGTAACAGCTTGAGCGTGTATGTGTGTGTGCGTATCTGTGCTTATGTACACTTTATATACTTCAAGCGTAAATTATAAAATTCCTTCAACAGAATTTAACAAACAACAACAAGGAGAACAACAGAACAAGTGTCTATGGATAAAAATCAAACTCAAGCTACCAAATCTCAGCGTCTAAACTTTACCAAACAGCCTGTCACAAATTTTCCTTGGACTTTGTTAAGTGCACCAACATCCCATCCAACATTTTATTTTTTATTTTTTTTCAATCGATGTGTTTGTGTCCGTCTATGTGTCTGTCTGGTCTTTTGTTGGCGCTGCATGGCCAAGAGTGTAAAATTTGGTATTATAGGAAAATCAATAGCCGTAAAAAAATTATGAATTACGTTCCTTGAAGCTCGAATACTACAATGTGGCTATAACAGAAAGGCTACTACCGGACATATAAGGAGTCAATGGGATTTTTCTAGAAAAAAAAGTGTTAATGCTTTGAAAATCTTTTCAAATGTCTTTATTTGGTACTGCAAATGTGTAGGGTGGGTCATCTGTTGTTTATGGTTCTTGAACACTCCTAATTTGCAGCATATCTGTTCAAGTAAACGCACTCAACAACGAAACAACTCGTGAAGGATAGTTTGAAAATCTTTTCAAATATCTTGGTGTGGCACTGCAAATATATAGGCTGGGTCATGTGTTGTTTTGTTTGTTAAGCACTCAAAATTTGGAACAGTCATAACTACTCAATCAACAACGAAGCAACTATTGAAGGTTGCTTTGAAAATCTTTTCAAATATCTTGGTTTGGTACAGCAAATGTGTAGGGTGGGCCGTCTGTTGTTTTGGTTGTTAAACACTCATAATTAGGAGCAGTCAAAACTACTCTTTTAACAACGGAAAAAAAAAAAGTAGTTGAGGACAATGTCGAAGAGTTGCCGGGAACATGGATGCAGGAATTACACTTTCCTAGAACCTACTTGTGTCAAATTTTGAACAAGATTGTAATATTCAAATGACTCAACAATTGCAGGAGGAACAAAGGAAGGAAGAAAAGTTAGACGAAAGAAAATCATCGTAAATTAGGACGTTGGCATACGGTCCTGTAGAGCCAGCAGCGAGGCCATTCGGGCGATATTATTTTTTATATATAATTAAGTAATTTAAAATTTTTTTTTTTTCTCCTGTTCTTACTCCTCTTGGAAGCTTAGGGCCTCTACAAGAGCTTTCCATCGAACTCTTTTTTTGCGCTTTTTGTTTAGCTGTAGCTCATTATATGTATTTTTTTTAATAAAATGCAATTAACAAACCCGCCAACAGATAACCCACCCTATATTGTAATTTCCATGTTCTGAAGGCAGCTTTAGATAATTATCCCTGTGCAACATAAGCTCTAAGGACGTCTAACTGATTCGTTGGTTCGGTCATGTTGTTCGTATGGGTGAAGAAGCTCCAGCGATTAAGGTTTTCAGTGGGGTGATTAAAGAAACCAGGTGCCTCCGTTGGAAAGCGTGCGCCAAGCAAATGTGCTTTTAGTGACGTTTTACGTCATATCGTAAACAGTTTATGTATTTTTATGGCCCGATAAGAAGAAGAGTACTTAAGTGTCTTATTCAACCTTAACTTTATTGCCATGTTTGTTAAACCAAAAGTCGAATAATCTCTTATCAAATAATTTATTGTCATTGTATTAATCCATTTTATACTAAGCTGAATATATTTTTGATTTAAGTACAAATATAAGTAGGTTAGGGGTCGATTTTTGATAAGATAAAGTTTGAGTGGCTGCATATACTGTGGTCTGGCACAATATGATTAGGTCCAGTGCAATACTATGGGATACTCTTGTATACTCCCCGCTTATATAGGCATATCTGGCCAGAGAACATCAGATGCCTAAATATAATCTGAAATGTGTTTGAAGACTATAACAAATGGTCGGTGTGTGATAATTCTGCAAAAAACCGGTTTTTGAACAGAAAAATTTCGATTTTCCAATATTTTAAAGAATACAATTTTCTAAAAAGTTTACCATTCTGACAAGTATTTCTATAAAAGACTTAAAAGCCGAGAGTCAGTCCTGAAATTAAACTAAATCTATGAACTTCAGAAAAATGGGCCACATTCGGTGCTGAACTATTGAACCAAGTTTCTTTTATGAGTATGATATTTTGTTTAGCCGAACTCATCCAGATTGGTAATAGGAAGCATTTGGACGTTTTTTTAAGATAGTTTTGAAATCCTCTTAAGTGTAACTGCATTGTAGAGTCTTCAGAAAATCGATTTTATTTTTTGGCAAATTGGTAGAGAATGATATCAAGAACTAAGAAATAAAAACAAAAATTTTCTCCCTACTTATAAACGTCAGGTGCATTGCACCAGGTCGAGCGGCTGGGATAGTTTTCAAACCTAAAAGGCGTTTTTCTCGAAACCACTTTTTCTCGAATTGTTTCACGAATATCCCATTCAATTTTTTTTTATCTGCTTGATTTGAAATTTTAACATAATCTTTACTACATAATTTTCTAAAGTACGTAGGATTTGTCAAAATTTGTCAAATAATCAAACCTTTTTATTTTACAATTAATTTTTCATTATATTACACAGGTCAACATGGTTCAGTTGTTGGAAAGCTAAGAGTCATTTCCGAAGTAATTTGGTGCGTAGAATCCGAATCCGGCGTCAGAACTGGCCCATCACGTCAGGATTTTGAGATATTTGAGGTTATGTACCCATGTAACTGGAGAGAAAGACCGCAAAAATTTTTGCGCCCTGTACATAACCTCAAATGTAGGAAAAAACGCAATTTTTTGGGTACATAACCTCAAATATCTAAAAATCCTGGCGTGATGGGCCAGTTCTGACGCCGGATTCGGATTCTACTCACCAAATTACTTCGGAATACCCTAAGCTTTCCAACAACTCACATGACCCCTGTATTTGTATTTGACGAAAATAATTTTTTTTTTTAATTTATGGCATGTTTTTGAAACAAAATTTTTAAAAACCCCTACTTAATTTATTTCTTTTTGGTCCATAGATTACGAGGAACAAGAATTCTTTATATTTTAGATCAATGGCAACGTCCAAATGCTGTGAATGCCTCTCCGAAAATTTTTCAAGTACTATTTGTGTACAGGCGTTTTTTTTGTTTTTTTATTATGTTAGGAAAATTAATTTTTATAGCTCAAAATATGTTTAATATTGTCACCTGTTTGGATTTTGAATATAAAATAAAATTTCTTTGAAAAAAAATTCAACAAGTTACCTAAAAAAGCAACCTCCACTCTGCTGTTATCCCTAAGGCAAGCATCAAATCGTGGTTTGTTGTTACTGAATCTATATATTTTATTTGCTACAAAAGGATCTCCGATAGCTATTCTTAGTAATACTTTATAGCCCTTTATAAATGTCCGGGTGTTGATAACAATACCAGCTACAAGATTTCAGGTCTCCTAGGAAAAGTTTTGGCATCCTCCGCAGTGACGAGCTAAATAAAGGACCCGCATATTTTAAGTTTGTCACCTTTATTTAAATCCATTCACACGAGGATATTATTATCAAAGTATAGATTCAATAAGATGCTGTGATGGTCTTTTGAATACTTTAAAGATGTACAGATTTATTTTTTCTTGACATAATTACTTTATTAGTAAAATAATATTTTAAAAATATACATAAGAATGTCATTCCTAGCTGAAGCATAAAATTCTTATAAAGACAGCAGCAGCTACACTTCATTTTTAAATTATTCTCCCTACAATCTTAAGTACTCATCACTCTGCTCTAATTTGCTTGCTTTACTTGTTGTCGGAAATATCGTTTACCCAAAGGAGCTGCTCCAGCGCAAGGGTTAAAGCTGCCATCACGTAATATATATACTAGACTGCTTTGATGGCATTTTTTCGCAAAGCTTTTTCTAACAATGATGACATTATTGAATTCCCTTTTAAAAGAGAGCTGACCTTAAAGAACATCTTTCATGAAATATGCTACCTACTCAATTTGTGCGGCTTTTGCGTGCCCTTTAATGTACACATCTACCCTGGCCAACTCAAATATGAATCATTATTCTCATTAACTTCAATTTCACTTTGGCATAAATGAAGAAATTATCATTGACCCCTTTTTAAATGTGCTTTGGGCCACGCCAGTGTCTCGTGCCGTTAACTTGGAGGCGCCTTTATTGCTTCCATTAACATTTTCATGCGGCAAATTTTTACTTAATTAGTTCTGGCAGCACTCAAAATGGCCGAAGACACTTATATAAGGCGCGTTTATTAAGTTATAACAGTTAAGTAGGACCTTGAAAATTGTCTCACAGAAGTGTCTCACATAAAGCGTTTGCCATAAGTGCCAGACTTTTAACTATTATTATAAATATTAAAGAGAAGATGAGCTTTTATATGAAAACAAGTATTTTAAGGTTCTTATTTTTTCTCAGATTAGCAGCAAAGTTATTTGAAAACATATAAATGCTTATTAAATAAAAGTTTGTTTTTATTTAGTAGGAAGCTGTATACGTTGAAGATTAAAGAAAAAAGGGCGCCATTTTTTTTTACTTGTCTTTATTTTTTTAAGTCAGTACAAGTAAAACAAAAAAAAAATGTTCTTTTGGCAACAAAGCAAACAAAAACAAAACTTTTTAATGTTTTAATTTACAATTACATGGAAAAAAATTATATTTTTTAAGAAAAAAAAATATTTAAAAATATTTCTAATATGTTATTGTAGAGAGCACATATTACGTGTTTATATAATACAAATTTTTCTTCCATTTTATAGAAAAATTAACATATGCACTTCATGATGCAATTTCAAAAAAAAAAAATGTCGGATTGCCTTTTTAAGAAAATTTTTATTAACTTAAATTGTTGTATAATGCCAATAATCGTATATTAAATAACATTTATTTGGTTTTCCATTGCCAAACAATTTTTTTACTACAGTAAATTCTAAAATTTCTGAACTTCTTTTAAAACTTAAATGGGGTTTCGACTTAAAAAAAAGCCTTATGCTAACACTGAAGTCCTGAAGAGCCCTCAGAGATATTCTGTTGAGATTATCAGAGATAAGCAGAACTAAAACAATAAAAAAAAAGGACATTGCGGTCTTTTATTAAATCTTTCGAGAACTCTTCTTAAACTCAAACTCTCTTCTTAAAACTTTAAAGGGGTTTCGACTTAAAAAAGACCTTATGCTAACACTGAAGTCCTGAAGAGCCCTTAGGGATATTCTGTTGAGATTATCAGATATAAGCAGAACTAAAACAAAACAAAAAAAGGGACTATGCGCCCTTTTTTAAATCTTTCGAGAACACTTCTCAAGATATAATCCAAAACGAACATGCTAACAATACAATATAAATAAATAATTGACTCGGTGAACACTCTCCAGAGTTGTAGTCTTTCCTAATGATGAGCAATGGCGGATCTACTGAGAGGGACCGGAAAATGGATTAAAAGTCTTTTGCGAGCTCTAATCTTATTTAAATTTCAAAATGAAGAGCCCCCAAGACCAAATCTTAGAGCCGTAAGATGGGTCATTACTCAATCAGAAGAACAAAATTTAGTTTTATTTCAAATTAATCAATTGCTGTATAAAAATTTTGGAACAATTCCCTAGAGACGGTATGATTTTAATGCTGTGACATGCAAGTATGGTAAAATTCTTAAATATTCTTTAATATATACCATGCATAGAAACGGAGTAACCAAAGACCCCAAAGCTACCTTCAATATGGTCAAGTGGGCAAAAAAAAAATATAAAAAAATTATTATCGTTCGTTGGTATAAACGTCTAGATCTTGGAGAACTTGAAATTTGAACACTTTATATGTCAAGTATTGTTTTCTTCCTCTTTCTACTCCCAAATATTTTCAAAGCGCTATATTTCTTATCATTTCAAAGTTACAGCTTTTGTTAGTATGAGTTAAATGCGGGAAATAAAAAAATTATTAGCACCACAAATTATTATAATCGTAATAACAATTTTGGAGATAACCATAATACTAACAAGAAAGTCCGAACTACTTCTGTGGTAAAAATATAAAATATATAAAAGAATAGCTCAGTTAGCAGATTGTTGGCCTCATAGATTAGGGTCCTCTAAAGACTTAGGTTTGATTTTCAGTAAAGGTGATATTTTTTTTACTATTTTTTATTTATTTGTTAATATTTTATGTAATTTTTTTTTTATTTATTTCTTAATTGTTTATGTACTTTTTTTTATTTATTTATTAATTTATTATGTAAATTTTTTAATATTTATTTCTTAATTTTTTTATGTAATTTTTTGTCTTATTTATTTCTTAAATTTTTTTGTAATTTTTTTTTTATTTATTTCTTAATTGTTTATGTACTTTTTTTTTATTTATTTATTAATTTATTATGTAAATTTTTTAATATTTATTTCTTAATATTTCTTAATATTTTATATATATTTTTTTATTATTATTTATTTCTTAATTTTCTATGTAATTTTCTTTTATTATTTATTTCTTAATTTTTTATGCCATGAAATAAAATATTGAATATTTTTGAAATGACACGCGATCTCCGGCTTCGCTAAAAAAAGGTCCTCCACTGCTGGAGTGATTGCAGCCTTCTCCGTTGATAAAACGTAAAAAAAAATTCTCGTTAAACTAAAACATATTGTCTGTACGATGAACCTCGGGCGAACAAAAAAATCGAAAATTGACAAAATGGCGCCATGTTGAAAAAAAAGTTAAACTTTTCCCAAAATTTTGGTCGTTTTTGGCCTGCCAAAATCAGATCAAAAAACTGGAGGTTCATCGTATGGAGAACTATATAGAGGATATGCAAAAAAAATTTGATAGGGATCGGATCATTTGTCTCTGAAGTAATCACTCCAGCAAATTCGAAAAATGCAGTTTCGAGAAAAACCCGTTTAAGGGGCACACCTAGTGTGGCAGACCTAAAAAAGGCCATTTTTGGGAATTAAAAAAAAAAAACTAGTGAATCCATCTATTTAAAATTTTGAGGGTATATTTATACATGTTTTGAGAATACACAGTAAAATTTTTGAAATAAAATATTAAATATTTTTGAAATGACACGCGATCTCAGGTATATACCAACTATCTAACTGCCGAGCGACTACTCTTTTAAATGGCTGTAACTCAAAAGCTATTTAAGATATCGATTTAAAATTTAAGTATGTTATTTTTAAAGGTATAACCTATCGAAATATGGAAAAAAAAATTATTTTTTTGAAAATGTCACACTAGGTGCATATTCGTTGAATTTTTTGAAACTCAGTTGATACCGAATCAAGGAAAGCCTTATTTATGTTACAACATTTGGCTGTTATCTGAGGATAGATTGTTAATTTAAAAAAAACTCAACAAATGAATTCTTATTTTAAGTATTATTTTTTTTTTATATTCGCCATATTTTTAATCAACCGATAATAATTAAAATCGTTCTATATTTTCATAAAATTTCGAAAAACTCTTAAAAGAATGTAAAAAGTTCCCATTGAATAATAAATACATTTTGTAGATTTAATTTTATTCAAAAAAAAAATGTAATAGCCGAAAATATAGGCCTTCTTTTTATTATATTGAATGTTCAGTCGATTCGAATTTGAACCTCATTTATTTTAAAGCATAATCGCATATGATTATCTTTTTATAGAATATTGAAGAACTCTTAAAAGAACATAACAAATTTATTATGAATAAAATTCAAACTTCGCAGATTTGATTTTATTTAAAAAATGTGATAGCCAGAAATACTTTCTCTCCAGCCAACTAAAAAACAAATATGCCATTTAAAATTTAAAAAGTTTTTTTTTTATCTAACAACGTCATAGTTTATCCATAAAATAACGAGTAAGTACACCCTAGCTAAAAAAATGTCTAGATAAGCACGAGTACTCTATAGCCATTTAAAAGCATATATAGATCAAAGTTCAAACAATCCGGATAAAACTGCAATCAAAAAATGACTCATGCGCTTAAATACCTTTACCCCCAGCAAATAAAAACCAAACAATTGCCATAAACATTAACTAAATATAAATAAAGTCAATTGTTGTTGTTAGTATTAGTATATAGCACAAACATTTCTACGTCTAGATCTGGATAGAGCAGGAAAAAAAAATGTGCGTAAAATTCTATAAAAAAAGCAAAAACTGTTAATGCCTTGGACTAATTAAAAAGCAATTAATTTGCACACTCTCTCAACGCCTGTATATAACAATTATATGAGCCAAGTAGAGAAAAAAAACAGAGAAAATCGTTCTAACAATTTGTGTGCTTCATTCATGATTTCGTGTTGGAAAACTACAAAAGAAACCGCAAGGCAGCCAAATACAATTAGTCCGAAAAATCGAAATCGATTTTTCTGTCTTTGCTGTGAACAATTTTTGAAAAATGTTAAACATTTTGGAAAGCGACGAACCGACACCAAAATGGCAAGACAAATCACGCTGGAAAAGTTGCCAAAAACCGCAGAATTTGATTATAAACGAATAGATGGCTATGGAAAAGTTTGTACAATTCAATCAATTCGCTTGGGTTTTCTTTGCTCACAAATATGCCGATAAATAAGAGATATATGTAGATGAGAAGTATTTATACTCTTTGCTGGGAAAATAAGGCATTATGGGCTAGTGTAGAAGTTTGTTGCATATGTAAGGTGTCAAAGATGGTTCTTAGTTTTTAAATTTTTAATATATATTAAATTAAAAAATTTTAAATTTTCTGGATTGCTTGGTTCTGCTAAAAAACTTATATTTGCATCCTTGGTAGGTTAATAACCTGTACAGAAATATTTTTTCTATATTTATACATATCTTATAGCACTTAAAAAAGTAATTGTTATTACTCATTGGAGTTTAAATATTTCTCCAGTTAATTTTTAATTTCTAAAACATTTGTTTATCGTCTAAGGCGTAGATTGTAAATAAATATAATAAAAAAAATATTAATTTGATATTTTTGTTTTGGCAGCTAACAATTTAAATTTAATTTGGTTTTTAATTAAACAAGATAATTAAGTTTTTACAGTCATTTTAAGACTACCCTAGTCTCTATTTAACGATCATGTAAGTCCCTCAAAGATTATTAAAAGCTATTTAAGGCATGAAAAAATGTACTAAAATAAAAATGTAAATTTTTAAACTACGGAAAAAATATGGGAGGAAACAACGCAATGTTTTAAATGAAATTTTTATGAACCCGAAAGATAATCGTTTAATCGCCATTTATTAAAAAAAACAACATTTTAATATTTCGTTTATTTTTTTAGATAAATATATCAATCTTTTTTACTTTACTCTACCAAAGGGACCAGATAAATAAAAAAATTAAATATCATTTAAAATTACCACCTTTTATTAACCAACGCACTAGTTTATACAATTTTAAACTTCGAAAAAATTTAAACAACGAAGTATTTTAAATCAATTTAAATTACATATAGCTTCAAAAACTATTGTGAATTGTTAATTTTCCGGACTCCAACAATAGAATACTGGAAAAATATCAATGAAACATATGTCATTTGAAAGATACATTCAATAGCTGTCAGAATCATTGAAAATTATTTCGCTTCTGCATATCAAATTTTTTTAATGATTGAAAATTTAGAAAATTGGCGATAAAAACAGCATTTGCGGGAAGTTTTGTTGGGACACTTTTTCGCAAAGAAACCCGCTTCCGAAAGTCATCGTTTGCTCGTGGAAATTTATGGGGTATATTCTCTATCAAGAACACAGTGTTTTGATTGTTTTCAACGCTTTAAAACTGGTTATTTTCATGTAAAAGACAAAGAGCGTCCGGGGCAGCCGAAAAAGTTTGAGGATGAAGAATTGGAGACATTACTCGATGAAGATTCGTGTCAAACGCTCTAAATGTTGGCAGAAACATTGAATGTCGATGGATCAACCGTTTCCAAACATTTAAAGGCCTTGGGAGTGATACAAAAGCAAGGAAATTGGGTTCCATATGAGTTGAAACCGAGAGACGTTGAGCCTCGTTTTTTCTCATGTGAACAGCTACTTCAACGACAAAAAAGGAAAGGTTTTTGGCATCGTATTGTTACTGGCGATGTGGATCCATTACGACAATTCCAAGCGCAAAAAGTCATGGGGTAAGCCCGCCCAGCCCTCAATATCAACGGCAAAGCCAAATATTCATAGATCTAAGCTCATGCACTGTATTTGGTGGGACCAACGTGGTGTTATCTATTATAAATTGTGGAAACTGAATGAAACGATCCCAGGAAACCGTTACCGACTCCAAATGATGCGTTTGAGACAATCATAGAGAAACGGTCAGAATATGAGCAAAGACATAATAAAGTTATTTTGCAACAAGATAATGCTCGCCCTCATGTCGCGAAAGTCGTGAAAAACTTGGAAACATCAAAATGGGAGGTGCTACCTCATCCGCCGTACTCTCCGGACATCGCCCCATCAGGCACTTGCATTGAACAAAAGCGGTCCAGCGGTTCACTTCTTATGAAAGTACCAAGAATTGGGTCGATTCATGGATAGCCTCAAAAGGGCTTCTTCTGAGCCGAAATCCAAAAATTACCGGAATGATGGGAAAAAGCAGTGTCTTGCCATGGGCAACACTTTGAACATTAAATTTTGTATCTATTTTTTCAGAATAAATAGTAGTAGATCCCAATATTATAAAAATTTTTTATTAAATAAATTGTTTAGGTAAATAATTTGGAAAAAGATATAATTTCAACAAAAATGTACACCAGTGGCAAACAAAATAAAATTTCCAGAATATTTAAAAAACATTCTTCAAAATTCGTGGCTAAATTTTCGAATAAGTATGAATATCTTGAAAAAAATTAAATCTTTTCAAAAATAAATATAGCATTAAAAAATACTTAATTTATTTATTATTTTTTTTTCTTTATTTCCCATTAAATTATAGACCATTTTTTATAGAAAAGCTAAAATAAGAGAATTTCGCCGCTCCTAAAAATATTTCAGCACCATTTATTAAAAAATAAACACAATAGTAAGAGGTATCAGATTGTTGTTGGGTTGCCATTTTTCAAACAGCATAATGATACTTTCTAGATTTTGAAAATCTTTGATCGCTTATCCTGTTATTCTTAAAGGATAGGTTCTAGAGAATTAAAGGGCTTTAAAAGGCGTAGCTGGATAAGATACCGAAAATTGCATCCAAAATTTTTGAAAACTTAAAAAAAATCGAATGCATAACTAAAAAAATAATTTTCAAAAATTTCAGTTTTTAAACCAAACGCTTTTAGGACTAATTAAAAAAAAAAAACATGTTTTCCACTCTTTATTTAATTATGACATAATTACAAACTTTTTGAATTTTTTTTTAATATAAATTGTTAATGGAATTTTTTAATAACAAAATTTTGAGTTTCCTTAAAAAATTAAATTTTTTAAACACTTCTTTTTATCTCATCTTTATTTGGAGTTAGTTTAAATCAAATCAATTTAATGCAACAACCTGATAAAAATTTAAAAAAAATGTGTTTAAAGGTTAAAAAATTTTGTTCAAAATAGGCTTCAACATAATTTTAGATAACAACAATGCGTTTATATATACATCTCAAAAGGACAATAATACTTCTGTTATATTTGTTTATTTGTTTAAAAATTCTTTTAAAAAATTAATTTATGAAAAATTCAATTTCACAATAAAGCGCATTTAAACTTCGGCTTTTTTCCCAACTCAACTTTCCTTGCATGTTTTTAAATTAATTTGGGCGTACTACACGTCGTATGCGTATTTGAACTCATCAGGCTGTTTGTTATGAGTCGTCGCGGCCATTTGCCATGTCAAAAGTTTACACAAAACGAGCAAAGGAAAAAGTTTTTACTTTTAATTGTTTATTTCTTCTTCTAGATGGTTTTTATTTATTTTTTTTTTCTTTATTTGCACGACGTTTAATTTGGAATATTTTGTGTAACTTCAGTTTTTTTTTTGTACTTTTTGTTGTTGTTTTTGCTGCCGTGCTTCATTACGATTTGAAAAGTCATGTAGCAAGAAAAGTTTTGTTGCTGCATCGATCAACTTGCTGATTGTTTGACTGTGTGTGTGTGTATCTGTGTGAGGGTGCGTGTGTTTTTGAGCGTGTGTTGTTGCCAGGCAGGCACCAAAAGGTGTGAAATTTGTGCTTTGTTTGTTTGCTTTCGTAAATTACTAAAACAATTCTATACCTTGACGCATTTTTTTGTTATTTCTTTTTTTTTTTTTGCTCTTGTTATTGTGCCACACACACACACAGATACAACACACACATACACACATTAAAGATAAATCGATATTCAAGTAAGTTTGACCATGACTCTGCCCCCGATACTAAAAGCTACTATAACCCATTTGTGTACATTTGCCATTTGGATAAAAAGTCTTAAATTCTTTATTGTTGTATCTTTTCGTATTTCTTTTAGATATTTTCTTTAATTTTCTTCTGTTATTGTACAGTTCGGTTAGCTATTTAATTGCAGTTTCCTTTTGGGTATATCTTACGTGTTGCTTTGATTACAAATGAAATAAACGAAATGTTCCAGATGCCAAAACAGTTTTTATAAACTTATTTTGTTTCTTGAAGTCATTTTTTTTTGTACTTTTTGTTTCAACTCGTGCACTTGTAAAAATATTTACAATTTTCTTATATAAATATTTGCATTTGCGGATTTTTAAAATTGTCTGTGTTAATATCGGGGATACTGGCCATGGTCAAGCACAATTGGGATCACTGTTCAATGTGCAATCACTATATGCTATTTTAAGATTATGGGATTATAAAGTGATTTATATACAAAATATCAAAGTAATTGAAAAATTCTTAAAGAAAGATAATAATTTCCTTGGCGAATGTGAGCAAAATCGGATAATATAGTCAGATCAGGCATAAGATATTATCAAGTCTTCTCAGAAGCTGATTCTGGCTGGACTGTAGAAAATTTTACTCAAATGAAAAACGTGAAAGTTTTCCAACTACCTATGTAGAATATGAGAACGTGCTGCATCTATTCGTTAATGGCTTCCATAGGTTAGGATAAGTTAGGGCGGCAGTTGGGACTGAAGTCCATTGAGATACCGATTATGGGAGTAAGTGATAAAGATATAGAATAGACAGGAAAAAATTGGGTAATAGGAAAAGTGGAAAGTGCAGGACTATGTTTTTCGTGGGACGCGGAAGCACAATCTCTGGGATGATAGTCTAGAGCACTATATACCGCATTTTCACCCAGACCTAAATCTTATCTGTGAAAAGTTATTTTAAAATGAAAACCAGTATCACTTTTCAAATCGATCTACGCAGATATCCTTTTTTGAGATAGAGTTCGAATTGAGGATAGTGCTTGAGAACGGAAATAGCGTAAAAATAAATAAAAAAGAATCGTTAAATCTAAAAATGTACTCTTCCTCACTTAATAGCTCCCTTATATGAGGTGAGTAAGCCATCCGGCAGCCTGAATAAACCTTAAGAGGCATTTTGGACTCTGTTCGGAGAGCTAAGATAATTTATCAAGAAAGTGTGACTTTAGGTACCGAAATCTTTTCCTGCCCAGCCCTAGGCAATGACAGAAAAAGTGTTCCACTGTCTCCAGCTCCTCCTCATCGCCACAGCTTCAACAGAAGTCATGTTGGGGAGCATTCAACCTGGATGCGTGGTTTCCCACCAGCCAGTGTCCCGTGATAGCACGGATAACAGATGAGCACTGAGCTCTATTCAGACAGCAAAGTTTTTGGTTCTTTTACTGCAGTATGTCACCCAAGCTTACCGCGAGATTCTACACGTGTTCGATGTCCGGAAAAATTTCGTATTCTCAATTTACAGCTGGCCATGGGTATACCCAGGCCCTTCTTGTCTTGAAGGAGGCTGCTGGTAGTTCCTTGTCTAGCCAGTTCATCCGCAATACAGTTGCCCTCAAAGTCCCTATGTCCTGGAACCCATATGAGGTTAATTAAATTGCTCAGCCATCTCCCCTAGAGACAAGCGGCAGTTATTCACTGATTTCATACACGAAGTCATCGAAACTAGGGACTTAATAGCCGCTTGGCTGTCCGAGTAGATACAAAAGCTCTTATTTCGAATTTATTGGTTTTTTATTGTTATTAAAGTCTCCCGGATTGCAGTGACCTCTGCCTGAAAAACACTGCAGTGTTCCAGGAGTCGAAAAGTAGTTCTAGCGTTGAAATCCTCAACGCAAAGCAGTTCTAACTTTGAAATCTTCAACGTAGACGCTTTCGCCTACACGGTCGTCTTGCTCGGAACCGTCCGTGTATACCTTTATTGAGTCCGCTGGGCTTGGTACACCTGTATTCCACTCCTCCCTGGCTGGAATATTAGCTCCTAATTCGGTTGTAAAATGTTCCTGCGGTATGCAGTAGTCTGTGTTTTCGGGGGTAAGTGGGTTCCCCATAAAAATCTTTGCATGACCAAAATCTTGGTGACTCCATTTTTTTTGGTTTCCATAAATGAGCCATTCCCTCAGCTGGATTAAGCTTTCAGTCTTACTCTTTTTTTCTAAAGTGAAGCCTTCCCTCCTTAAGATAAAGATACATATGATAATTTGTATCTACTTGAAAACCAAATTGATATTGAATCAATAAAAAAAGCTATGAATATTTTTGGATTACTATTATTGTCATTGCAGGTTTCAGCTACAAAGCAGTAACTTTTAGATTTGAGGTTAACACCATCAATGCTACCAATTTAGAACCAAATTCTGTCCCTGAACTGTCAATAAAGTTTAAGAGATTTTTTATAGCTCATAGTTCCGCAAGCATTTTGTCAAACAAATTTGAAAAATTTTTGCTAAAATTGAAAAACTTTTTTTCATACACACATGGCCATGCCAAGGATTTGTCAGCTTGGCAGGAAAATTAAAATGGAAATCAACAACTGACAGCAAAAATTTGCCAAGCACTTACTCATGCTCATGCCAAAGGATATAGAGATAGAAGTCACATAGATGCCTGAGTGATATGTCTAAGCCAAGTCCAAAACTTTTCAATACATAAACGAGCTTATGGCTTATATGATTTATTAGAAAAGTAAGCATAAATAGGCTTACATTAAACTCAAAAGCGGCTCTAACTGCTTACCTTTACCAGCCATGTTCTTCTATGTATGTTATATATATAAATTTTTGTTGTTGTAATTTGCTTTAAAAATTCCCTATAGATTGATAAGCACACACACATATACACACTGTGTATAGAAAAAAAACTTTTTTCACAGCCTAATGAATTTTTCTTAACATGCGCGTCTTTACATATATTATGCATGTATGTATATGTGATATACATTTATGTACAATACATATATGCATGTGCATGTATGCTAAGTGATTATATTGAGTTATCAGTAATTGTTGGTTGTTTGAGTTTTCAATATGCTTTTAAACGCTTATCAGTTGTGCCTCTCTTCATAAGCTGCAAAGATGAAAATTTCTTCTGTCTGGCTTAAGTCAACTAAATTTAAAGAACGTTTTGTTTTTAGCTCTAAAATTTAAATTAAATATCATATAAATTATGGCACGCTGACATGGCGGAAATCAAATTAGCATATACATAATATATATATACATAAATCCCAAGTGGGTCTGGCACACGCCGCCTTGAGAGATTGCGCAAAACTTTCAAGTCACACGTGCATACTTGGTAAGTAGTAGCGCCAAACAAGTAGCTATCTATCTGCCAGATACATTTGTTTGTAACTCAGTACATAACAATATTTAAAACCGGTATGTAAAATCTTGAAATATTAGCAATTTTAAAGAAATATGTGCATTAATTGTTGTTTTGTAGCTGACAAGTCACACTAACTAACGACCAGTTAGACAGATTTTTTATTTCTATCTTCATATATATAAAAAACAAATAAAAACAAAAACTTAGAGTCAGTGTATCTCCTCCCATTGCTGCTGCTGTATATATAAACAATATATACTATATATATAGTGAGACAAAGATTTATTTGCATATTTTATATACTATATGTAATTCAAACCTGTTGATACACTCTAAAAAAACTCATTGTATACTTTTAGCAATGTTTGCAAAATTATTAACTCACTATAAAAAAGGGGAACTTTTTTTTGTTCTTGTCTACAAGGCGCATACTTAATGGAACGATTTATATGAAAGTGTTTTTTTTTCTATTCTATAAGATGCGTCGCAAAAGTTAGAGTTGTTTATAATAACAAGCTTTATAGCGAAATGCTTGAACTCAGCTTGAGTTGTATACAAAATGGAAATATATAGTATATTAATTGAACTAATTCTTCACAGTTGCTTAGAGTTTTTGTCTGAATAATTAATAATGACAAAGCGAATGACAAACAATGCATTTATGACAGATCCGAAAGATCTCAAAGTTCATTAGAACTTGAAGCGCCATGACTTTAAGCAAAATTGTTATCCAGTCATGCTTATAAGAAATAAGAGCTCTTCCAAACATCTATAGTGGGAAATTATAAGATCTTTTTTTATAGGCTTCTGTTTTATTTGCTTTGGCTTTGAATTGTCATCCTCATAAAAGATACTCCTAAAGCGTTCAAGTTCTCATATTATCAATACATGTATCTATATATCTAAACTATGTAATATTTTTTTTATGTATCTATGTATCTATCAATCTATGCATCTATAAATCTATGTATCAATATATTCTAGTACCTATGCATCAATGTTTCTATGTATCTAGGTACCAATATATCTAAGTGTCTAAGAATCTATATTTTATATGTATCACGTATCTGTGTCTACGTATCTATAATATCTGTCTATGCATCTATGTATCTATGTATCCATGTATCTATGTGTTTATCTATATAGTATCTTTGTATCTATGTATTTATGAATCTATGTATCTATGTACCAATATATCTAAGAATCTATATTTTATATGTATCACGTATCTGTGTCTACGTATCTATAATATCTGTCTATGCATCTATGTATCTATGTATCCATGTATCTATGTGTTTATCTATATAGTATCTTTGTATCTATGTATCTATGTACCAATATATATAAGAATCTATATTTTATATGTATCACGTATCTGTGTCTACGTATCTATAATATCTGACTATGTATCTATGAATCTATGTATGTACGTATATATCAATCTATGTATCTACGAATCTATTTATCAATATATTCTTGTACCTATGCATCAATGCCTCTATGTATCTAGGTACCAATATATCTAAGTATCTAAGAATCTATATTTTATATGTATCACGTATCTGTGTCTACGTATCTATAATGTCTGTCTATGTATCTATGTATTTATGTATATATGTTTCTGTGTCTACGTTTCTACAATATGTATCTTTATATTGCATCTATGTGTACATGTATCTATAATATGCATCTATATATCTATGTATTTACTATTCTCCCAAGTTGGGGGACTTGGTCTGATGGCAGCCTCAGTGGAAACTCCCGGTAGCAACTATAGTTCACGAATGGGTCCAAAAATGAGCAGGGTGTAGGTGTTGCAATCGTTGGACCCAACACCAGAATCTCTACCACACTGGGCATCTGGCCCAGCGACTTTCAAGCGAAGATTCATGCCATAGAGATCGTCACCCTAAGTATCCTTCTCAAGGGAACTAGGGCAGCAAACATATGCATTTTTTCAGATAGCCAAGCTGCTAGTAGGGCATTGTCATCCAGGAGCATCTCATCCTGGATGATTAAAGAATGCCATAACAACCTCCAAATCCTGTCCGCCCGGAACAAAGTCATGCTATGTTGGGTGCCTGGACACTCGGGTGTGGTTGGTAACATGATCGCTGACGATCTAGCACGACAGGTTGCCTCCACCCTGACTACATCTCCTGCGCCGTTTTGTGGTATTGGTTGGTCCACAATCAAAACAATGATAAACAAATGGGCTGCAGGAGAACATAAAAGATACTGGTTCTCCCTTCCGGGGCTTCGACAAGCAAAAGTGCTTGTCAAACCTCAGGATGCGATCAAGACAAAGGTCTTGGCAGAGCGGACCTAAAGCTCCTGGTAGCTTACCTAATTGGCCACCACACTGTTAAATATCGTCTACAGAAAATTGGCCTATCGGACTCTGTCTAGAAGACGATGAAACTACCAGACATATTCTCTGTGACTGCCCAGCGCTGGTATGGGACAGAGCCTGCCACATGGGAAAGGAAAGGATTAATCCCTTCCATCTCAGGTCAATACCAAAAAAAAGACCTCTTGCTATTCATGCGGAAAGTGGAAAGTCTTTTGCTTTAGCTTAAGGGTATGAAACAAAAGACCTTTTATTCGTAGTGCTCCACATCTCTGTGAGGAACCCTTTTTCCGAAAAAAAACTGTGTATCTATGTATCTACCAATCTTAGTATTTGAAATTGTTTACAAAACTTAACTTGTAACACTAAGCGATAGCATCAAAATTGCCATTACATAACTTTGTTGTCTATACAACGTAACCTTCTATCTTCTTGCATCTATCTATCTACCTTTTAAAAAAGTAAAAAACAAAAGTAAAATAGCTAATGCAATTAAAACTATCCATTCATATAGATAAGTTTTTTTTTTCAATGAATCTATTCTACTTATTTATCTATTTATTACACCTTCTAGCTGTCATCATATCCATCTTTACATATATTTTTTTTATTTATCCAACTATTCCCTTATCTTTAAATTTGCGTATATTTATTTTAGTAATGCTTTTGTATATATATTTTTATATATTTATGTATCCATCTACATCCTCTTCTAAAATATATTTTTTCTTCATTTGTATCTTTTAGTTATGTTTTTTATACATTCTTATCTTTTGTTTATTTATCTATATATTCTTTTTGTCATTAATCTAACCATCCATTTGTCCAGTTAATACTATCCTTTCATCTGCATATATTTAAATGAGTCTATTCTACTAATCTATCTTTTTATTACACTCTCTAGCTGTCATTATATCCATCTTTAAATATCTTTACATTTTTATTTTATTGAACCATCTCTTTCCTTATCTATAAATTTGCCTATATTTATTTTAGTAACGTTTTTGTATAAATATTTTTATAAATTTATGTATCCATCTATTTCCTTTTCTTAAGTGTTTTATATCTTCATATGTATCTATTAGTTATGTTTTTATTCATTTTTATTTTTTGATAATTTATCTATATATATTATTTTTCATAAATCTAACTATACATTTAATACTATTCATTCATCTGTATAAATATTTCTTTTAATGAATCTATTCTACTTATCTATCTATTTGTTAAACACTTTGGGGTTCATCACATACATTTTTAAATATCTTTACATTTTTATTTCTTTTTAGCCATATATTCCCTTATCTATAGTTTTATCTACGTTTATTTGATTAACGCTTTTGTATATAATTTTTTATATTTATCTATCCATCTATTTCCCTTTCATAAATGTTTTATATCTTTATATCTATCTATTTGTCTATCTATCTATCTGTCTGTTTATCTATCTATCTATCTGTCTATCTTTTAATTAAATTTTTTATGAATTTTTTAAATTTATTTATCTATATGTATATTCTTCTTGTCATTAATCTAACTATCCAACTGCCAATTTATATTTTGATTCTCTACAAGAGACTCAATAGATATGAAAAATAATGATCCATCTTTTTATTTATTTGATTCTTATATTCCTCTTTGATAAGTTCACATACTATATTGTTTGTTCATATATTATTAATTTTTTATATAATATAATATATTTTATGATAGCTTTGCATTTTTTAGAGTTTACTCAAAATATGCTATTTCCTTTCACTTAAACTAACTTACTATACACTTAAATCACATAATTTCCCTTAATTTGTCAAAGTATCTACAGCTTTTATACAGTATCTATTCACATTATTTATGTTTTTTTTGAGTTAAGTTATTTACTTAAATTTGAATAGCTTCATAATCTTTAATTTTTCAATGTATCTACAACTTTTGTACAAGTATCTATTCACATTTTTTTCATTATAATATACTATATTATGCTATTTCCTTCTTAAATTTTTCAAAGTATCTTCAACTTTTGTACAAGTATCTTCACATATTTGACTAACTATATATATTGCAAACACACGTGTGCCTATTGCTGAGATTTAGATTATCACTCGATCTTAATTGTTGCTGTACTAAAAGCTACTCATAGCTCTAGTGTACAGTACTTGTTGATCTTTATGCATTTCAGCACTCAGTTCGCGTAACTAGATTCATTTTGTATCTATATATTTACTAGCTAATTATTTACAAAACCTGTCTAATATCTCTCTCTGTCCCATCCACACGTGTCGATATATCCAACATTTAATTTGCATAGATTTCCGACACTGCAGCATTAATTTATTTCTTCAAGTTATTTCCATTTCAATTGTACAGCCCACATTTGTAAACAATAATAAATATTTTATTCTTGATATTTTTTAGTTTACCAGATAATCTCGAGTTAAGCTAGTTTGTTGCAGTGTCTACTGCAATAACTATCTTATTAAGCTGGATGCTGCGTATAAGCCGCTTTGGGGCTGGGCAAATAAATAAACTGCGCGTTAGTTTTATTTATTTATTTTTTTTTTTTTGTTTTTAGTTTATGCCATTTATTTATAAGTATTAACCTTTATTGTTGTTTTTGTGCGCTTTGCTGTAATTGTTGTTTTTTTCGCGAAACTTGATTAAAATACGCGCGCGGTCAGCCAGAATGTTATTAGATTTTGCAGCATTTCATTTGTAAATTATATTTTGATTAACTTCTTTGTAAAACACTTTTAATATTTATTTTGAATTTATTTTTTTTCTTAATAATTACATTGCTATTGACTGCTGATGCGATTTGATTGCATTTGGGTATATACAGCACTCGAACTAGAGCAGTCAAAGTTCAATGCTAGCTATGAACTGTACGCTGATAATTTCTTTAGAAATCTTTTTGATTATATTAAAAAGCCGGCGTTCCTGAGCGTACAAACAAAAGCCAAACGGAAAAAAACGTCAAACTGCAGAAAAATAACAATGCAGATACGGATACAGATACAGATACACAAAAAAACAGCCACCGCAATTTATACACTTCACTGCACAGCAGACGAGAGTCGCTTATTTATAGATAGCTGTAGCTTTTATAATTATTAAATAAATTTATCAGTATTTGTATTTGAGTGTGTGACTTGCACAATACATATATATAGTAAACACTATTAAAACGCGACGATCTAATGCCGTTCCGTTGTCAGATTACAGACGTCCAGCGCGCGCCAAGTTCGGTTTTGAACTGAGCAATGGACTGAGCGAGTCGTCAACAGATTGCCTCGGCTTTCCAATGAATTTTTTGATTGCAGCTCGATAATCGTCGTCGGAGACGAAGACTTCATTTGACTCTCAGCGAAAAGGGCACGCGATCAAGCTGAACATGGTACACGTATGCGTATACTTGATATGACTGACACACACACTCACACAAAAGCAGTCACGCTCATGTTCGTTTCATGGCGCAAGAGAGGAGACGCAGTTTAGCAAGTGACGTCACGTGAGCAATATTTTTCATACACTTGGCTTGCAATTTGCTTGCATTCAAAATTGTGGGAATTAATTAAGGCAAGTTTTGATTTTTTGATATTGAAATTTTTCAAGCAATTTGGTAGGCTTAACTTTAATTTAGACAGAGTCCAATTTTCCTACATTAGAAGCAGAATATTGCTTTGTTAGGAAGAATGTCTTTATTGGAAAATAAACAGAGAAAAAGTTGTTTGTGTTTTTTTTTTGCATATTTTTCATACACTTTGCTTGCAATTTGTTTGTATTCAAAATTGTGCAAATAATTAAGGCTAGTTTTAATATTTGAATATCTGAGCTGTTGAAATAAAATGGGGGGGGGGGGGGTAACTTTAATTTAGACAGAGTCCAACTTTTCTAAAAGAGAAGCAGAATGTTGCTTTGTTATGGAGAATGTCTTTATTAGTAGATGAACAGAGAAAAAGTTGTGTATTTTTCTGAGTATTTTATTTACAATCTGTCTTTAGACAATAAGTAAATTTACTAAATAATATTTTATAAAATAGAAGTATAAATGTAAGTTTCCACTGAAACCAACTATTATGTTGTGTAAATATAAAACGATATATTGACGGATATAGGTCGACATAATTAACCTGCTGAGTGAAAAAGCAGTCCTGTGCTCCACTCTAGCTTTTAGGTTTAATAATCAATTAATCAATACAATTAATTTAATAATGAATACAAAATAAAAGAGAGACTATTTTAAAGTTCATGTCTGTTTTAAAATACTTTATTAAATATTTTTAAATCGAAGAATGCAACAGAACAGTCAGCCAACTGATTGAAACCAGCTGAAAGAGTTTCTAGTGCGATTTTGAACCCAAACTTCATTTAAAACTAAGCTTAAGTAAATGAAAAATTAACAAAAAATAAAAAATCGTAATCTCAATTTTTCCACTCTTATGTTATATTCATAGGGCCAGTTTGGACTTGACTTTTTATATGCATATAGCACTATATTTTTTTTTATAATTATTTGTAAAAATAATAGAATTTTAATTTTTTTTTTTATGTCAACTATATGATATATATATTATAGTTAATTACATTACATGATTATTAGATTATTGTTTTAAACTCTAAAAGGTAGGTCGAGTACAAGAAATCTTTTTAGACGCCTAGTATCTCTGCTATTACACTGGCTTACAAATATAAGGGTCATCAAGTGAACAATCCTAAAAAAGTGTTTTTTAGGGTAATTTGGGGCGAGAAACGCGAAAATGCCAACCTTTTTTTCTTATGATATTTGCGAAAAATATGTTTTTGGGCACTAGTTTTAGTTTTTCGTTAATATCTCGTGAATAAAATTGATATAAAAGATGATTAGATCGAAAGGTACTAATGTGCTCTTTCCAGTGATAAATTGTATATATCTTATATATAAAATTCTTGTCAAAATGTTATTTTCCATACTCCTCCGAAACTGGAGGCTGGACCGATTCTCATAAAATATTGTGTGCCTATTGGGTAGGTCTGAGAATCGGCCAACATCTATTTTTTTATACCCTTACGTGATAAAGGCTATCCAACCCTAACATTTTTTTTTAATTTTTTACCATGCTCCTCCGAAACGGCTGGACCGATTCTTATGAAATTTTGTATGAAATTACCTAGAATTAATTTATATGACAAAACAACGTTTATCGGGTCAACTAGTACTATATATAAAGGTACAGATTAAGTAAAAATATTCGAAGTTACAGGCAACCAAAGTCAAAAAATTCTTTCATTTTTGAGCATTTTTCAAAATTAAAGATTTTTGGTATGTATTTTATTAACGAAATAAAATTGTTAAAAACAATGTTAAGCTTTAAGCTGAAAGAGACTTTTTTTACGAATATTTCGAGGCTAAGATCTTTGAAATCGTATAGGAACTGTAGCTGCTATGGAACCATGAACGAAAAATGCCAAAGTTCCAATTTCTCTAAATCACAATTTTGGGACGGAAAAAATGTTTTCTGGCCACCACATCAACTGAAAAAATGAAAGCTTACATATTTGTTGGTCCACAAATAAGAATGCTATAAAAAGCTGCAAAATTAACAAAGTATTAAGTATTCACGAGTAAAAAAAAGGTTGTCATTTTCGAGCTTTTCAATCCCAAATTACCCTAAAAAACTCTTTTTTACAAACGTTTATTTTTGGTGTTTTTTTATTTAATTATTTATTTACTCGTTTTATTTACTCTCAAAAATATTGAATGAAATTTGTACAGCAAAATTGAAATAATATCATGTAAATTGTTATTCAAGGGTTGCTATTGCTGACATGGCTATTTTCGCTTTCATGACTTATTTAATGCTTCGTTTGAGTTTTCACCATGCATGATTTCAACCTATCGATGTGAAATTAACGTAGTACACACTGTATAAGGTGTGGCTATCACATAGTGTAAGTTTGACAAGGATACATTCACGCATATGAACGGAAACGGTACCACACTGACATCATAGGGAGCACAAATACAAAAATTTGGATTGAATGTAGTATGAAAGTAAGTATAAAGAGCACAGGAACATTTATTCAAATAAATATACAAATTTTTTTCTGGCGTTTTCATTTTTTTATTAAAATATTAGTCGTTTAATCAAAATTATTCTCGGCTTAAAAGGTTGCTTAAAAAGCAAAGAATACGAAGCTGTTTCGATTTTAAAAAGTTTTGTAGTCGTTTACAAAACTAAGGATTTTTTAAATTGCCATAGCGTGATATTCTTGCATAATCTGTTACTCGCTTTATCGATTCCAATGTACTTCTTAGCAAAGTTACTTTTGTCATACCATCCAGATTAACTCGTAATTTTCGACCTTTGGCCTAACAATTTTGTAGATCTAATAAAGCTTCTTCTGACTTTGTATTTTTAAGAAAAAATATTTATTTATTCATCAATATTTATGTTGTCCCCTTCAAAGTAATCCCCCTCAGATACAATACACTTATACCAACGGTTTTTCCAATCTTCAAAGCACTTCTCATAAGCACTTTTCGGTATAGCCTTGAGCTCTTCCAGCGATGCTGTCTTTATCTCTTCAATCGTTGCAAATCTCCGTCCTTTCATAGGTCTCTTTAGTTTTGGGAACAAGAAAAAGTCACATGGGGCCAAATCCGGTGAATATGGTGGCTGAGGCATAACTTTTACAATTACCTCTCTTTCAAACGGTCTATTCAATCTATCACTTCTTATATCTTAAGTTATATTGACTTGGCACTTCGAGATCCCTGACCAATCCTATATTATGAGTCACCCTTTTGTTCCAAGGTGATCCTCGGCCCTTTTTTAACCCCCGACGCAAAAAGAGGGGTGTTATAAGTTTGACGTGTCTGTCTGTCTGTTTGTCTGTTTGTCTGTCTGTCTATGGCATCGTAGCTCCCGAACGCTTGCAGTGATTTCAATTTAGTTTTTTTTTGTATTAAAGGTGAGTGTGCGAGTGTTGTTAGACATGTTTGGTGAAAATCGGTTGAGCCGTTTAAAAGTTGTGGGGAGTAAAAGTGGGGAGAAAAACATCAACTTTGTCCGATTGGCTTAAAATTTGGTCCTATTGTAGCTGACGACGTCACTGATTCGAATCTGTGGTTATTTTTGCTCTATCTCTTCTCGTTTAGAAGTAATGGCCATTTGAAGTTATAAGTTAAACTTTGTCCGATTGGCCACTGATTCTAATCTGAGGTTATTTTTGCTCTATCTCTTCGCGTTTAGAAGTTATGGCCATTTGAAGTTAAAAACATAAACTTTGTCCGATTGGCTTAAAATTTGGTCCTATTGAAGCTGACGACGCCACTGATTCGAATCTGAGGTTATTTTTTCTCTATCTCTTCGCGTTTTTGCTCTATCTCTTCGCGTTTAGAAGTTATGGCTATTTGAAGTTAAAAACATAAACTTTGTCCGATTGGCTTAAAATTTGGTCCTATTGAAGCTGACGACGCCACTTATTCGAATCTGAGGTTATTTTTGCTCTATCTCTTCGCGTTTTTGCTCTATCTCTTCCCGTTTAAAGTTATGGCCATTTGAAGTTAAAAACATAAACTTTGTCCGATTGGCTTAAAATTTCATCCTATTGAAGCTGACGACGCCACTGATTCGAATCTGAGGTTATTTTTGCTCTTAGAAGTAATGGCCATTTGAAGTTAAAAACATAAACTTTGTCCGATTGGCTTAAAATTTGTCTGTCTGTCTGTCTGTGGCATCGTAACTCCCGAACGCATGCAGTGAATTCAATTTATTTTTTTTTTGTATTAAAGGTGACTTATGTGCGAGTGTTCCTAGACATGATGAAAATCGGTCGAGCCGTTTAAAAGTTGTGGGGAGTGAAAGTGGGGAGAATGCGTAAAAAAAAGCAAACGAGCTTGACCTTAAATGTAATCTATACCTTAACAAGAATCTAAATTATAGTAAGTATATTATAATATACTAAAGTCTAACTTAACCTAACCTACCTATAAAAAGTATGAAATAAAAAATTAAATTAAAAATTTAAAAAACCCCCGAACTTAAGTAATTTTCATTTAAAAAGTGAAAAATAATAAAAGAAACTTAATGTTAAAGTACCTAAGAATCTATTAATAATTCTAAAAAAAATACGTCGCGTTGGGGGACCGCTCCTAAACTAACAATTTAAATACAAATAGTCTAATTAAGCAACAAAGATTAACTTAAAAACAAAATTAAGAAAATACTTCAAAAACTTTCATAGAATTACTTCAAAAAATTTGCATGTAAGATACGACCGTCAACGACGTCTGCCCTCGCGTGTCCCCCAACGCGACGTATTTTTTTAGAATTATTAATAGATTCTTAGGTACTTTAACATTAAGTTTCTTTTATTATTTTTCACTTTTTAAATGAAAATTACTTAAGTTCGGGGGTTTTTTAAATTTTTAATTTAATTTTTTCATATAATGTTTAATTTTTATCTTGCTTCCTTGTTTCAACTTTTGTATCGTAAATCCAAGTGTCTGGCCAGTTCTTAATGCGAGATGGTTAATATCATTTAAAAGTTCACCTATCGGGCTAAAGACACGGATTTGTTATACCCTCTCTTTTTCTTTTCTAAATAAATTTATTTTTTGTTTATAAGATAAGGTCAACTGTTCTTAGTTGTACTCTAATAAATAAATAAAAAATAATTACTTAATTTACTATCATACTAAAAACAAAAAAGTTCAAAAATCTCGATCATGTGACGTAGCTACTCAAAGAGAGTGCAAACTTGTTCGAGAAGCAGTGTCACCTTCTCTTTGCTCGATCATTTGTTGCTTTTTTGTAGCTGGAGAGCGCACTTTTGTTTTCGTTTTCATTTCCAGCGCTTTGCTTTATTACTCTCTTGCTCTCTTGCACACTCCATCTCTCATCAAGCTTCTTATTGTTTTCGCTCTCTTTGGGAGTCACATTAGCTTTATTGTTGTTGCTGTTTTGATTGCCTTTTGAATGTATATTGATTGCCCAGCATTTTTTTGATTACTTGTTTCGTTTTTTTCTTTTATTTTTTTGTTGTTACCTTCTTATATATTTCTTTTTTTTTTTGTGGCTACACACATTTATTTTGTTTATTGTTTTTATTTATTGATTTTTCGGCGTGTGTTCATTCTTTCTCGAATTTGTTGTTTTTTTCTCGCTTTTATGACGTAACAGCGGCGTTTATATATAAAAATATGTTATAGATTTTTAAGTGGTTCGGGCAAGTGTTGAGATTTTTATGTTACCAGCGCTGCAGTACGCAGCTTTTTTTTATAATTAATTATCTAATTTTATAGCCCACTTGGCGTTTGGTCGCACAAAATAAAAAAAAAAACCAGAATGTTTGACCCCCAACTTACGCAAATTTCTTAGTTCCATATAGTGCTAATTTAAATATACAAAATACCCAGAAAAAATTAGTTTAATACAAATATAAGCTACAGCAACAGCTATAAGGTCATCATATCCCAAACACATTTGGTTATTAAGTCAATTTTTACTTTGGCATTCAATCAAACGTTTAGTCATTTAAACAAACAACTAAATATTGAAATATTATTTTGCACTAATATTTTGGTTTATAATGTACATATTGTTATTTGTATATATATATTTACAAACACATGCATGTACGTGAGTGTGTGTGTTCATATTTGTACAATTTATTTGCTGGCTGTGAAATGTTTACGTGCATTAAACTAAAAACAACGTTTAAACAAAAATCGCGCATACGCCGCGTGGGCAATGAAAAATTTCCAAGCATACCAAATGCATTTACAAAATGCATGCCAAAAATATATTAATGCCTAAACACAAGTACCTAAAACAACAACCATTACAATTGCCACAAAAATTATCAAATATTAAATACATAAAATATACCTAGCTAATAAATAAGCAGCGTGTGCTCAGATCGCTCGGACTTTTAGTGTTTAGGAATTTTCCTTAAAGAAGACACCTCTGCAAATAGCAATACCGTGACACAATTTTTCTTTTTATTTATCAATAGTTCACAAGCCATTAAGTAAGTTAGTGCTTGTCCAAGGTCCTTAGCCAATGTGCCAATCTTTTCAGACCCACGCACTGCCAATTGACGACCCATTATGTACACTTTCTATAATTTTTTTAGCTCTACTTAATACAGTAACAGCTCATTAGGAAAATTATATTTAATACTTGAACAAAAGCCATTAAATCTAATTACTTTTGCAAGACCCCTCCAGAACTTCGCTAAAAGCACAATTTCCACGAATCCAATCAATACTTATTGCAGGCAGGTATGTAAGTAAGACAAAGGCACAATCTAAGCAAGGATGTCTAAAAGGTGACTGGTTGCAATTGCCTTTGGGGCCTGTTTTTATTTATAAAATGATCTAATCGATTAAGCCTTAATACAGTCTATTTCTTTTAAGCTTACAGAAATGCATTCTGACAATGATGACTAGGAAAAGAAGTCTCAGAGTAGCAACTGAGATTATACTAATTATCTATATATTTAAAAGAAACTTATGTTTTACGTGTTACGGATGGTCTCATGAATGCGTCAATGAATTTAAAATCTGATTTTTGCTTATGTTAGAGGTTGTCAATACGGAGGTTTTAAGCTTATTGATGTGTAGTTGGTTCGTGAAATATTCGCATTTTTTTGAATATCGGTTTTTGTGTGTATGTTGTCATATATACAAAAACTGATATTGTTATTAATCAATGTTGGAGGTCCAACACCATTTCAATCATTGAGTACAGTAATCGGTCAATGCATTGTCCAGGAACGTGAAGATCGCAATGAACGTGAAAGCATTCGGTTAAGACAGACCCGTGAAGCGCGACATTCGACTAATAATGGTGCAAGTTTGAATCGAGCTGCAAACTAACCTAAATCTTATAAAAATCTTATGTTTTTCCAGATAAGCTACATAACTGGAGAATCTTACGATGTTTATTTACTTTAAGAGTATTCAGAAAGTTAGGGCAGAACAACCGGCCTGACTAGTTTTAAATAAATATCATTTAAATTTACTTCCTCAAAAATGCAGTGAGTTCAAACCACAGCAGCTAGCTTTGAGTGAATCTCAGAAAAGTTGAAAAAATCTTATATATAAAATTCTCGTGTCACAATGTTATGTTCCTTTGAAGCTTATGGACTCACGAACGGCTGAACCGATTTGGCTAATTTTGGTCTTGAAATGTTTGTGGAAGTCCAAGGATTGTTTAAGGTTGAGAAAATATAACAAAATTGCGACGAAAATACTAAAAAGGACAATTTGATTTTCCAATACAAAATTTTTTTTGTAATTTAGGTTGGCATTGTGTACATTGTCAGATTAACTAATATTTTTTAGTTAATTGTTATAAATTTTGAGGGAGCGAAGCGAGCTTGCCCGAGGGCGGCTAGTTTATTTATAAAAAATTCTACCAAAATCGAATACAGGAACAGCCCTAAATTCCATAAGTAATATTTACTTGATAGCAATAACTAAAATATACCTTTGAAAATAATTGCTCTATCATTTATTTAATGTTCTTCTTCTTATTCATCAAATCACGAAGTGACTATTGAGGAACTCTAGGCATCACAGAAACTTGCAATTAGCGAAGGTGGTAAAGGATAAGAAAACGCCTGCCAAGTCGATATATCGACCGTTCCAAAAGACTCCTAAGCCCACTTGCCAACAGCGTCATTAATTATGCCCGCCATTGTCGACTGAAAAGACTCCTTGAGACGAGCGTGCACCAAGGACACCTCAGTTAAATATATTCGCATTTTTAGCTATATAATGACTATACTAAGCTAAACTAAATTGTTGGCCAATATATCATGCGACCAAATCCAGAGACTCAAGAAGTGGCTGAGACTTAAATAATGCTTAACACATTTTAATATAAACCTTATGAGCTCTAAGGATACGTTTGCAAATTCAAACGGCTGACTAGCTAGCTGATAAGACTCGGTTCTGAGAAAGTTATAAATCCATAAAAACTCCAGCGGAAAAAATATTTAATGGACCTACTGCAAAAGTTTTAATCCTCTTCTACCCCTTACCCCTTCTTTTAAACCTTTCCTTATTTAGGCATCACAATGGACCATATGGTCTCCGGGTGAACTCAGTTTTTAGCTTGAGCAGTCTATTCAACCTAACCTAACCGACTGCAGCAAGACGCTGACGGAAATTAGATTAAACTCAATTGGGATGATCAGGCAGAGGACCAAAACTTTCTAGAAGCGGATCCTGATCATGAATTAAACATTCAAATTCTTCGGGAAAAAGTAGGGGCCCGACTATAGTTCCAACTATTTCTGTCTAAGTTTTTTTCAAGCCTTATAAGCCTTTCTCATTCAAAAAGACCAGAAGTTATGTCAGTGTTTTTTTCTTTTTTGAGGCTGTTCAACTTGTTATGGATTTACACAAACGGACCAGCCACATACCAATTGCGAAGGCTTACTCCAACGACAGAGTGGAGTGGACATAGAGCCAGGTATCGTAAATGGAGAGTCTAATCGCATCTGCGTGTCAGCAAATGAGCTAGCACTTGTGTTTGCTCGACTGCCATTCAACGACGAGTCGGTCGGCAAAAACGAGACTATATGGGTCCGGGATCCCCAATTAGGGTGAAGACGGAGGAGGATGCTCTTCGACGCAAACAGCGCTCCGGATACAAGACCTCAATTAAGGATCTCAGGACTTTGTGCATGCTACCGAATCAGGTAGATATGCCACATAAAAGTGGGTACCACTTGCAGACTGTTCTCCGTAAGGGTTTTACACTCGTGTTTAAAATTTCAATTTGCAAATAGCTCGAGTAAAGTCGAGAGCTTCTATAGATTACAAGCCTAAAGAACATCTGGTAAGCTCCACGCAATAGATAAGCATCAAATCTATAATAAGAGGCCGCCTCTTATCTGTGGAACAGACGCGTTTTGCAGCCACTCGTAACGACGAGAAATACACTGCAAAACTTCGGGGGATCTTTAAATCATATACGACGAAGTCGCCCCCCGAAGAAGCTTCTCGTTAGTCCTGACAGTACCTTCCATGCTTATCTCATCTTCAGTACGGTTGCTTAGGCTACCATGGTGTACCACTGGGAGATGAGAGCAGGGATTGAGGAATTAGATTGCTGGTAACACTTACCTCAGCTTTTCTAAAGCCCCCCTTTCAACACTTTAGGTTGAGTTAACTTACATTAACAGCAGGACTACATTTGAAAATATTACTTTTCTATTTTTAAATTTAGAACCGAAACTGCGAAAAAAGTTTTCCCGCTATATCCGGGCTAAGTTCTACCATGGTCAAAATTTTCCGGATTCAACACGTCGCAGCGCTCTCAGCGAACCGATTTGATGATTTTTTTTTTTTTTTTAATTATCCTATTTGTCATTTACATTACATTCTTATGCCAGCGCAGGATCCCATCATTGGAACCTTTATTATAATCGATTTGCCGTTCGCCCATCAGAGCCATCTTCGATTTCAAGTCGAAATAGGAATCGAAAATTTCAGTGAAGTTCCTGTTCGGTCTGTCGAATCATTGCGTCGATATAAAATCACGATAAATCTGGCAAAATCCATATACAATTTTTTGGGATTATTATAATAAGAATTATTAACGCGCGTTCATAAACGCGCAAGCTAACCTAATCAAGAGTTTAGCTACCATTGACCGAAGGCTCACACGCTTTAAATTGCTTTATATTTCATCATCATTTTGTTTATTTAATGCAATCAAAAACTCGTGCAGCTCATAATTTTTTGTGACCCAACACATCTGTGCCGAACAGCTTTTATATTCTTATTGATTCGAGATTCATCTAAAGAAATTTCCTTTCTATTTAAAAATGGCTTCATTCCAATGCTCGTCTAGACACAGCCTTTGAACTTGCTTGAATACAATCAGCTTTTAACACTAATCAATTTGCCAAATTCTTTATAGGTTATGTCACTACCCCTGCCAATCCATTATAACAAATCTCTGTACAAAATGGATTCGTTTTACCACCCGCCAGTAAGGCTAAAAATCAGTGCCAAAAAAATTGAAACGCTATCAATTCAGTCAAAGACGCAGACATAGTGGCTTACTGGCTGGGTCATTGCACGCTGCCGGGTTGTCTGCGGACTTTGTTGCCACTTTGACGTCAATAAGTTGTGGTGGTGATGGTGATAGTCATCTTGGGTTGTCCACATGAAAGATGACGTATTAGTTGTGTGCACCATGCTGCGTTAACAAAGTGCCAACCACAGCAGCAAGTCTCTAACAGATTTCATCTCAAACAGAATGCTTAACACATCATATGGTTGGTGCTGACAAAAGACGTCAACTGACGCACTTGCTCAAAAGCCATTCGCAGGGTCAGTTAGCCAGTCAAACGATTTAACCCAACCATATACAAAACAAACCCAAACCAAAACAAGTTTTTGCAAAAATTATTATACAAGTGCAAAAAGCAACAAGAGAGTAGAGATAAGAGAGGAGAGACACCGAGAGAGAGTGTGTCACAAGCGGAGAGCAATTGGCACTTTACGGCACTCTGCAGTTCTGGCACATGTTCGAAGCTCAAGGTCACACGCGTACATCGAACAAACAAAGGCAAGCCAAGTCAAATCCGTCCAAACCAAGTCGAGACGAGTCGAATCGTCGAGACGTAGCGTAGTAAGTCAAGCATCCCAGAGCAGCGATAAAGATGGAGATAATTTTTTGTAGGGCGACCGACCGACAATGTGGTGACGGTATGGTAAAAAGTGGTAGCATTTCTGTCCATAACCACTTGTTGTGGTTGTTGTTGTTGCTGCTGCTCCCATTTTTTGTCATCATTTGTGGTTTAAAGCGAGCCCTAGCTAGAGAGAGGGCCCCTCTTTGTTTTTGGGGCTAATGCATGCAGTGAAGAAGTCACGCAAAAGGTCGCCTAGCTATCGCTTAAGAAAACAATAATTTAAGATGGCAATGCTGAAGTCGAAAGCGGACTAGGGAATACACTGTAATCGTTGCATATAAGAAGTTGAAGTTGTTGGACTTTTACTTTGGAAGTTTTAAGATGATATTTACTAAGAAACTTTAGGAAAAGAAACTTTGAACTTTACCGAGATGTATTGTAATCGGTAAAAGCAGATAAAGATCTACGAAACATTATAAAAGAAAGCAAAGGTTCCGGGATATGCCAGAATTGATGAAAATCTGTGAGTACCAAGAATGTGCTATGACGTGCAAATCCAAAGATACTTTAAAACTAGTATACGTATTTGAACGGTTTTTATCGAACAAATTAAGCGAGAGAGAGAAGTTTTGGCCCAAAAGTTTAGAAATTTAAAATCGATTGCGAATTTTCTTTGTTTTAACTCAATGATTAAAAATTGACTTTTAGGCCAAGAGTTTGGAAGTTTAAAGTTGATTTTGAATTTCCTTTGTTCTAGCCATAACAATGAGTGAAGATAGATAGGCCTAACCAAAAGCTTGGAAGTTAATTATCGATACCAAATTTCCTTTGTTCTAGTCATAACAAACAATGCCTTCTACGTCAGCAAATCAAATTGCGCCGGGAATTCGCCAAACACAATACACTAAGAAGATTAATAATAAGCTCCTTTTGCAACCTTTCCACCCCAACCCCTCTCTAAGTGAACTAGGAACATTATTAAATGATGCTCTTGATGTCATTTTGTCTCATCTGGACTGACTCTCCTCTGCCTTATTTCTATATGTAATACTGGGTAAAGTAAAAATAAAGCATTCTATTGGTCTTAAGTTTAGATGATGAATCAGAAGAAGTGAACTTATAAAAAAAAGTAAACAAATTTTGAATAGTCTTCAAATAAAAACCAAAGAATTCACTTTAGAAATTAATCAAAAATGGGTTAGTGTTGAGCAGTAGAACGATTTTTAGATATTTATAGTTTTAAGCTCTTCAAATGCATAAAACAGAGATATTCTCTAAAAAAAATAAGTCAAGTATAACTTTTAAAAAAACTTTCGGCGTAAAGCGTACAAATTATAAGATATCTATCAGCAAACTTATGTAAATACCTTGTGGTTTTTTATACGGGAAAAGTTCCAAGCAGTCTAGGATTTTACATTCACTTGGTAGGATATATTTGCCTAAGAAAGGTTCATTGAATCGTAGAGTGGAAGTCTTTATGCCCTCGTGTAAAGCCTAAATATACTTCTTCGGGACAAACTGAAACGCCATAACAGTTTTTGAAATAAACTTTACGTTTAAAATAAGAGATGCAGGAAAAGTTTGAATCGATGATTTATTCATAAAACCTAATCAAAAAAGAATCGCATCATCTAAGAATAGTTATCTTCACATTGCACAAACGTTTTTAATGGATTTTTTAAATTTCGTGAAACAATTATTTAGTATTTGAAAACTTTTCAAAAGCAGTGTAATGTTGGCGATTTTTTAAGAGTTGCAAGTGTCATCTGTGGAGCTAGTTTAAGCGACTTATAATATGGTATCAGATGGTTGTAGGACCCTGAATACAGAAAATCCTAGCACATGGGAAAAATTTACCGGCCACCTTTAAATTAAATCACGACAGTACCATAGGCCCCTGAGAAAACTTTGGGCCCGAGCGAATCACGCCCTTCCCCCATCCCTCTGATAAGTTTTTGTTTGTTACTTGAGACAGAAAGAGAGAAAAATCCGGGCCTAGAGCGAAAATTTACCGGCCACTCTATTACACGTTTAAATTGAATCACGACAGTACGGCAGCAATTACACCAGCCCCCTGAGAAAATTTCGGACCCAAGGGAATCACCCCTTCCGCATTTCTCTCGTCAGTTTTTGTTTGTTACTCGAGAAATTCAATCTAGTTAATTGCTAGTCTAGCTGTACTAATTAATTAACGTACAAATTTTAATTTATAATGTATTACATAGGCAGCAAAATAAGATGGGAGTTGAGACAGAATTGTGAAAAATTAAACGCCACAAGTTGATATAAAATTTTTTAAATATACGTATATAAAGTACTAAAAAATTACTTTAAAATAGGGTTATTAATTGCAATATATATATAAAAAAATTGTTTATTACACAGAGAAAAATAACTCACGTTAATATTATTTTCCAATGGGAGAGAGAGCGCTCTCTTTCCAAAAAATCACTACTAAATCCATTGAACTCGTGACTCGTGAGGATGGGCCACCAAAATTTGCGGCCCATGCACGATCGAAGTCTGTGAAATCTCTCTCTTTCGTTCTTGCTTGATAACAGTTTTGTTCTCTCGTGCGCTTTTGCTTACTGCGCTGCTTTCTCACGCAAAGGAATCTGTCTTTGTATAAGTTTTGCCCGCCACTGCACTTAATGCTCTCTTCAAACACAAAGGTTCGTTAAAATTTGTTAGAGTGAGAGCACATCGATGCAATGCGTGGTTAGAAAGAAAAAGCAGCACACGCGGATTTTTTGTGGAAATTATATCCATTGTTTCAGCAGTAAATCTGCACATGGCTTTCCGGGTCTATCCAGTTACACTTTGTTAAAACTTCGTACAATACGTACGTACATTATTACCTATAAAGTTTCCAAAATAATCTTCCTCTACAATCCCTGACCTCCTCTCCACTCCTTCCTCTACTGCAATGACAAATGGTTCGCACTTGTTAAACTCACAAAAAAAAAGTTTTTTAATACCAAACGTGTATAAGCGTGTTTCAACCTTAAGAGTTTTCTTAGCTATTTTTGATTCCCGTAAACCAGGCCAACCAAAAATAACTTTATCGATTTGTGCTTTGAGCTAACCATTTAGGTAAATGGTTTAATGGATTTAGACCAATTTAATAGCCATACATATTTATGGAATTTGACTTATATTTTTATGCATAAATAACGTATACTCTGCTTACCAAACGCTTAAAGAGTATTAAAAGCGAAGACAACAAACCAAGAGCGAAACGCATTAAAATTCAAGACAGACAACATGACAACAGCGCATAGGCGAATGGCAGCCAAAGACGTGGTATCAATAGGCCAAAAACAAGTTGGGCAAATTAAAATAAAAACTCATTTTTGGTTAGGCCCAAAAACAAAAAAAAAGGCACCTAGGTATGTGTTTAATAAACTACGACGACTACGATAGAGCCAAAAATAAAACTTGTTGGCACTTCAATGGATTCCCCGAATCGTGTATGAATCATGCCCAAACACACACACACACAAAGTACACGCTGCGGCTGCGTTTTGAAAGCATAAAAGTATCTCACAGATACAATTGTAGCAACTGCTCATGCGGAAATCTCAACTACTTTATAAAGCGCCGCTCTGAGCGCAGCATATAATTATTTTTTTTTTGATACCTCTCTCATTTCCAGTCGCATAACTTTCCAGTTTTTTCATTTTGTTTTGCTATTATTTTTATTTTTTCATTATATACTTTGACTTGCTGTTTTTTTTTTTGTTTTTTTGTAGCTTGTTGATTACAACATAATTGCGCAGCAGCAGCAGCCGTGCCAGAGTTCCGCCTGCAATGCCAGGGAAGTGAAATGTTGAACTATGACGCACATGCAACAAGTTGCAGCCACAACAGCAGCGACGAAGGCGACGAAGACGACGACTGATGAACTTGCTCCAGCTGCTGTGGACGGACCACTAAAGCCAGAGCAAACGCGTTTCCATCAAGGTTGTCTGCTCCCAACGTGGTTTGCAATGCAATTTCACAATTTCACGACGTGGCTTTGTTAGAAACTTAAAAACAATAAACTATCAGGGAAATAGAGGAGCGCAAAGACGAACATGGAATACCCTTACTGAGACTCGAAGCTTCAAGCTGAAATTTTCTCTAAGTTAAGGGTGATATAAGAAATTTTAACCGAATGAGCCATCTTTTAAAAAATAAATTAGTTAAACATTACAACTTCGTTTGCGTAAAACTATTAGTAAAACGAAGCCGGACTTATGGAAAGAATTTTATTTATAGAAAACTCTTAGTTTTTACGTTACGATAATCCGCCATCTCACACTGCACTAATTCTCCGTGACTGTTTCGCCAAAAATGTAACCAATATCGTTTCGCAACCACCTTATTCACCCGGATTGGCTCCGTGTGACTTTTGGCTATTTCTAAAGCTCAAAAAACCACTCCGAGGAAACCGTTTTGAGTCGATTGAAGACTTCCAACGTGAATCGGTGCGCGCTCTGAAGGCTATACCATGCATGGCATGCTTTGAGGACTGGAAAAAGCGGTGGCATAAGTGTATTATATCGGGAGGGGACTATTTTGAAGATGACGATATTGATTTGGAAGAATACATAAAGATTTTTTGATTTATAAAAAAAAATTCTGTCTAGTTTTTGGACACGATAGTATATTTAGAAGCTTCATTGGGTGATTTCCATTTCTGTTACAAAATGCTTTCAACTCTGTTCTATTTTAAAATAGGAAGAAGGAAGCTGTCAATATAAACTATTTATTAATAAGTACTGACAGTGGCGGATCCATTACGAGGAGGGATTCGGATTTATATTTTTTTTTTTTAATAAAAATATCATTGTGGTAAGATCCATCAATAAAAACTATTGAAATTCGAAAGCCTCTTGTAAATCCGAAAATAAATATACAACAAGTAAGTTATTTAAATAAGGCGCTTGACTTCCTGCATACACAACCAACCTTAACCTCTACCTTTTTTTAGTTTTTTTTTTTGTAAAATATTAAATTTAATTAAGTTTAAATTTTAATGGTTGTTAAGCAAAAACCGGAAAGCTAACTAGCAAAGCAGGCATAAGACTTCAATCTCCAAGGCCCTAGATAGAGATCAATGGGGTATTTTTTAACATTCCTATGTTCCTCCTAGGAATTAAAATGGATTATATATACATATGTTCAAATAATATTTAGCAACCGCTTGCTAGCGCCATCTAGCGGTAACAACTTGCTTGTGCCATCTAGCGGCCAGTTGCCTATTTTAAAAAAGGTCATGGCGAAGAAGAGATTGATTTTTAAACTAATTCTTATTTAGTATTTATGTCAACTTTAAAATTATAATAAAATAAATAATTAATAATAAATATCAATTACTAGAGTGGACAGCCCTTAATTCCCTACTAATTGTTTTTATAAGCAATTAAAATGACAAATAACCTTTAAAATAAAAATTTTAAATTTATCGATTCTTATTTTTAATAAATGATGACAAAGTTAATGCACTCTCTGACAGGGCATATCCACAACAAACAAACCAACACACAAGTTGTCACACACACGTACTCTCACACACGCACACACACACGTACTCTCACGCACACACCGCAAAACTAACTTTTCCAACATTTGCTTCATTGACGACGACTCAACGGGCAACAAATGAAATAATTACAACAACAATGAAAATGGCTAAATGTCAGGCTATTAATTAATTAATGTGCTCTCGATCTGTAAGCCAATGTAATACACAACTTTATGGTCTTAGTCGGAACGAAAATAGTTGTGGCCCAATCTTATCAGCATTCCTGTCAAGATAAGCTGAAAATTTGTGACAGTTCAAAGTGCTGCAAAAGTTCAACTGCAGTGGCGCCCCTTTAAGTGCTTATGCTATGTTTGCACTGCGTCACGGAATGTCAACATCTAGTTTACAGCTGCAAAGCTTTATGTGAAAACAAGTATTCGTTAGGAGACGCACAATGTGTCAAAAGTGATTTTAAATATAAAGAATGTTTTTATAGTGATAGTCAGTGCTGCAAAACGGATATTCATAAATTTATAAAAAACAAAATAGAGCAAGCACTGCAATTTGAATGGAAGTCTTAAAGAATATAATTAAGCAAATTTTTTGAAACGTACAAATTTTGGAAAACGAAAGGCTTTTCAAATATAAAGTCAGCACTGCAGAACGGATATTCAAATATTTAGAAGAAGCAAAATATAGCAAGCAATAAATCTTTTCTTTTTCAATTTGAATAGAAGTCTTAAAGGAACTAGTTCAGCAAAATTTTTGCTGAAATGCAAAGTCAGGGCTGCAAAACGTATATTCAAATATTTATAAGAAACAAAGTGGACCCTACACTGAATCTTCTCTTTTTTCAATTTAAATCGAACTCTTTGAGGAAACTAGTTCAGCGAAATTGAAAAGAGAAAAAAATATCTTAAAATATTTTAAATTATTGGTTTTGTAATTTTGTATAGGTTTAGGATGCTACGCAAAAAAAAAAAAATAAATTTAAAGCCAACTATAATTTTTATAAGCCGACCTAAAATTGTTTTTAAATCTATGTTTTTATTTTCAACAATTTAAATAGTACATAAAATGTGGATGAAACATATAAGTAAAAAGCGTCCATAAAAAAATGTCTCGGGTATTGGACTATTTGAGGTTCTGCAGATTTGCAGCTTTCCCGACCTAATTATATTTTCTATATTTTTAATATTTATATGATTTTCATGTTTGAAAGTGGTCTTCTCAAACCAATTTTTGAAATCAAATACGATTTATCAAGTCTTGTTGAAATCTTGTTCTAAATAGAATATTTCCCTCTGACTGACAATCAAAAGGTTTGTCCTCAAAACAATTCTAAAATTTATTCAGGGTGCCTCTGTTAATATACAAGTCGCAGAATGCTTTGATCTGTTGATGTGAGTAGAGAGGATTGACACCTCTGAACGAATGATTTCTAAGGCGTCTACGGTTATCCGGAGAGTAACGGTAGGTTTTTATATGAAAGGTTTTTTTCCTGCAAAAAAATTTTAAATTAAAGCTTTTTCTAATTTATTCATTAAAAAGCAATTCTCAATTTTAGCTGTATTAACATAAAATTGCAATGTGTTCCTACTATGGACACACTGACAAAATTTGCAGTATACTAAATGGCTTTTTTTCTAACTTAAAAATTTATGCACACCTTTTTTTTACAACTTGTTCTGAAAAATTAGAGAATGTTACGATTAAAATAAAATACCAAAAATTTGATTTTTAAAATGACAAGACATTCTTAGCTGTATTTTTAGGATTAATCCTGTATGAGAATTTAATGTAAGCCTACTTGAAGTAATACAGTGTATATTAAAAAGTAAATATTTTTGTATAACTTCTTCAGAATTTAGCGAAATGGAATACAAAAAACGTTAATTTTTAAAACATATCTCATCTGTATTTGCAAGTTGAAATCCCATATGGCATTATAATGTAAACCAAATGTAAAATACAGTTTATGCCAAATGTATTTATTTAAATTTGTGTCACAATTATTGTCAACCTTTTGCAACATATCAGTGCAGTGTAAACCTAGCATGACCCACCCGACTATGTTGAACTATCAACTAAAGCCACTAACTTGATTAAATGTTTAATTTTTTATTAAAATGAAATAAAAATTCTTTGATTCTTAAAATGACAGGACGTCTTCAGCTGCATTTATAAGTTCGAGTCCTGTATGACAATGTGATGTAAATCAAATACCAAAATGTGTCAAAATCCTGTATGGCAATGCAATGTGAACCTTTTATCACAATGTAAAATACTGTTTATGTCAAATGTATTAATTTAAATTTGTGTCACAATTACTATCCACTTTTTGAGACAAATCAGTGCAGTGTAAACCTAGCATGACCCACCCAACTATGTTGAACTATCAACTAAAGCCACTAACTTGTTTAAAATGCACTTCTAAGAAATAATACTTAATTACTTAATATAAAATTCAATAAAAATTGACGTTGCATATTAGCCAGAAAAATAGCACACTTGTTACCACAAACCTGAGAAGCGACCTGGCCAATTCCGGGAATTGAACGCGTGCGCGCCTTCAGCGAACTCTGAGTCTAATTCTAATTCCGATTCGGAATACTAATCAAGCGACCGCAAAATTGGTCATAGTTAAGCATGACTGACGCTGAGACAGGTTTGATTGGACCCAATGGTTACCCAGTAGCCCTCACACATACAGACACAGCAGGTAATCTTAATACATATACACACTTACCATATAAAGATTACTTTTATTTAAAACATTTAATGACTTTTTCCCCAAGACGCAAATTTGAAATTAATTAATTTGTGACTAAACTAAACGCGTCAGGATTTTTCAAGTGTGAATAAGCTAATTTTTTTATATCTTTTTTTTAAGTTTATGTTTTAATTTTTGTCGAGTTTTGGGTAAAAACCATTTCATTGATATGTGGATATTAAGAACGGCGTCTGTTGGTGGGCCGGTTCTGGATACAAAATTTTGTTTATTTTATCGCCTTTTTATTTATAGTCTAAACAACTTTTGCATTTGCTTTTGGGGAATTTTGTAAACGCTGAGCGCATAAATCATGGAATGCAATCCAAAAACAAAAACGCACACAAAATATGGGCATGAAAATTTCGAAAAAATTCCTTATTCAAAACTCACCCGAATAGATAAATTCCAAACACTTGTAGCAGCAAAATGTTCGTTTGAGTTGTTCGTATTATTATTTATGTTTTATTTATTGTTTATATTTCGTTTTTAAATTTTATTAGCTAAAGTAAATAGTTTTTCTAAAAAGTTAAGCTCTGTTTTTTGAAATTCGTTACGTTACGTTACGTGCACTTGCTCCGCTATACAACACCGAGCACACCGTTAGCACCGCTAGGACCGTCTATAAGCACCGTTAGCTAGCAGCGTCGCACCGTTAATGAAGCACTGACGGACCCCAAAGGAGACCAAAGACTTGGCTAAGCAAAATTCAAGTTGCCGTTGCAAACGAAAAACGAAAACTTACCAAAAAAGCTTTTTGGCCAAACTCTATTTGCGCAAACGCAAAAATTTGACAAGTTTGTGGTGAGTTTTGTGTGGAGGAAGCTTTTTATTTGAATGGATTTTTGAATGGCTAAAATACGTTGGAGCTCGCTGCTTCGCTGTGTGGCATGCCACATGTGCAGCTAATGTGGCGTAAAATAAAAAATACTCTTAGGTCTATCTGTGCGCCTCAAGCATTTTGCGCCTTGCCTTTTCTTTTCACAATTGAGCTACACAAATAAATGAACGGATGTACCAAATTGAGGCACTCTGAGTGTCTATGTGTGTGTAGGTGTGCGTATCTGTGTATGCCTAAATGTATCTGTGCATGGGAATATGCCGGATGTGTGGGCACAAGGTCAGGATATTGCAGCTGCTTTGCCATTTGGCTGAGCCCTTTTTTTATGTAGCCTACTTATTTGTTAATATGCCTGACAGGATGCAGTTGTCAACAGGCATAAAAGCCCTTCGGGCTGTAAATCAAATTAAGTTAAGCTTTTTTAATGCTAAGTAGCAGCTCAACAGCTAAGCTACGATGGCTATGAAGTTTCCTACAATCAGTGTGCCAAGGATTTGGGCGTTTTATGCGATAAAGTTACTACAGGAATGTGTGGGTGTATCTTAAGAGATGTATCCTTGTATTGCATTTGACATATGTACTTTGCCAAAGTGCATGTCAATAAACTTCCTCTAATGGGCTAAATCGATGTTGATTGCAAGTTTTGTGTGTTTGAGTGTATCCTTGGATGATTGCCATTCGCACTTAAAACCTATGAGTGCTGTGATTACTTTTAAATTTTTAAATTCTTTCCTAGTTACTTACTAAGCGGCGGGAAGGAAGATTGGAAGAGAGAAGCTTTCGTTAGGAAGAAGGAACCAACTTTTTACATAGACAGATTGAAGATAGAAGAAGCTACAGTACCCGTAAAGCACCTAGATTCCTTAGACAAAAGACAAAGAAATGTATCAATCCTGGCGACAGGCAAGCTGCTATCAAGTCTTGTCATCACACACCACAGGAAGAGAGGCTAAGCCGCAGTCCCCCTCTGCTGGCTCACTAGTATCACTTATATCTCCTCGATCCCAGTTTCTGTGTAAACCATTCTTTGAGGTTTTGGGTAGTCTAGCCTTTGTGCCCATAGCGGATCTGACTGGTTTCGTCTAATCCTTAAAATGGTTCTGCAACATAAGAGACTAAGGCGATTAGGGATGTCCTACAGTTTTTTTCCTCCTCCACAATCCATCCCTTTCTTTAAATTCCTTTCCTCCCCTTCTTTTAATTAGGATACACAATGGACTTCATGGTCTCTGGGTGATCTCAGACACTATCTGAGCAACCTAACAAGGAAGCGTACAGGCATGCCAGAAGCACATCTACGGTACCAACAGTTCATGTGGTTATGGATATAAATAAAATGTGATACAGTCGAGGAAGTGCCCGACAGTGTGATACCCTGAACCTTTTTTCTTCAAAAAAATTCTATTCTTTCTAAAAAATTACGGATTGGATTATTGTTTTTAGTGCAGTTCGCATCTGCAAGCAGGGCCAATGAGAAGGGGGATTCTTCCGTGGCCGGAGTTTTCTTAGGGGCCCGGGGTAATTATTGTCGTACTGTCGTGATTCAAGGATAGGGAGTAATAGCAGGGTCAGTACATTTTCTACCCGAGGCTGGATTTTCTCTCTACGGCCCAGCCTGTAAGCTCAGCAAATTTCTACCGGCTTTTTAGAAAACTTCAAGTTATTTCAAAGAAGTTATTCGAAGTATATGATTCAGGTTCCAGTGCATATGGGAAAAAACACGCTAAATCTATCGAAGGGGCTTGCCTCGATAAAATTTAGATCTCGACACGTCCTCCTTTTGCTTTTTGCATATGTGCTTTGTTCAGATCTTACAGATCAGGCCCTTCGTACCTCTAGGTACAGCAGTGGAAATTTCAAAGATGAAGTCTGGGCCAAGGCAGAACAAGAATAAGACACTGCTTGCCATTGGTACATCTTACAAGCATTTTAAGCTACATAGGTTCAATAGAAAGCGCACATCCGAACTCCAGCGGATCTACAAGAACAGAACCGGGATGGGGATGTATTGTATATAGAAACACTAAATCATAGGCTGAGAGGTTGAACGTTCCCCCACATCTTTTCTACCGTATCTGTGGAGATGAGTATATAGATATACATATGCCTTCTATTAACACCTGTTTGGAGCGCAGGGCCTCAAAAACTTCTCTTCGCAAGCGGGCCCGGCTATGTGCAATGTCTCTGAGTTCACTCCAAAATAAATTGAGGGATTTCATTTTGTCCTCTGTTAAGCGTCACGAGGTGATACGCGGCCTGCCAATGCTGCGAAGTGTTCACTGGAAAAATTCTTCATCGAAGAACTACCTAGATCTACATGGCTCTTCTTATCGCATCGCCAAAATAGAAAGATCAAAAAGAGAAGTAATAAGAAAGCTCACTAGCTTTGCCCCACAATTTATAATACCCTTTTTTCTGCACTTCCATTCCTTTTAATTTCCTTTCTCTCTGATCCTAACTTACCAACCTAATGGGGCTTTCAAAACCCACTTCGAAAACTAAAAACCTGTCCAATACAATCAAAGTTAGCATCTAGGCTTGGGAATTCCAAAGATATAGCCCGGATTTTCCCATTCTCTATTTTTTGTAGTATGTCATAAATTACTTTACCTGGGGAAAAATAGATTTGCAAGAATCCACAAAGATATTTCACAAATCAATTACTTTTTTTATGTTTTATCACAGTAGTATGTGTTGGGAAAAACCCATTAATACTCAGTCATTGATTATTAATGTACATTTATTTTTAAGAATTAATCTTTTCACGAGTGGTAAATTCTGCAACTACTTTTGGGAAGAAATAAATTTACGCAAACATTTTTGGATGGATATACTTGATGGAACTTTGATCGAAAAATTCCCGGTTTTCATTCAGGAAATCCATAATGCAAGATAATTCATATAAATAGATATTGTCCCAATCCAAGTATGCTCCACTGCAACGCACATCGAAACATTTATTATTGGTTTTAGGCTATCAGCGTCATCTTCGACTTTCTCATGAGTCGACCCAATAGGAAAAACTCGCAGGGAGCAAAATCAGATGAATTCGTTGGTTGTCAGATGGTAGTCTTTCAGTTTTTACCCAAATGGTCTTGGAAATCATGCCTATTGCGCGGTCCTTTTTTTTGCAATAAATTCTGAAGCCAATTGGAATATTAATATTACGAAAACTTAAAAAAAAATCTAATATTGGTTGGAAACCCAGAACATGGTATGTACTACTACAGTCCTTAAACATTTTAAGTAGGCTCTACAAAAGCTAAATTTTAAAATCTTAGTTGTCAACTTGCTAACTTAAATTCAAATTTCATTTTAGTTTTGGTTTTGTGCTCAAGCTGTTCAACAAAGAAAAAAATAATTTTAAAATAAAAAATAAATTTATTTAATTTTATTAACGTCCTACTACGCTAGACAATGGATAACCGCAAAGGAGCATTTAACAACAAAATGCATAACAAAGCTACTCGCATTCGAGAGATGAATCTAAATTCAAGCGGACCCAAGGATCTTCCACGTTCACCGCGTACAACCTACACTAAAGGAATAATCAACACTCAGATGAAGAAGCGTCCAGTGCCGCTAGTGGGCAAAAAATCACCGTCGTAAGTTTTTCAAAATTCCAAAAGATTCCAAGATTTTAAACTTTGCAAAATCTATCCAGTGCTATCACAAATCCCCAAGCCTTTAAGCCGCTGCCTAAAATTTCTGAGGCGGCATTGCAGACACCAACGTCAACCAAGAACGTGGTAGTCGAAGGCAGCCCTGTCGAAGGCAAACCTGTCTATAAGGTGTTGCCTCCTGCCGGCAAAGATGACAAGCAGCTGCAGGTGGCCGTACCCGGCACTGACGCACCCTATTTTACCTTGCAGCGCCAGCACACTGCCGCCATTTTGAATTTTCGTGCTCGCAAAGCTGTCTCCCAAATGGATTTCAAGGAGGCACGCCGCACTGGTAGCTATCAGCTAGTGGCACATCTGCCCGGCACTGTGATGCCAGCCACGGATGATAAGGAGAAGCAAGCCAATGAGCCGGTCAATGAGCAGGGTTTAGCCAAATTGCGACTAGAGGAAGCAGCCTTGCTGTGCAACACAGGCGATGGTAATGTGCGTTTTGTGATCAGCTCTGACCAGGATTTGCGCATAGCCAGTCTGCGCATATTCAATGCGGTTATGTTGCGCTCCTGGCGTCGTCGTCGTGAGGAATTGCGCAGCATCAGCGAGCAGATGTATGAGTATAAACGTAATGTAAGTGGGAAGAGACTCCCTAAAAAAAGGTAGCCCTGCCTAAATCGATTTATCTTCACCAGTTCACCAATAATCGCAACCAGTTGCATGTATACAGCTGTCTTTACCAAACTGAGCTGCGTCGCAATGATGCACTGACTGATAAGCTCAACCAATCCGTACGTGAGTGCGATAAACTAAAGGCAAAATGTGATGAGCTAAGTCTATCGCTGGAGCAGCAAATCGAGCAGCGTGATGTCTTGGCTAGGGACAAAGATAATCTGCAGCATTTGTTTAAAAATGTAGAACATGAGCTGTTTACTGTGCGCAAGGAACAGCGCGAGCAGATGGAGGTGCTTGCACGCACACAGCGCGAGTATCAGGACTTGGATTTAGACAAAAAGGAGCTGAACAATCAGCTTACTTTGCTGCAGGTGGAGTTGTCACTAAAAGAGCAGCACATGGATAACATACACGAGAATATAGCTGTCATTGCTGAGCAGCTGACCCTAGCTGGAGCTAAGCTGCATCAATACAAACACATCTCGGAGCAGTGCAGCGGGTAAGACTCTCTACAAGATTTATAGACTTTTTTAACTTTTCCAAAACATTTCCACAGCCAGCTCATAGAACTGGAGCTACAACGTTTGAAGATCAATGAGCTGGAGCAGCAGCTGCAGCAGAAACATGAGCAGCTGGCTCGCTTGGAGAGCTGTCTGGCCGCTACCATGGCAGAGCGTATTAAACATTTGTTTCCCCAACGTCAGGCCTACAATAAGGCCACCTATGGATTGCTCAAGTTTGTGGCCACCTATATGCTGCCAAGCAATACTCCACAGACTATGCCGCTGTCCGCTTTGATGGATGGCATTGGACAGCTGCGTGGTTTGGTTCGTGCTCGCTTTCGTGCTGGACCCAAGGAGTTAAAGTAAAAAACTCGATTATTCCTCTTTTTTTATATTCTTGTTTTTTGTTGCTGTTATTAACTTGGTTGACGTTCAATTGTTTTTTTAAATTATTTTGTTTCCAATATTGCAAATAAATTTGTCCAACCAGTATTATTCGTTTGAGGGGCATTATGTTGCAATCCTTTGTTACCTCAAGGAATCTTCTCCCAGGCTCTATTTCTTTTCTATAAAACCAACAGTTAATGGAATGGCTCAAGCACTGCTTTTAATCAACAATTCATCTCCAGCTGACCAACTTCGAAGATTGTGGTGAACTAGATTTTCTGTAGATGATATCTAACAGTTTGGTGGTCAGATAGGTAAGCTACCAGGAGCTTTAGGTCCGCTCTGCCAAGACGTTTTGGCTTGACCGCATCCAGAGGTTTGACAAGTACTTTTGCTTGTCGAAGCCCCGGAAGGGAGAACCAGTATCTCCTATGTTCTCCTGCGGCCCATTTGATTATCATGCTTTTGAACGTGAATCAACCAATGCCACAAAACGGCGCAGGAGATATAGTCAGGGTGGAGACACCCTGTCGCGCTACATCGTCAGCGATCGTGTTACCATCCAATCCCGAGTGTCCAGGCACCCAACATAGCACGACTTTATTCCGGGCGGACAGTGTTGGGACGTAGTTATGGCATTCTTTAACCATCCTGAAGGAGATGCTCCAGGATGGCAATGCAATAATAGCAGCTTGGCTATCTGAAAAAATGCATATGTTTGCGCCCCTAGTTCCCTTGACAAGGATGCTGAGGACGCAGATCTCTATCTCTTGAAAGACGCTGGGCCAGATGCCTATTGCGGTAGAGATTCTGGTGTTGGGTCCAACGATTCCAACACCTACAACCTGCTCAGTTTTGGACCCATCCGTGAACCATTGTTGCCATTGGGGGTTTCCACAGTGGCAGCCATCCGCCCAAGTCTCCCGACTCGGACTTCTTGTTGTGGAAGAGTTCCGTGATCATAAGATCAGATCTAGAGCAGATCGATATGTCAGGAAGGGAATATATAAGTGAGGCGTGACCAGTGTCACTTGCTAAGAGTCCAGATGTGATCTGGATACGTAGTAGACTCTTTGATGAAAGACAAGGACCGATTCCATGACAGCTGTCGGACAAGTACGCATCCCGAGAGAGATATAAATACTACTCTTTGAAGCTTGCTGCATTTATTGATGGCAACAGTTTGCTGCGTCTTGGGCCACCACACTAGGGCTGCATGCATATGTGACGATAGGCCGTACCATCGTACGGTATATCCATTCTATAATATGAGGGCTGATGTGCTGCCAAAGAATTTTCTACAGGCCCACATGGATCGATTAGCTTTGGGGAGCACTTGTTCTAAGTGCGAGTTCCAGTTGAGTCGCTTATCTAGAACCGCACCTAGATATTTGACATGGTCTGAATACTCCACCTCAGTGTTGTTAATAAAAAGGTTTTGAAGCTGACTGCTTTGTTTTTAGGCATTTTAGGTGACTTAGCCACTTATACTTTGACTTTTTATAAATCAGATCACATTTTGTTATTGTACCATCGCTTCAATTTCTTGAATATAATTCGGTACGATCCATCTTCTACTAATATGCTCATAAACCTTTCTTACGATTTTTCTTTAAAACATTTATAGCTAAGATATGTCTGTCAACTTTAATCTCCACACCTCGCAACCAAAGGTGAGTATGGTTCTGTCTGCTCTGTTCTGGAACTAATTTTTGACGTTTCGGCTCTTATATTAATCTCTTTATAGTTATCGGTCTGGTTATTCTTTTGAACATGTATTTTACGATGACTTTGTTTTGAAGTTGACGTCAACGAGCTCCATGAAATTCAACTTAGACGGAATAGTCTCATTCTTGGTAAGACTTAATTAACTTGGCTTTCAATTCATTATCGGTTTTAGTTAAGGATACATTTTGCTGTAAAGTATTCTAATTTTTAACTCCTTGTGAATACTAATCGGCTTTACTTTGTTTCAGTTTCAATCAAACTTACACTCCTCCATCACAAAAACATCATTTTTTCCAAATCAACTTAAATTAAATTTAAATTTTTAATCGTTTTCATTAACATATTCGTATTTAAAAACATAATGCTTAAAACAGACAATTCACATACTCGTATTAATATTTATATAGGTACATAAAATATATTATATATATATAAGTAAAGTATAACACTAACAATTTGACGCTGACATTTTGTTTGCTCTATATATTCTACGAGGATATGGATAAATTTGATATTTGCAGTTCTTCGGAATTCAGGCGCAACATTTGTTGTTCCTCGGAATTAATGCGAACGAGTTGTTCGCTGTCGAAGTTTAACAGATTGCTTATCGTGGGACCATTTTCGGTGTTGCCAGTGTTGGGATTGTTGCCATTATTGGTATCATTGTTGTTGTTGTGGTTGTTACTCGCAGCGCCAATGTTGTTGGTTGCATTGGCATACTGTTGTTGTTGTTGTTGGTGCTGCTGTTGTTGTTGCTGTTGATGCATGGCGGATGCGTGTTGTTGTTGCTGCTGCTGTTGCAAATGTTGCTGCTGCATGTGATGATGATTTTGCTGTGGAAAGATCAAATCTGTATATAGAGTACAAATTCCTCCAGCTTCCAGTTAAATCTCATATACTTACCATATTATTTGTGGTCAGATTCCACTGCATATTGTGACCATTATTGCCGGCTCCTGCGCCCGAAGCCAACAAACTGTTCATGGTAAAGGGATTGTTGAGATTACTGAGATTGTTGCTATTACTAACAGCCGGCATGGCTGCCGCAGCCGCCGCTGCCGCCACAGCTGCAGCCGGGAACTTGGTATCCCAATGTACCACAGGATTGCCACCAGCAAAAGGATTGCTATGAAATTGAGCCTGCTGCAGTGCCTGTATCTGGTTCTGCTGTTGTTGCTGCTGATGCTGGGCCATGGCTTGATGCATAAACGGATTGTAATTGCTGCCCAGATCCATGTTGACAGGAGCACCAGCAAACTGTGGCTGCAGCTGTTGTTGTGGTTGGTGCTGTTGCTGCGGATGGTTTGGTGATATCAGCTGCTGAGGATTGGCGTTTGGAGGCGCTGTAGCTGCAGCCATGCTATAGGGCGAGGGTGTGCTGTTTTGATTATAGTTGCTTGCAGGTGATAGCGGTTGTGGTGAAGGTGTCAGCTCCGGCGGTGCGCGGTACTGACCAAAGGGCTGTGGTGAGGTATCTGCGAATCGGGGAGCAATAAGTTAGAAAGTCAAAAAAAAAAAAATGTGTTTAAGGACTTCGTAAACAAAAGTAGCTAAGCCAAGTGCTACGTGATTAGAAACAAAATCCGAAACAGGGCTGAGAAGATGCACCAAGTTTAATATCTTGGCTCTGTCTGACTTGTTTAAGGAGTCCTTAACAAAATTATGATACTTACCTCTCGGTTCAGTTTTTATGGGTGGTATGTTGGGTGCATTCCAACAGCTCATGTTGGTTTGTCCTAAAAAATAGCAAAGCAGGCGTGTTAATAAAATAATAAAAAGGGTTAATAAATAATAATTAAAATTAAGAAACAAATACATAATTAAACCTAACGAAAAATAAAAAACGTTCCAACAAACAATGAAAACACGAAGCAAAAAGAGCAGATCATAAAGCAAAGAAGAGTAATAATTATGTTTTAGTTGGCATTCATTTTTTAATTCTAAAAAATCCTGTTAATAAACTTGCAAAATTTAATTTAAAATTTTTCAGAATCTTAATAAACAATTTTTCACAACTTTAATTAAAAATTGTTCAGAATTTTAATTAAAAATTGTTCAGAACTTTAATTAAAAATTGTTCAGAATTTTAATTAAAAATTGTTCAGAATTTTAATTTAAAATTGTTCAGAATTTTAATTAAAAATTTTTAAAAATTTTAATAAACAATTTTTAAGAATTTTAATTAAAATGTATGAGTATATTTTAATTAAAAATTTATACGAATTTTTAAATTTAGTTCAATAATTTTGTTTAATTTTTTCCAAAATTTTTATTAAATACAATTTTGCATGTTACCAAAAAAAGTATTTTTTAATTTATTTTTTTTTCATTCATTTTATAAAATTTTAAAATTTTTCTTTATTTTATAAAACTTAAAAATTTTTCTTTATTTTTTTAATTAAAAAATTTTGTTTTCCAAATATATTATTTGCAGTGTATCTTCAGGCAATAAGCAAATTTAGTAAATAATAGTCATTAAAATTTTATGTATTTCTTTAATATAATTTATTTTTAAAATTAAAAAAAAAAAATTTTTAAATGAAAAACTATTTTTCGTTTTCATAAAAAAAAAATTTAATATATGTTGCAAAAATTATAAATTATTGTTAATTTAAAAATCTTTCAAATTTATTTTAGTGATCGAAAGATTTGCTTTTACATTTTAATAAAGAAAAAAGCTTAAAGAATTTATCTTTAAAAAGTTTTAATTAATTAAAACAAATGTAACATATAAAAAATAGCTCCCAAAATTATTTTAATAACACTGTCCTACAAAATTGAAAAAAATCAAAGAACTTTTCAAGTGACCTAGTGTACGTTGTAGGTCTTGACGAGTAGATCACGATAGTGTTTTTCAAAATTGTCTAACACCCCCAAAATCGGAAGTTATGGCTTAAAAACCGTTTTTCGGGTACTGCGATCACTTCCACTATCACAACGTCGCCATTTTTCAACCGATTTTCGATTGCTTTACGGCTTTGGAAAGAAGAAGATTCAAGCTTTAAGATGATGTTTATGGCTTATTAAAATCGGTCGATAAATGTTTAAGTTACGACGCTTATTGTAAACAAGGAAATTAAAATTCCATCGATAAAAAAAAAGTTTTAGATGGATAATTCGTTTGTTCATGAAGATATCGTAACCAAATTTGGTGGAATAATGCTTAAGAACAATAATAAACTTACAAGTGCCAAATTTGGTCGCAATATTTTAAAAAACAAACGAAATACAACAAATTTTGTTAAAAAATCGATTTTTTGGCCGATCGTTCCTATGGGAGCTATATGATATAGTCAACCGATTTCGTTGAAATTTGGCACATTGCTTAAGTGCTTTAAAAAATTTCAAAACGTCAAATTTGAACAAAATCGGTAGACTATATCATATAGCTCCCATAGGAACGATCGGTCAAAAAATCGATTTTTCAACAAAATTTGTTGTATTTCGTTCTAAATCACTGTTGGACAGTGTAATTTGCTCTAAAAAAAAAATAATAAAACACAAAAAAAACCGTAGCTAGCAAAAAAAAAAAGAACCAAAGAAAAGGATTAAAATATGAAAAATAAAAAAAAACAATTAAAATAGCTTTTTTAAACACAAAAAAAGGGCGTCGATAAGCCAAATGCTAATTTTGGAGATTTAAAAAAATACGACATACAAAAACAATATTAAAAAAATATATATAAATTGGCAAAAGCAGCGAAAAGAAACTTGTATAAGAAAAAAACCTTAAATAATGTTTTTAAAATTAAAAAAAAAAAGTTCGGCATACAAAATAAAAACAATTAATAAAAATATAAATTGGCAAAACCACCGAAAAAGAACTTGCTTAGTAAAAAATACCTTAAATTAATGTTCTTAAAAAATCATTCAGTAAAAGCCTAAAAACTAGTCAAATTCACTTAAGATTTTTTTAAATTATAATTTTGTCCTTAAAAAAAAGCATAAATAAATAAATAAAAAAAATAAAACGTGCTTATAAGGTTAGACGAATGTTATATTTTTCTTGCAATTTTTGAATTCTACATTTAAAACAAAAGAAAAGCAGCACACAAAAAGCAGCTTTAATTGAAAATTAAAATATTTAATATAAGTTTAATTAAAAATAAAGCGTTCAGAAAAGCACGTGCTTACTTACTCAAATTCACTTTAAAATTAATTATTTTTTTTTATTTATCAAAAAAGACGTCTCGCATATTTTGTAAACATTTTTATTTTGCTATTTTTTATAAAATATTTTTAAACAATTTTGTTTATATTTTTTTAATTTTTTTATAAAAATATCAAATTGTTTTTTTTTTAAATATATTCTCAAGTAGAAAAGCATTGATTTAAAAAATATTTTTTTTTATGTCTATTTCTTTATATATATGTATTTGGACAACAACAATATTGCTAATATACTTCAACTACAACTTTTGCCATATTTTTAAATTTTGTGCTTTTTTGGTTATTTTTCTTTATATAATATATTAATATTTTCTAATAGTCTATTTAGTTAATACATTGTAATAAGTTAAGTCTTTGGTATACGAAAATATTTATTTTTTTAGGTAGGTTCAGTAGGTAATTTTTTTTATTTAGTAATTTACTAAGTTCGGTTTGCCTTCAAGAGCAAATCGCTCTAGAGAAAGACAAATTTTAGACCTGCAGTAAGGTCTACAAATAGATCCAATACAAAACTTTTGCTGCCAAAATATATTCGCTCCAAAATTGCCAAGTTACCATAAAATAAGACTCCAAAATCTGGAGTTGCCAACAGGAGAGTAAACAACGCGTTACACATACAAAAAAATACCACAACCAAAACTGACACCAGACAAAGAAACAACAGGAATAGATTTTAGGAACAGTACCAGCACCAAATAAAAGGACGTAAGTACACTGAGCAAAAAGTTGGGGTCTTGAAATTAAATGAAAAATGCGAGATTTCGAAAGTAGAGTATGAGAATTGGTTACGATAAAGAAGAGATTTATTTGAGATTTTTGAAGGATATAAAGTTCCATTTCGGAGCTTTTGAAATTATTTCATTAGAATAGTATATCCTTAGATTTTTTTCAAGCTCTCAAATTTTTCATAATTTCCTTAACTATCCCCTCGTTTTGCTCAGTGTATCTAAACCACAACCCGTAGCGTAAAAGAAAATTCCAACTTACTACCATCCTGATGATCATTTTGATGCTGTTGTTGTTGTTTCTGTTGTTGCTGTAGCAACAAATGCATGGGATCCCCGCCAGTCTTTTGACGTTTCCGCCTCAAATGTGCTGGATCTACAATAAAAATTTCAATAGGACAATTGTTTTATTTCAAACTTTGATAGCCTGGCAAGTTAACTGGTTTTGATTATAGGCTTAAAATCTTAGTTTACTTAAGCTGAGCTGTTAAATACAAATTTTCGCGCATTTTCCTTTTTTGGTTGCGCTTTAACAAATTTTCTTTCAGCACTTTTCGCTGAAATGCTAGACAAAAATGATTGAGTTTTCTTTTGGCAAGCTCTTTTCGCTTGCCTACAAATCTAGGGACAAAATATCAGTTGACTGATCGATTAGGTACAATTATCATATCATATACGATACCAATTTAAAACAATTACAAATACAAATTTTTTTAGCGCCCCAAATTGGGCGCTCGCTACCAAGTGCGCCTGATTTGGGGCACACTTTAACAAATAGCATTTGGTTTTTGCGGCAACACCGTTTACATATAAAGGGTGTTTTTTTTCGTTGCGCAGTCGTAGGTTTTGTTCGTTGAAGATTCGTTTAGGGTGGCCCTTATTTGGGCCGCCGTAACAGCAGCAGCAACCACAGCAACAGGCGCTGCACCTGGAATTCAGCTCATAAGCTGAAGTTTTTATAACTCTAAAAAATATCCATTTTTTTTTTTCTAATTCGTAACACTTGCTGCCGCCAAACGCCTTGCCACCTCCTCCGGCGTCAGTATTTCACCCGCATCTACTGGCGCATAATAGGCAGAGGTTTCATCAAATTCACTCGCCGTGCCCAGCGGTGGCACACTTGTGTACAAAGCAAAGTGTTCCACCTCTGTGAGATCCATATTTGGATCGATTTGCACATCAAACTGACCCTCAATTGAGCTAACCAAATTACGCAGACTTTGACGATCTGCTATGGCCACTAGTTCCATGCCGCCCTCTTGTATGGGTATTTCTGCCAGCTGCAAAGCGGAGGCTGTGCGTCCACTCAGCGTTGCTGTACTCGCCAGGGAGTATGCCTCATTATGTGGCTGCTGTGGCAAGCTATTCACGCTGTCACCCTTAAGTGGTATGTGCACCACATCTGCATTTAGATGTGCGGGTCTCTTCCCGGATACACTGCTAACACTGCGTCCGACGGGCTTGGCTGTCTTATTAAACCTCTTGCTGTTGACCTTGACGGGACTAGAATTATTCGATTTACTGGGCTGCAAGGACTTCGAGGAGCGCAGTGAAGCACGCAAAGGATCCTGCATATTGAAGTGTCCAATGCTGGGCTCACGACTAGCATTAGGGCTGGTCGCTTTGGAACCCAGTTTAGAGCAGTTTTCACTCGACTGATTTAGCTCTGGCTTGCTCTTGCGGCGTGAAAATAGTTTGGCGAAAAAGCCGGGCTTCTTCTGCTTGGGCAGCGTATTAAAATTAGTAGGTCTGGGCGGCAGGCGTTTGTTGGGCGGCGACTGTTCCGGTCTCATTATTATAATCGGCGCTGGTAGGCGTGACTTGCGTTCCGGACTCGCTACAGGGCTGACATTATTTGCCTGAATTGATTGATTCTCCGCATTGCTGTCCTGCTTGCGTAAACGCTTGGGCGGCAATGGTGGCAGCTTCTCCTCCTCAGCTGCTGTTATGTGCATCAAAGGTGAGCTTTGGGCGTGTACAGGTGGTCTGGGTGGTGGTGGTGCTGCTTGTGTCATAACCGGACTGTGTTGTTGTTGTAGCGGTAGCTGCTGTGAATTAATCTCTATAGGATCGTAGTGCTGAGCATCTTCGGGTGCACATTGTGACATAGGAGGCGTAGGAGGCATTATATCCTCCATGGGTATGTCAATTGGATGTTTAAAGGCAATTTGTAAGCTTGTATATGTAGCAGCATCATCAAAGCTGTCCTCAACTTCCATAGGAGCACGTTTGCCACTACCACTCTCCGGCTCGTTTTCCAGCGTATTGATAAAGGCATCGCGTTCCATCTTGTATTCCGAATAGATTTCATCCAGCTCATCCATCTGACTCAACAGTTCATTGAGCGTGGCATCTTCTTCTGTTGCTTTTGGCTCGGCTGTTGCCTCTAGTTGTGCACTACCCAACGTGGGATCACCTCCACCGTTTGCACTCTGTTCATGCGGCTGTTGCATCTCATTGAAATCCATCCACTCGTTAATCTTGGCGCTAGTTACCAAAGGACACGGTTGCTGTGGCTCCTGCTGTGAAAGCTGCTGCTGTTGCTGTTCGGATATGGCCTGTGCCTCTGCCTGCGCCTGTTCCAATTCGCGCACTTTCTGATCGATTATACTATCAATTTCCTGCTCAGTGCGCAGGCGTTCGGCCTGCTCAGCTTCGTACTCAGCTGCCTCATCTGTCACATCTACAGCAGGTGCTACAACAGATTCGACAAAGTTTTGTTCTGTAGAGGCTTCTGGCTGTTCAGTGTGTGCAGCATACTGAGCTCCTTGATCTGTAACATCTTCAGCTGGTGCTGGTGTCGTGGGCACAGCAAAGATCAGCTCAGCTGTTTTTTCCGGTTGCTCCAAAACCGGCGTATTCAAGTCAATAACCTCAATTGTAGGTGGCTCACGCTTGGCAGCGCCAGCGTCCACCGACAAAATTTGCTGAAAAATGTCTTCGTCCGGCTTTCGTTTGAGATGCCGGTGAAGATTCCAAAACGTATGCCTACCTGAATCCAAAGGCACATATTCGAAGGGTAATGGCTCGCTGGTAACGCCGTCCGATGGTCGACGCAGCTGTATGAAAACCTGCAAAAGTAACCTCAAATTAGTAAACTCTTTCAGGGAGCCTTGACGTCCACTTACCTTGGCGGGCTCTGTTATGTCCAGCGTATGATAACGCGGTGTCTTAAACGTTATGGCAGTCTGCTTGTGCACATCCGTGTGCTGAAAATCTCCGTAAGCCTCCCAAACGCTCTGGCCGTTTTTCTCCTCAAAGAAACGCACGGCTATATCCTCTTTGGCTACCTTCTCGCACAGCAAAATGATTTGTGTATTGCCCATCACAGTGGCTGAGCAGCTGCATAGCCTGCAAATGACCAGATCGGACATGGCTTTCTTGTCAAAGATGGGCTCCGAGACCACGGGCGGTAGCGCCTGCGTAAAGCGTCCCTTTTCGCTCTCCATGAAGACTTGAAAGCACAAACGCACGGCATTCAAATCAATGCTTGAGGGCTGGAAACGATGCGAGAAACCCGCTGCAAAAAGGGAGCAAGTTAGAAAATCTTAGATCAGGAGTTAAGTATCTACTCACTTTTAAATGGATCCACGCGTATATCCTCACGCGCCTTCAGCGCTGCCTCAATATCCTTCTTTTTGACACACTGTATGCCCAGATTACTAAACACCGCGCGCATAGACTCATTGTTAATCTCCAGCGTGCAAACACCCTTCTTGCAGCCCTCCTTGCCCACCAGATTATGCGGATGAGGACTGTGGCAAAAATGCATACGCAAATTAGCTATGATTTCTGGTTTTAGTTAAAACAGTACTCACCGATAAGGCGTGTCCTTGGTCACGCAAGAGACGACTACGACCACACGTCCCTTATAACCTACAATTTCAATGGTTGGATAGGTCTTGTGCTCGGGCGTTGAGTTGACGCCGGGTATGGAGCCCGCCGAACGGCCCTCGCATTCATAGCGAAAACGTAAAGCCTTTCCGGCGGGCTGTTCCGTAATTTTGACATACGGCTTTTTGCGCACATTTTTGGCTGTCTGGGCTTGAGCTTGCTGTTGTTGTAGACCATTGTAATTAAGGCTCTGTTGTTGTTGTTGATTGTCCAGGGGACTTGGAGCAGCAGTTGCACCATTTGTGCCGCCAGCGGCAACATTATTTTGATTTTGAAACATTTCAAGGCCAAAATATTAACTGAAAGAGAGGAAAAGAAGAAAAGTTAGACTACACTGAGAAAAATGTGCGCCTTAAAAGTATTTTATTTCCACCTTTTTGTATTCTAAAGCTATGGCAAAATATATATTGGCAACCAATGACGCCTGTGCTGATTCCGACAATGACGATGAATCTATGATCCCAAAATAAGTCTAAAAACGTTTCCGCGCACAAAAAAATTATCTTGTTAAATGTACTGTTTCGGTGTGTATATAGAACTATATAACAACGTCTAGAGCATATAGTATACTATATTAAGATTTGGGTATCAAGATGACGCCGCGAATTGGTTGTGCACCGTATAGCATCTGGCGAAAAACTAAACTGAAACATTAAAGAGTTTTCACGACAACTTGTAGAGCGCGCTGAATTATGAACTGGTCGATCGCTCTCTAGTTCTAGCAGAGCACCCCAGACAAAACGCCTACACAGATGTATACCACACAAAACGTGGGAGTTGTGTATACTTTCAATCATTTTTATTCAACACATATTAGGGGTCATTAGAAATCTGGTCCAAACCATATGCAAGTTGCAACGTGCATTGCACTGTGTCTCGCGGATCGGATCGGACCCTGCTCGCTTTTTTTTCTTTTGGCCTAGCTCCGGGACTAGCTGCAGTACTCGCAGACTTATAAATAACATTTTGCGTAACGCAAAAGCGACAAAAAAAAAACATTTTGAAAACGCTCCACGCGCGTTTCGGAACCGCAGCCAATGCTCTATATATTTTGGTTGGTTATATATAGGTATATTATTATATAGTAGAGCGCTTTGCAGACTGGCCTCCCCAAAGCTTTTTCAGCTGCTACGTATTCGTTTCCAAACAAATTTTCTTTTCTTTTTTTTTATCAATGATGGGGCTTTGTCAACGCAAAACTTGAATTTTTTTTTTGTTATTGGTATTTGTTTTATTTTATAAGGTAGCTACTATTATGACCTCAGACTCTTGTCTAGACGCTGAGTTGTGATTAATAGAAGACGTCAATTGTTGAAACCATTTGTGCGCTGCTTTGGTCCAAAGATATTATTGCTGATATATCTCTACACTTAAAAAACATTTGCTAATTGTAAAATTTGTCATCGCATGTACAATTAGAAGAATCAACTTCAAATCATTAAGAAATTACTTTTTTGCTACACAAAGCTTAATTTCTTGCATGCTTATTAAACATTCTGAATAAATAAACAATACGAAATTAGGAATTTAATAAAAAAAATGGCGGACGTAAAGTCGGGCGCGGACGACTTTAGGATACCCTGTACCACTAGCTTGTAATAAAGTCCGATTTCTTCACAAAAAACCAAATACAAAAGAATTTTTAAGCAAACATTTTTTTTTTGACCGATCGTTCCTATGGGAGCTATATGATATAGTCAGCCGATTTCAATAAAATTTGACACAGTGCTTAAATACCTTAAAACAGATATGAATGCCAAATTTATTTCAAATATCTTTACAAACAAACAAAACACATCGAATTTTGTATAAAAAACGTGTTTTTGGACCGATTGGTCCTATGGGAGCTATATGATCTAGTCAAACGATTTGGATTAAATTTGGTACAGTGCTTAGGAACTATAAAACACTCACGAATGTCAAATTTGGTCCCAATATCTTAACAAACAAACGAAACACAGCAAATTTTGTTAAAAAATCGATTTTTTGGAAGATCGGACCTATGGGAGCTATATGATATAGTCAACCGATTTTGTTCAAATTTGGCACATTGCTTAAATGGTCTAAAAAATTTCCAAACGCCAAATCTGGTTAGGATATCTTTATTAAACAACGAAATATAGCGAATTTTTCTTTAAAAAAGTTATTTTGGCCGATCGGTCCTATGGGAGCTATATGATATAGTCAACCGATTTCGATCAAATTTGGTACAGTGATTGGGAACTATAAAAAACTTTCGAATACCAAATTTCGTTACGATATCTTCATAAACAAATAAATTATTCATCTAAAACGCTTTTTTTTTGTCGAGGTCGTCTCAAACACCCCCATGGGAGCTATATAATTTATCCCCGATATCAAAAAAATAAAATAAACTTGCCTCCTATGGAATAATATGGGATCTAATGTGAAAGTTTGGTAACTCTAGCTCTTACCATCTCTGAGATCTAGGCGTTCACACGGACGGACAGACGGACAGACGGACAGACGGACATGGGTATATCGACTTCTCTATTCACCCTGATCATATATTAGGTAACTTTGGGGTGTCTCCGACGTCTCCTTCTATATGTTACATACATTTTCGGCTTGCACAAACTTAATATACCCTTGGACCATACGGTACAGGGTATAACAAGTACTTTGTTTGATTTTAGTGTTTGTTTCTAATTCCAGACAGAAGATTTTAAAAAAGCTTAATTTGCCGGATACTTATTTGAAGGTAGCAGTAGTTGTTTTGGAAGATTTTGTGTGATGTTTAACATCAACTGGAATCTTCTCGGCTAGATTGGTTAATCAAAATTAAATCATATACGAAACAAAAACATTCAATTTTGTTAAAAAAGACTTGAGAGTAGCTTAAACTTAAGGGCTTTGGCGCATTTTCAGCAGAGATGAAGAATATATTGCAGGAAGAATGAAAAAAATATATAAATGAGAAAGATTTAAGAAAGTAAGTTTGAAATCTACAGAAATCTCGTACGTGATTTGGAACAAATTTAGAAGCTAAGAATTATATTGTTTATATTGTGAAAAAGAAGATTGGAAAATTAAGAGCGCAAAGGATTAAAGAAAGAAAGATAAAAACTAAAGACAGCTCCAACGTGACCTTGAAGATAGATCTCGCTACAGTCAACTTTTAAAAGGTATTAATAAGGACTGGAAGACTGCACTGCTGCTCAACTACTACGCTTTGAAGGAAATTTTTTTTGAAAATATATGACCCTATAAATCGAGATGGCTGTGTTTTTCGTATCCGCTATAATGATGAGCTAGACACCCTAATTTGATAAAGGCACAAAGAATCACAATGGTAAGGCCATGTTCTTCGTATGACCAACACAATTACCACAAAAAAAGGCTTTTGAAACTAAAGCTCGATCCATCTCATTCTAGGAGAGAGGTGTAAAAAATGATCTTAGTGCGATGGGAATATCGAATATCAGAAGAAGTGCTTAGGACCGAACAACTTCGAGGCGATTTGTAACGGAAGCAATGGTATTCCGCGAACCGTGATTCAAGCATGATGATGATGATGAAGTGATCAAGTCATGATAAGTCTTAGGTTAATTAATAAATGCTCTACATTATATATAAAGCTGATCAACAAACTATACACATTCGATTAAGTATTATGTATAACTTCAAGATTTTGAAAGCAAGCGGCCTACAAGTTTTTTCCCGGGGTCGTAGAAAGACAAAGAAGCGATCCGTATTTGTCGCAAATATGTATAGCCAGAAATTGTTTTTAACTTTTTGCACAATTTCGTGATGTACAATCAAAATTGAAAAATTTGCATCTTCTGTAAATACTAGAATTTCATGCAGGTACAGTTGGTATCAAAATAAGGGAAAGTAAGCACTTTCCAAAGTTAACAAATAAGATATAATAATAAGTTAAAGCTGTTATATTACGACTAGGAGAAGTGGTTCCTAATTTATAAACGTTCTTTCAACATTTATCATTTCTCCACTGAAATTGAATCCTCACCCACAATTAGAAAACTGAATTTCAAAGCAAAATTAAAAAAATTTGCACTGCTTGTAACGCAGCCAAAAGTCAAAGTGTACTGCTTTGTATGCAGCGCGTTCAAGCAGTTTCATTTTGATCTAATTTAGGTTAAATTGTAAATTGAAAGCATTCTTAGTTTAAACAAACACGAGTCCTAATTGGAATTATAATATGATCAAATCATGCTCAGGACGTCCCAATAACAAAATTCTCTTCAACGAATATTATTATTAATATTTCCATCTAACAAATTTTTATAAACTAATTTCTATATAGAAAATTATTTATGTGAGTTCTTAGGTTCCACTGGGAGTTAAAATAAATAATCATTATTAATATCATAATAATGTATCATCTCGACTTCTGGCGGCTGTGCCGATGACATCGAAAGCATGATCAAGAAATCGCAGCAAACCTGTGCACAACTCAAAAACATCTGGAACTCGTCATCTTTATCACGCAGCACCAAACTGAGCCTTTTTAATTCCAATATAGTATCGGTCCTACTATACGGGTGCGAAATCTGGAATGCAGCTTCGAGGTCCCTGCAGCGAATTCAAGCCTTTGTCAATCGATGGCTTAGACGCTTATTAAAAATACGATAGACGGAAACCATTTCAAATGAGAGGCTGTGGGCACTATCAAAACAAAGTCACGTTAAGACAAATATATCGAAGAGAAAATAGAATTGGATACGGCATATGCCAAGAAAAGACCTGCAAGACATCACAAGGTAGAATATCGAGTGGAACCCCCAAAGATCACGGAGAAGGCGAAGTACTGCGCATACATGGAGAATGCAGTTAGAGAAAGAAGTTGAAGCGAGTGAGACGAATTGGAATGAAATTAATGTCATCGGACAGAGGTAGATTTAAGAATTTTGTTGCAGCCCTAAGCTTCAATCTGGAGTAAAAAGAATATATATACATATATGTACTAGCCGGCCTCCGCTGCGCTCCGGCACGCTCGCTTCGCTCCCTCGTCTAGATCTGGAATCTTTCCGATTGGAAAACATCGTCCGATTGATCGATGAGTGGATTAATTTCATCATAAAATTTTCAACCACTCGCCATCTTTACATTTTAACCATGTTTGATGGAGATTTGGTAGTTTTCTTCTCGGCATTGTAAGCAGTACTGATATTAATGTTTTCGTGCACTAATAATGTTAACCTATAATGGCGACAGGATGTCTTTTTTTTTTATTTTTTCACGTTCAGTCAAGACAAACCACAGATTGAAAAATATTGTTTAATGCGCCGTTCGCGAAAGCCGCGAAACAGGAGTGTGGAAGGCTTCGCGGCTAACTTCGCGCCCGTGTACACACCATGAAGGTATAGTCGATAAATGAAAAAAAAATGTTAGGAGTGGCAACCCTTAACTCTTAGGGGTATGAAAAATAGATGTTGGCCGATTCTCAGACCTGCCCAATAAGCACACAAAATTTCATGAGAATCGGTCTAGCCGTTTCGGAGGAGTATGTTCACACAAAAACCAATATTCACAATCCCACGAACCAATTCACACAAACTCATCGCAATAGGCTTAAAACTTCCGCATTGACCTCTAACACACGCAAAAATCAGATTCATCAACTCGTTCATGAGAACACCCATAATACGTAAAACACAATTTCACAATGTTAGTTACCATACTCCTCCGAAACGGCTGTACCGATTCTCATGAAATTTTGTGTGCCTCAATAAAATAAAATTTATAACGTTTATAATTTTTGTGTTTCCTTTCGACAAAAACAATTAACTAAAAAATATTAGTTAATCTGACAATGTACACAATGCCAACCTAAATTAACAAAAAAAATGTTGTATTGGAAAATCAAATTGTCCTTTTTAGTAGTTTCGTCGCAATTAGCGGACAAAATTGTGAATCTAAACCATTCTCAGATCCCCTTGAACACAGACAAAAAATTTCATCAAAATCGGTCCAGTCGTTTAAGAGAAGTTCAGTGACATACACACTCACAGAAGAATTATATATATAAAGAAGATATCATCATTATTTATTTACATAACGAACCAAAAAATCTGTACTGGAGCAGATTCGAAAATTAGCGAAAATTGATTGCATTTTAATGTCAGCTGCCAAAACATATAAGTAATATATTATATATGAATAGACGGCGTGCTTTTAAAATGTTTTAATTCCTATTAACTTTTATAAACATAATACAGCGAGAGTTCGTAGATCACCAACTGCCATTAAGCTATATATAGTATATGGTCACACTAATATTGTAGCTTGGCGTGCCGCCATCTAGCTGCAAAAAAGTGAAGCATTAAAATGCGGCCACACTAAACCAAAAAGGAAATGATGAAGATGTAGACAACAAAAAATTTTACATAAAAAAAGGAAACAGAGAGATAACAAAGAAAAGGGAATTATACATTAGACCCTAAGTTAAAGGACAGTCATACTACCAAGAAAAAGTGGTACATAATATAAACTATTATCAGTTTTGAAAATTTAAATAAATAATTCTCTAAAAGCATAAAACGTATAAAAAATAAAAATTAAAGTACATACATATAGTATATTCGTAAGGGACTTTGTATCACGTATGACCTCAACCTAGTATACGCTTTCCATTTCTTTATTTAAAACGTTTAAGAAAAAAAATATGCTCTATAAATAAACAATAAATAAATCTTATTTATGTATATCAATGAAAATAGATTTTTGTACAATTTTCGCAAAGATATCGTTTTTGAAAATCAGACACAATAAATCACATAAAACCCTTGAACTTTTAAAAAACTGTCATATTCTAGTCTGGATCGGTATACACAAGTTCTATTCACGTCAAAGCTAATGTGCTTGTCATTCTAGTTTATAAGCCAAATGTACAAAATCTAACCAAATTTTACACATTTTCAAGCAATAAAATTAAACATAAATTTTAATTTTAAGCATGCACAAAAAGAAAACATTTAAGAAATTACGTCATTGTATTTAGCATTAAATAAATATGTTTGAAAATTAAAATGGCTTGCTGCCAACTTTTGTAATAAATGTATTAGCCATATAGTTGATATTTAGTTGATATTATGCCATATAAATAATTAGCTAAGAAGATTTACTTTGGCTATAATCACCTTTCACTTGTGGCTTTTATCACTTATCAAAACTGTTTTTCTTTTCTTGGCTGAAAAGCCAAAAATTTTCACGCACTAAGGTCAAACGAAAACTGCAATTGTTCTTATTTTTGTTTTTTGTAATAAATTGTTGTTAATTTGTGTTTCAGCTGCCTTGGCATCTAATGCACAATGACATTAAACAATTTCGAATTGTATCTTTTTTTGGCTGAACGACAAAAGTATCTAGAAGCAGCACAAAAAAATGTTTTTTCGCTTGTTCAGTTTTCACCGGTTTGCACAGGTCCGGAAAAGTGTACAAAATATGGTTTCTATATACTAAGAGTGTTTAGTATATACGGCACTATATGTCGCGTTTTATATATACGAGTATATATCTTTTAATGTTTTATAAATTTTTGCAACGTCTTTTGCACGAAACGTACTTCTTGAGTTCTCGTCAAACACTGAACCGGGCGAATTTTTCGTATTGAAATTGTGCCTTCCAAAAAAAAGTTTTGTCGTCGAAAACGACAAACTGAACGAAGCTTTCTGCTATTATTTTGATATTTTATTTTTAGTCTTTTAGATTTTTATTTTTTTAGAGGGTCATTCTATCTAGAAATCGACCAAGACGATTGATTTTTTCGAACACTACTTATTTCTGATTTTTTATAAAAAATTATTTTATTTTTCATTTCACGGCTTACAAATAAAAATTATTATTTTTAAAGTTTTTATATATTTTTGAAAAATAAGAAAAAAGAAGGCATTGTTGGCCTTATTCTTGATCAGCATAAACAGCCTAATGATATAGTCTCTAAGAGCAAAATCATCTTAGTGATTATAGAAAAAATTAGTCTTTCAAAAAACTCCTAGCTAATCATATTCATAATTAACACTTATTGCTAGAAGTCAGCTAGCAATACTGATATTATCGATTTTGAAGAGTTTCTTAATGTAACTTATTGTCCGTTATGGCCTTTTCTATGATTACAGCTTTCAAAAGATCTTAGAGAAAATCTGAGAAAACTCGAAAAATTGAATTTTTCCAAAAATACTTATTTTGTAATTATTTATAAAAAATTATTTTTTCATTTCACGGCTTACAAACATTTTTATTTTTTTATTTATTGTTTAAAATTAAGACCTCTTTTATTAGTTTTATGTTGTTGTAAATTTTAACTATTTATTTAAATAGTCTTTTATTTTCATACTTATATAATAATTTCTCACTACGAAGAAAGTCCTTCGATTGTTAATGTAGGAATTTTCTCATTCAAAACGGATTTTAAGGCTAAATTATTTTTTCCCAGAGCTGAAAATTATGTATAATCAATTATTTTAAATACAACTTATTTAAATCGTTTAAAATTCTTAATGTTGTATTTTTTCAGCAAAACCATTTGATTTACATTATTTTTTGAATAAATAAAAAATTTAAGAATATTGAGCTTGTTTCCAGAATTATGGTTTCATTATGTTGTGGCTACAAATGTGTTGATTATAAAATGATTTTATATTTAATTTTAATTAATTTCCAATTTTAATTATTTAAGTAGCTTTCAGTTTATGAATATTTTGTGTTTTATTTTCATATTTAATTTTAACAATTTTTTGATATGTGATTTCAAAAATAAAAATTGAATTTTTAAACGTTTTATATTTTTTTAAAACCCATTTGATTTCTTTTATTTTTCAATATGTAAGGTTTGCAAAAAAATTAAATATAAAAAATGGCGGACGTAAAGTCGGGCGCGGACGACTTTAGGATACCCTGTACCACTAGCTTGTAATAAAGTCCGATTTCTTCACAAAAAACCAAAAACAGAAGAATTTTTAAGCAAAAATTTTTTTTGACCGATCGTTCCTATGGGAGCTATATGATATAGTCAACCGATTTCAATAAAATTTGACACAGTGCTTAAATACCTTAAAAAAGATATGAATGCCAAATTTATTTCAAATATCTTTACAAACAAACAAAACACATCGAATTTTGTATAAAAAACGTGTTTTTGGACCGATTGGTCCTATGGGAGCTATATGATCTAGTCAAACGATTTGGATTAAATTTAGTACAGTGCTTAGGAACTATAAAATACTCACGAATGTCAAATTTCGTCCCAATATCTTAACAAACAAACGAAACACAACAAATTTTGTTAAAAAATCGATTTTTTGGAAGATCGGACCTATGGGAGCTATATGATATAGTCAACCGATTTTGTTCAAATTTGGCACATTGCTTAAGTGGTCTAAAAAATTTCCAAACGCCACATCTGGTTACGATATCTTTATTAAAAAACGAAATATAGCGAATTTTTCTTTAAAAAAGTTATTTTGGCCGATCGGTCCTATGGGAGCTATATGATATAGTCAACCGATTTTGATCAAATTTGGTACAGTGATTGGGAACTATAAAAAACCAAAATAAATAGAATACCAAATTTGGTTACGATATCTTCATAAACAAACGAATTATTCATCTAAAACGCTTTTTTTTGTCGAGGTCGTCTCAAACACCTCCTATGGGAGCTATATAATTTATTCACCGATATCAAAAAAATAAAATAAACTTGCCTCCTATGGAATAATATGGGATCTAATGTGAAAGTTTGGTAACTCTAGCTCTTACCATCTCTGAGATCTAGGCGTTCACACGGACGGACGGACAGACGGACATGGGTATATCGACTTCTCTATTCACCCTGATCATATTTTAGGTAACTTTGGGGTGTCTCCGACGTCTCCTTCTATATGTTACATACATTTTCGGCTTGCACAAACTTAATATACCCTTGGTACCATACGGTACAGGGTATAAAAATTAAGCTTGTTTCCAGAATTATGGTTTTGTCGTGGCTACAAATGAGTTGATTATAAAATGGATTTTATTTAAAATATTATTTTAATTAAATAATTAAAATACTACATCTACTTAAATAGCGGCTTTTAATTCATGAATATTTTGTATTTTATTTTTATAATTTCAACAATTTTTTTATATCTGAAAATTTTAAAATTGAAATTATAAATTTTTTATGTTTAATTTTTTAGCAAAAATAAATTTAATTTATCTTATTTTGTAATATATAAAGCTTGCAAATAAATACAAATATAAAAAAATTCAGCTGCATAATTATTATTTTTTTATTTCGTGGCTATAAATATGTTGATTATGATGAGTTTTATTTAAAATTAAATTTTTACCATTTTTTGTTTTTACATTTAATTTCAATAATTTTTCTGAGGATTAAAAAAAAATAAAAATTGCATTTTTAATTTTTTTTAAGTTTTAGGATCTCCGAATTTTTTTTAAAAGTCAAAGCTTCAAGTGTTAACTAAGCTAGTTGTTCTAAATTTCCCCTAATTCTACAAATAAAAACAAAAAACTTAAATTTTCACAACAAAAAAATTCAATTGATTATCAGATAGAATGACCCATTTATATACCAAATTCTATAGCATACAATATATTTCTACGAAATTTTCGCATTTTCTTTACTGTTGCCCCATTTCTTATAGCATTTTCTGTTAAAAGAAAACAAATATATATTTTACTATATACAAAATTCACTTGTTGGAGTCAATAAACTTGCTATAAAAACAATTTGTTATTATAGATTTCTGCAGCCAGTACAGAACTAATTACAAGTGTTTGAATTTATATTAAAATATTTAAAATTTCCAAGTAAGTAACTACATAAAATTATGAATACGTCAATTCATTGACTTCTATGATATTTATCATAATGATATCATTATTCAGCGAAATTACTGAAAAACAACTGTGCCTATATGTACATATATGTATTTTTTTTGTACATTTATTTTATTACTTAAACAAATAAACATAAAATAATCATAAACATATAGAATAAATTCGTTGAGCAAATGCATTTTAAAAAATATTTCTACTATACAAACAAATATATTAAAAATTTATGGTATATAACAACTTGAAATATATTTACGCACATGTGTGTATGGTATCAAAAATTCCAACAAGACTGATTCATAAAGTCAAACAAGAACGAAAGAATTCATTGAGTAGAAAAATCTCATGAAATGAAAAAAATTCGTAGCGGCCAACAGTGCGTATGAAAATTTTAATAACATTCGACGTAAAAATGCAGCTAAAGACTTAAAATGAGATCAAACGAAGGTCGTTGGCTGACATTTGCTACAATAAGCAAATTATTGAGCCACAAATTTATTTGAATTTATCTAAGGTAAGATAGATACATCATAAAGATGTACCAGGTGCCCTATGGGCCAGTGTTTCCCAAACAGTTCAACGTGAAATTTTGAATTAAAGGCAAAGATTATAAAATGTTGATTTCTTAGCTATAAATAATATGTTTAGTTTTAAAAGAGATCTCTACCGGTCTAGAAACAAAAAAAGTACCCAATACTTTTTTAAAAATTTTTCATTGTGACTATTTTAAAATATTTTGTAATTTTTATTTATGCCATTTATCAATTAAAATTTAGCTATAAACCTCATAGACGCCTTTAAATATTTCATTTGGCCTTCCGTTTCATTTTAAAAAATTAATTTAATATATAAATATATAATAATATATAAATAAAAATAAAAAATTTAAAAGACAAAACTATTTGCTCAGAATGCATAAAATATTTGATCAAATATTTGTTACACTGATTAAATCTCTGCCAAAATTTGGAGCAAATATTTGCTTGGTGTAATGTTAGCTTAAGAATAGTGTGACCAGTTAATTTTAATTTAATTTCAATTTAAAATAAAAATCTTCAAATTTAAAAAAAACTGTAAAAAAAGTCTAAAATTGTAAACAAAATATTATTTTCAAGCTTTTAGCTATTTATTTCCAAAATGGGGCAACTTTGTCCTAGAAGAACAACTAATAAAGATAAAAATTTTCAAGATTTGCAGGACTGAAAAAAGATTTAAATCGTGACTATCAACTTATCTTCAGTTTTTTTTTTTGGAGTTTTTGTGGCTAGTTTTAAAATTTAGATTATTTACTATTTGCTCATATTGCATAAAATATTTGCCACACTGATCAAAACTCTGCCGACACTTTTACCAAATATTTGCTTTGTGTAATGTTAGCTTACAAATAGTGTGACCAGTTACAAAAAAAATTAAAAATTTTAAATTCCTTGAAAAATTTGGACTAATAAGCCAAACCTTAGTAAGAAACTACTCAGGTTTACAGCTTCGTGAAGCCTGCAAGATAAGCAAATGTTTTTTAAACTCAAAATTTTTTATATAATTCTACGAATCAGCTAACGTGGCTTTAAGTTATTCTACTCATGTTTTTGAAATTGTAAATATTATCTCAAATATTTTCAAATTTCAAAAAACACCTATGCTCTCTGTTTGGGAATCGCTGCCCCAATACCTTCTACGTATATATTGGCATTTCCGTTCAAAACTCACGACAACACTTTTTTGGCAATCATGGCGCCTTCTCACAATTCTAAGCAATCCATATCTAATATATAGATCCGTACAATGGTTATATGTATAATCCCATATATGTCATGGGCAGCGTTTGTCTTTTCTACAAAATATACAAACAATATACGGCAAACAGCAAAATTTTGCAACTTTTCGAAAAACTCGCGAATTTCCAAGAAAAGCATGAATCAGTTTGAAAATCTCAACGATCTATATACAACAGCTTGTTTTTATATACAAGTTTGAATATGCTAGGAATTCGTTCGTGTGGCCAAAAATCATTCACAAAACGCGTGTACCTACAAAACATAAACATTTAATTTAAGACCCATAAAATGTAAATGACTAAGAATCAGTGCATATATACGGGTCATTCGAACAAACATTTCGACTGCAATATTGCGCTCAATCATATTAAACGGTTTCCGGAAAAACAGACAAAACAATAGTCCCCAGACGAGGCACACTTTTATGGCGATTATATTGGCATAACTATTAATATTTATACTATCTATGAGTTATATAAATACACTGCCAAACAATTGAATAGGGAAAACCTTGTTTTTTGTCAAACACAAAAAAATTTGCTTTATCTTTATTATTTAAAGTAAATAAGTAAGGTCACTTAATAAGATAAGGGTTACCTACGAATTCGATAAGATTTATGTTTTTTTCGGGTTTTTTGAACTAATCGTTAAGCTTTTAAGTTGTTGCACTGATAGAATAAGACGTGACAAACTATATTTTATTTATAGCAAAATAATCAATATTGATATGTATCGATCATATGGAGGTATCGAGGTCGCTTTTAAAGGATAGGGTTAGCTATGAATAGACTTATATATTTTTCGGGTTTATTGAACTTCTCAATCATAGTATGATCAACAGTGATGCATACTAAGGTATAAAGGTCACTTACAGAGAGGTATGCGAGGGAAATTATCGAATATTTCGATTTTCTTACTATTCTAGGAATGATGGCTAGAATAATGTTTTTTTTTGTTGAGTTTTATTAGTCCTTTTGGCATCTGTTATCATAGAAAAGGTCATTGCGGACCCAAAATTTATGTATCACAAAATAATCAATATTGATATGTATCGATCATATCGGTGTATAGAGGTCGCTTTCAAAGGTTAGGGTTAGCTGTGACTAGACTTATGACAAAAAACTTTTTTGAACTTCTCTATAATAAAATGATCAATATTGTTACATATTAATAAATTTCATTTTTAAAGGTAAGGGAATAGGCTTAGAGAAGCTATCGATTATTTGGAGTTTTCTTGCAACTATATGAATTATGACTTGATTGTTTTTTTCCCCAAATTTTCTTAGTACTTTCCCAAGGCCCTATACTTATAGAAAAGGTAATTGCGGCCCATTTATAACAAAATTATCAATATAGATAGGTATCGACCATACTAATATATGGTTAGGTTTATGATATATTGGTTTTCTTGGACATTTTCATAATAAAGTCATCAACATCGATACATTTTGATATATTGAGGACACTTCCAGAGGTAAAATAATAAGACAAGGTTTTTTTTGTTTTTTTCGGGTTTTCTTGAACTTCTATGAATGATGATTATATAATATCAATGTTTATTCGAGTTTTTCAGATTTTCTCTAAGGTCTTTTGGAAGCTGTAATAATGGAAAAGGCCATGGCAAACCGTAAGTTTTTTATAAGAAAATGTTCATTATCGATATATATATTGATGTGGTAAGGTTGCTTCTAGCGATAACTTTTGATTATGAATATGATTAGTCTTATGTTTTTCTAGGAGTTTTTGGGTATACTATTAAAGTTTTCGTAAGCTCTATATGAGAAGCCTTGACAATCTAATTTTTTTGGTAAAATGGTTCTACAGGAGTCTATAGTCACTTAGATTATTTTGCTCGTATGAACAGACAAATATGGCTATATCTCTACGGTGTTCCTGCCGGTCAAAAATATGCAGACTTGCAGAGGTCTGCCATGCCTTCTTATTAATTCAAAACTCGGAATTATTAAAATTTTTATGCATTGATGATACAAGCTAAATTCCTCGATTCTAGAACAAATCGTGTTTTTATAAAGAATTTCAAAAAACCCCTTCAAGCAGCCTTTAGAATGCAGTAATTATACATTGCTAGCTGAAAGTAACCTCGCGAATTCCAATTAAATATTTAATAAATGTTAAACAAATTAGTATACTAAGCGAAGCCTAAAAAAATTTATGCACTAAATGTAAAATCTTTAAAAATTTCCGTAGTCTAAACTTTTGCTGTTTTCCTTCCATTGCTCTTGTAGTAGTTAAAAAGTAGGCACCAATGACAATGTTGATAGCAATTGATTGTCAGTCCGACTTTGTGAATTGACTGGGAAATTCCCACTACGAATCGATACAGTTTGTCTATGCATATTTTCTTGGTGTTTTCCAAACAAGTTTGTAAATAATAACAACTTTTTAATGCGTGGTTAAACCACCCAAAAACCTGTCGATCAGCATCTTACGCACTACAAAATAAGGCTGTCAAAAGCTTTGGGAACAGATTGCAAGCATGACCGACATTGACGTTTGGTGATCCAAAAGACCAACGTCAAATTTCCTCATTTAAAAAGCTTTATCCCTAAACAACTACCCTTAAGTGTTTACACTGTGTAAGATCTCTCAGCTGTATTGTTAACCATTCTAACCGTGAGCGTAACACATGCTACTGATAAGCACGAGCTACCGTGGAAACCTGCGTAGATATTTCCAGAGCTACTGCGCTGATAGGCGTATAAAAATAAAATAATCGATGATAAATTTTTGCTACGTTCATATATTGTAATGCAGTATTGGTAGCATAAAAATAATAACAAAAAACAAAAAAAAACACAAACAAATGCCACTTGATAAATTGATTCACAAATACGCAAAAAGTAAATACCCATAAAATTGATTAAGCCCAATCAAAAAAGAATACCAGACGACAAACAAGGGTTTGCGAAATTCTAGACTATGCTAATTTTCAGGTAATTCAGGAGATCTGCGTGAAAGATGAACAACATTATCATTAAACATTAAATCTTTGGCGCCAGCCAAACAAATTAAGATTAAGATCAACATCAAAGTCCAAGCCGCATAAACTAAAACTTTGTTTAGAACAAGTTCTGGAGTAACTAGTTCTTGAAGATTGGCGCCAACTTGATTTTATTTTATTTTTTTTACATTAATTTTTTATGCTTTTTAGCTACAAACTATTTACAGCTTAAGTATATAAAAAATAAATATATATAAAAAACGTTATGCTGTCATCCTTTAAATTAAAAAATCTTGTATATTAAATTAACTAACAAAATAAGTTTATTTTGTTGTTGTGCACTAACGTTGCCAAATTGAATGGTAGCCCGCAGAAAAAAACGAACCAGTTCGAGCCGAACCCTGACCGAAACCTACAGCGCAGAACAACATTGAGTGCGCTCCTGAACTAGTCCTAATTGTAACTAGTCAGCGTGTGGTTTAAAAAAAGCCAAAAAAAAAAAAGAATTCGAAATATAATTCCTAGATTTCCAAAACCAAGCAGTATTAAGAAATATAAATTTTTATAAAAATGTCAACTTGGATGCTTAAAACGAAATTTTCAGATGTGTCAATAAAAATTATGAAGCAAAAAATATCTGACATAAAAATATTTGAAAAAAAAGAATGTAAACTAAAAATTAATCTTATATATAAAATTCTCGTGTCACAATGTTATGTTCCTTCTAAGCTTAGGATCTCACGAACGGCTGAACCGATTTGGCTAATTTTGGTCTTGAAATGTTCGTGGAAGTCCAAGGATTGTTTAGGGTTGAGAAAATATAACAAAATTGCGACGAAAATACTAAAAAGGACAATTTGATTTTCCAATACAATTTTTTTTTTTAATTTAGGTTGGCATTGTGTACATTGTCAGATTAACTAATATTTTTTAGTTAATAGTTTTTGTTGAAAGAAAACACAAAAATTATAAACGATTCATGTTTTGATTTCTGTGTAAAATACATATGATCAGATCAATATTTGCACATAATGCCGCCAAAAAGACGTAACATTGGGAGACGTTCGCGTAGAACTCAATTGCAATCATCCCGAAGAACAGCTGAAGCTGAGGAACAACGTTTACAAAGGAATGAGTTGAATCGATTAAGAGAAGCAAGATCACATTTTGCTCATACATGCTCGAATGAGAATGAGACGAAATCGGGATTATCAGAATCAATCAGATGAAATCCATGCAGAACAGAATTTAATCCAAAAAACATTCAGGCAAATGCGCAATGCATCCAATCTGCACAGAGCTGCATTCGAATATAACAATACGACCGATTATAGCTCGCGTCAATCTGTTGTAATTGGAACAATGAACAAGGTATGTGACCAGTGCCAAGCACTGAAATTTCCCAATGAAACAGCAGGCCTGCTTACTATCAAAAGCAGTGTATTCGGAGAGGTTCGCTGCTGGATGTATTCGGTAGAATGGCAGAAGAGAAGATTACCTCAGAAAATACTACCGCATGAAATTGATGATGTGATATCGGCGGAAATCCCAGTTCAAACAAATGATCCAGAATTGTTCGAGGTTATCACAAAGAATATGATCCACGGACCATATGGTGTGCTCAACCCAACTTCACCATGCATGATCGACGGCAAATGCTTCAAAAGATATCCAAGGCCATTGACTTCGGACACTGTAGATCAACAGAAGACAATGGCAGATCAACCACAATCAAAGTGCAAAAACAAGAAATTGAAATTGACAATCGTTGGGTTGTTCCATTTTCGCCATTATTATCAAAAACGTATAAAGCCCACATTAACGTCGAGTATTGATACTCAGTAAAATCAATAAAATATATCTGCAAATACGTCAATAAGGGAAGCGATATGGCGATTTTGGGTGTGAGAGCCGACAATGTGAATGACGAAATTTCACAATATGAAATAGGATGTTGCATTAGCAGAAACGAGGCAATATGGCGAATTTTCTCATTCCAAATTCACGAACGACACCCAACCGTTGTCCATTTAGCAGTTCATCTAGAAAATAGTCAACGTGTTTCTAGACGAGCGAGCGGAGCGAGCGTGCCGAAGGCCGGCTAGTTATATTCTATAATACAAACTAAAAAAATTTAATTATTAATTTAAAAATGCAACATTTTATGAAATTTTCAAATTTATGATCGCCAATCCTACCGAATTAGCTGGAAATATCTCCAAGAAATGGGAAAAATATAATCTTCAGTTTTGACTTGCTTTTTTATAAATTCCTGTATTAATTTTTTATATCATGTTTAAAGTCAGTGATTATTGTTGGACAGTTTGCAAATAAAAATATACTGAGAACCATAATTTGTTAATCTAAAAAATCATGAAAGGAGTTAATTTCGTTAATACAGAAGCAGGAATTGTGAAACTTAAAAGTCTGTTGGCTTGACCAAAATTTTTAAGGGTTCTTTATTTTGTAATTTTTATTTTTATAGGAATTAAAAGAATTTAAATTACAAATATTATATTACCTTTTTAAATTAAATCTTATTTATATTAAAAATATTATATAAACACTTTAAACACTCTAGAAGTACAACTATCTCGTTCTATAATTTTAATTTGGTAGGATTCGTTTATAAACAAATAAATATATAATTCGATTTCTAAAAATAAGACCCAAACTACTTTAGACAAGAATATATTCTGAAAAAAAACCTAAATAATCTATAGAAACAAATTTAAATTCTTAAATTAAAAAAAAAATGCTCAAAGACTATAAATTCAAAATTAATTTTAAAAATAAATAAAATTGAAATTAAAGTAATATAAAAAAAATTTAAATTCGATTTTTAGCATAATAAAATTTGAAATCTAGAAAAAAATAAAATATATTTAGAAAAACCATTAAAAAATTAGTAAACATTCTGATCAGGGTTTTCAAGTCTTATTTAATTTTTGATCATAATTATTTTTAATATTTTTCGGTCTCAAGAAAATTCATTTCACTTTTAAAAGCATTGTAAAAACAACAAAACAAAACTTCGTATAAAAAAAACTAAGAATTTTGGTAGGTTGTTTTTTTTATTTGAAGTTTTTGTTATCTTTACGCAGGTTACACTGCTGCGTATTACCCATAAGGAGAAAACAATTTGTTTTTAAAATGAGTCAAAAAAAATCGTGTTTCAAGAAAAATCCAAAGATAAGACGTTAGTCACGATTTTAATCTTTTTTTTCAGCCTTGCTTTAATCTTAAAAATTCTTATCTTTATAAGTTTTTGTTCTAGGACAAAACTGTTCCGTACTGGAAATGAATGTACTTGTAAGATTGCTAAAAAATTGAAAACAATATTTTGTTTACAATTTTAGATTTTTTTTCCAGCTTTTTTAAATTTGCAGATTTGTATTTAAAAAATGTTTTCGGATTTCTAACACTGAAATGAACTTTAGGCATATTGAAAAATTTCTTCATTAAAAAACGCCATTCTTGAACTGACAACAACAAAAAGCTTATACTATATTCGCGCTCATTTGGTCACGATTATATCACCAAAAATCTTACACTCAGTTTTTTTTTTTACAGTGTACTTGATAGCTTACTTTTAGTGTCATTTTAAAGAGGACCGTTTTTGAAACACTTTAGGATGTCAGAAACCATTTTAGACAATAAAATTTTGACTTTCCATTAGGAACTTTGGCTAAATAACAAAAACTGTTTCCTATAGCTGTAAAAGCACTTTAAAACATATCTTCATTCAGTTTGAAATACCGACCGTAATATAGTTGTTTTAAATTCGGTAGCAAGAGATTTCTGGCACAGCAACGCGTTAGATTTTTAACAAGTAACAAAACTTTTATCGAACTACCTCGATAATGAGCTTATCATGTCACAAGTCTGAGCATTAAATTCTAATTAGGCACCCTTTGGGTGTATAAGACTAGTGAAATTTGTACACCTTTGATTGATCATATTTAGGGCTTTACCCAGAGCGATACTATCAAACATATTTGCATGCTAACAATTTATATGGTTCTGGGAAATATCATTCAATTATTGTTTGTATAGAATTGACAATGTCGTCGGGACTGAGTTGAGCTTTGAACATCTCACACAGTAACGTTAACTAGTTTTAATACCATGACTTGGCCATTTTGTATTTGCCTTTTACACTTTTATAATGAGTCAGCATCTGGTTTTAGACTGCACACTGCATTATGTATTAAGTTACGCTGAATTAGCTAATTGTATCATGATGATGATAAAGACGTCGATGACGCTGATGACGATGATGATATTAATTACCAGCAATTTAAACAAGGATAACCAGTTAAAACATTGTGTCACAATTCACAAAAATTATTTAAAATATATTTAAACACTTTTTAAACTTTACGAAATACTTTTCACTTAAAAATACTTTACAAAAGCGCACTAAAAATATAATACTAAATAAATACTAGACATTTAAAAGTTTTTGACGCGCTTCACCGACAACACAACCGCAGTGGTCTTAAGTCGATCTTAGAATGATTTTTATTTGAAAGTTTGATGCCGTTTTTGAGTTTTGCGGCAGTCTCTGCCGGTCGACGCGTTTCCAAGCACTATCCAAAACATTGCCAAGTGCGCCGAAACCAAATTACGTTACGTTCAACGTAGCGCCGCCAAAAGCTTTGCTCATTCCCTTAGACTCCCTCTTTGTACATAGAACTTTTTGAATGCGCGCGCACTGGCAACGTCTGCGTCGACGCCGGCAGCGCAGCCATGTGCACAGGTGTTTTCGTTTCATGTTATTGTAAATATATAAGAATTCTTTGTTTGTAGTAGTTCTACGTTAGCCATATGTAATACGAATTATAATGGTGTTGGTATTCGACGCTAGCAGATTCGATGAATCGGCAGGACTAGGCATAACAAATATGCGCGCCAAAATGCCGCAGCAAAGCTTTGGGGTTGCTACACTGGCAAAAATGTTTTAGTAAGAAATTGGGGCAACATTCAAGAGAAGCAACCAAAAATATTGCAGCTTATAAGAAGAAGAAAATTTTTAAAAATTTTTGTCATGTCTAATTTAAACTTTGAAAATAATTATTTTGAATATTTTTTAATCACAAGATCTTTTTTTTCGCACTTAATCAGAAGAGAATAAGTTTTCAAACACAGCCACAAAAATCGTATTTCAAGAAAAATCCGAAGATACCTTGCCCTTTAACCGAGAACATAGGGGTATCTTGAAATCCAATTGGAGGTCCTTTAACATACGTGTTCTGAAACTAAAATTTATCTGCACGCAAGTACGAATAGAAAACTGTCTTCAAAGCGTTTAACCATCGATTTGTCAGCTCTTAAAAATAAAAGCTATAACAAAATGAATGTCTTGAAGCCCTGGTTAAATGAATTCTAGCTTTCTCCTTTATATGAACTGTATTCAATTTAGCAGCGCGACCAGGGGAGCACTTATTCCCTACGAAAAATCTTAAACATTTAGAAACAATATTTGATCCCTAAATATTTTCCAAAAACAATTAAAAAGTGATAACAAAAGAAATGGCTGTCTTCTAGCTCGACCTAGAGCTACAAAAATAAGACTGATTGATACCGATTTGAAAGTATCTTCTTAAATCATGACTTGGAAAAAGTAATATTCGCTAAAAAAAAAAGCATCAGCACAGTGCTGGTACCTAGGTGGTACTAGGGATGAATAGCTCATGAATAAACCTTTTCCTTAAATAAATTAAAGGTTATTTAGCTAAAGGTCTTAAAACAACCTCTAGGGAAGTATTAAACGCTATCACTTATACTCCCCACATTCATATAATGGCAAAAGAAATTTCCAACCTAACATCCCCTCCAGGGAATCGTGGTTGGCAACTCAGCCAGGTCAGAGTGACTGTATTAAAATCTTCACTGACGTCTCCAAGCTCAACCACCATGTTGGGGGGTGAGTTAACTACCTATATCCCCTCTAGGCAATCGTGGCTGAATGCTCAGCCAGGTGTGTTAAAGACATATTATTGCACTCTCTTAAAACCCTCATCTGCTTTACTATCAACCGATATCCCCTCTAGGCAATCGTGGGTGGACACTCAGACAGGTCAGATTGACTGTATTAATTTCTTCACGGATGGCTTCAAGCTCAACCACCAAGTTGGGTGGTGAGTCTACTCAGAGGAACTAAATATTCGGCAGTCTTTCCGACTTCTGGACCACTGCAGTGTCAAGCAGAGATCCTTGCCATTAACGAGACTTTGATCTGCTTGCGCAACATTAGCCTGGAAACCGTTGCGGTAAAAATACTTTCGGATAGCTAGGCAGCTATAAAGTCACTTCCAGCATTATCCTCCTACTCGATGCCAGTCATCAACTGCAGCAAATCTATTCAAGAGATTGCCCAGCAGTTTGTTATAAGCCTCATTTAGGTGTCAGGACACCAAAATATTACAGGCAACGAAATAGCAGATAAATTAGCCAGACAGGGCACGACCTCTACCCTCCTACCTCAAACCGGGTAAGGAGCTGCAAACATGGGAGAAAATTAGCTCTTACGCACAAAGGCTGTAGTATAAGACTGCACAATAAGTCCCCAGATAAGGCCTAAAATTAACCAAAAAATATCCTTAAGGCTCTGTGGACTCAAACGGTCGCAGTGTTCGGCAGTTGTCAGAGCGATCACTGGACACTGCCTTGTCGGAACAAATGCGACCAAAATGAATGTTCCGAACCAAAGGCAAAGAAGAAGTTGAATTCTACTGATTCTGTGAGGCTCTTGTAGACGTAGGAATAAGCATCTTCATAGTTAGCTTACATATATATGTCCGAGGAGGATTGCTAACTAGCTTCATCGTGGCAACGGGATGAGAATATTTGTAGCGAGACTATCTCAGGAAAAGGGCTATAGAGAGATCTGCGGTATCACAACGGGTCAGTATAGGTCGAATCGTGCTGGCCCTTACCTAACCTAACATAGTCTACTTCAAGCTAAAAATTAAGATAAAAAATGTATTGCCATTGTTTAAAATATTTCAAGTTTATAGATGTGAGGCACTCGACATTTTTTACTTGCAGCTGTTTCGTGGTCAAAGAGATACATCGAAAAACTATTTCCAAAGTGATTACTTTGTTACGCAAAAAATGCGTGTCTTGAAAATAAATTGCGATCAATGTGAATCATTGAACGATCACACAAGACAATAATAAATATAATATATTAAAACGTGAACCACCTGTTAGGCTCAAAATCAAATATAATATAAGCTTCCTATTAGATTATTGTTTCGAAGACTTACTCCGAATTTGCAGCAAAATTTCAGATTTTTATTCACGGGAATCACACAAGAGAATTTCAAATAAATGGGTGTACCCTATTTCAAAAGAATATAAGATATACATAAAGTCGTCAGAATCGAAATCTAGTACAGATCTTTAATTGTTTAAGTAATAGCTACATTTAAAAAATATTCATTCTACATTATTTCCCAACAACTTTTGACAAGAGTTGAGTAATTGTGCGAAACTAAATAAAACTCTGGTCCGTAAGTGATAAAAAGAAACCTTCAAATAATGCGGAAGTTTCTGTAGAAATAAAAGAGCTGCAGACTCACTCGTAAAAGTACATTAGTCACTTACAAATTTAATTCCGATTTTAGAATTATATAGCAAATTAAGGGCATGATAAAAAAATAAAATCCAGTTTTGCTTACGTCACAATAAACAGAATTTTAAGAACTTTACTAAGAATATATGTAAAACATAACATAGGTAATCACTATCAATAGAAACAAGCTGTATCAACATGTGATGCGGTCGCTGGGAAAGACCCGGCAAGTCAGCTGTGATAGTTAGGGTAGCTCTGTATAGCAGGTGGTGCTCAATAACTAATTAGCCAAGTCGATTAAGACTCGAGACTCGAGGCCTGAGGAGTATTAAACAAACGGGGCTTCCCTTTTATACTGATAGATAATTCAAAACAAACAAAATTTTGGTATGGAAAAATTATTAAACAATATTTATGGTAATATTTAAGAAACTTTTATTTCAAATAGTATTAGGCATGGGGTAGTTAGGATCATAAATTAAGACTGATTTTGAGTATAGTATATCTAACCACTTTGCACTTTTATTTTCTATATAATCCACTTTTTTTCGATTCGTACTCACCTCAATCAAATTGTGCGAAAACTAGTTCCATATGCATTGAGCGTCGTTTTAGTTAGCTGTCGATTTTTTTTCCAGCTTATTAACAAAATGCACTTAACTCGTTTGTGAAATTCGTTTTAAATTCGTTTTGTAGCTCTAAAATGAAATACGTATTATTTGAGGATTTGAGTTGTTATCTTGAAACCGCAAAAAAAGTCACGCCCAAACATTGATTTTCCCAATACAAAGGAAAACTGTGCCGTTATGTAAATAAGTTAAATGCAATTAATTTATTTTTAGCAACAGGCAAATACACTAAACAAATAAAATTCCTTTTAAATTGAATATGCTCATTTGGAGATACACAGCAACAGCAGTACACACACAGATATTACAAAAACCGGTTAGCTATTTATTATTTTTTTAAATAAATAATTCTTTTTTTTTGTTTTTTATACGCTTATTTAATTTTTGCGCGAAAAAAAGAGGAATTTTAGTGTTAGAGCTGTAGGGTATAAAGCGCAGAACAAATTATAAAGAATAGTGCGATAATCGAAAAAAAAGACAACAACAAACGACATAAAAATGTTTAAAGCACAAAACTAAAAAAGGTAAGAAAGACATCGAAGCGCCTCAAAATCAATCGAAAGCGAGAGCGTAACGCTTAAACGCGAGAGAGAGCGCGCGCGTATCTACGTCATAAACGCGAGAGCGCCGCCGCCACTAGAGATAACTATGAGCAAATGCGGCGCCGCGCGCGCTTTTGTCATAACGTCTTTTGGGGAATTCCGGGCTTTATGCTTTTATGCGATCATCGCATGGCTTTGTTATTGTGGTGGCGGTTTTAATTTCGATTAGTTTATATCGCTCACATGTATATAGGCAGGCTATATGGATTTATTTATAGCTAAGGTAGCTGTGTTTTGGATTTGGAAGAGCACTACTGTGTATGGTTTTTGCCTACTCACGCACGTGTATCAAGCTCGTCAAATTGCGACACGAGTAATCTTATCGATATGTACTACGTACGTTTAATTTTAATACAAATTATCTATACGTGCGCTCTTATAACGATTTCCTACAAACACACACTAACACACACACGCACGCACACACACTTGTTGTTTTTGGCCATTGTCAAAAACTTGCAAGTGAAACTTTCGTGTTGTCATTAAAAAACAACAAATAACATATATATGCACCTTTTTTTTGTTATTTTTCTTATTTCACTTTATTTTTTATCTACAATTTTTTATTTTTTTTTACTACACTTGACATGCACAGGTTTAACTTGCCGCTGCCACTGTCTTTAAGACTTTAAGAGCGCGCCTAAGAGAGCGCCGAAAGCTTTGGAGCACGCACACGATCAAGAAAAATGTTATAAAACGTTCAAACAAAAGTTAAAGCTAACGCCAAACAAGCGTGCTACCGATCACGACGCCAGCGTATTGAACACTAAACGACAAGCGTGCAAGAAAACAAAGTAGACGCCATTTCGAAAAAAAAAAAAAAAAATACTACCAAACGCAGCTGGAGCGACAGATAAAGAGAGAGCTTTATGCCCGTGAAGTTGTAGCAACAAACAAAGATAAAAACAAAAACAAAGATCAGACAAACAGAAACTCTCAAGCAAGGCTTAAGCGCTGACGTCAAATGCAGTAACAACAAGTGCAGCGCAAGTTAAGCTTACAGAGAAAGAGAGTGTCTGAGAGAGAGCTGGAAGAGATGTCGCATGCCAACAACGTCACACAGCTGTGCTGAGTCACGTAGACGCAAAGTCAAACAAGTAACTGGCTTTGTCTTTGCTTTGTGACTTTGTTGTGGGGGAAAATTTCTCGCAGTGTCTCGAATCAATGACTCAACTGGGCGGGCGCACATGCATTAAACCAAAGAAGGATGCGCATGCCCGTGTGGAATTGTTGGAACAATTAAAATGTTTGTAATACTTTGCTAAAACTTTAAGTGGGAATGATGGAATTTTTGTATAAAGCGCTTAGATGGCTAGGCAGAAATAGCTTTTTGAAGTAAAACTTTTGAGGCTGCATTGTGACTTTCAAAGGTAGTAACTTTGAGATAAGCAAAAAGTATTAGAAAGAAATGAGAACGATGAAGAAGAAGGCGCTGGGGAGGACGAAAGTCGTAAAGAAACTAGAACGGCGTAGCAGAAGGCGCAGGGAAGGAGGAAAGTCATAAAACATTTTATTTTATTTATTTATTCGTAAGGTCAACATACAATCTAAAATATTTGATGTATTTAAAAAAAAAAAAGATAATATAAAGCAAGCAATAAACAAAATTTGTAATAAATAAAAAGTCGTTATTAATTAAAGACACCGCCGTTCGGATTCGGCTATCAACTGTAGGTGCCTGTTCTGTTCGAAACCTTAATAAAAGAAATCACCATGCCCCTCCCAGGGGTCAGTCAAGGAATTATATAATAGAATATAATTAATATTACGAATTATTGCCAACTATGCCCCTAACGATACCCAATTGTGGTCAGTGGCGAACAAGATGAACCAGCAATACGGATTCCGACCCGTTTGGAGGAATTTTCAACTGGAGCCAAGTATATTCAAAACAGATCTCACCAAACTGTGTGGAGTAAGATAAGATAATAATTATAATTAGAACATAAAACTCTAAAGGTTCATGTAATGCATAATTTGCATTTTTCTTAAATAAAGGTACAAACTCTTTAAGTAAGGGTACAAAATTCCTAGAGGAGCGTCTAGAAAAGTTAAACAAAAGCTGACGAAGTAGAAAAGGGGAATCAATATAAATCGTTAAAAGTTTATGCAAAAAATAGCGATAAGGGCAATCCAACGATTTTTCAAAGAAGGTAGATCAATTAGAAAAAGTCTACTGACATAAGGAGGCAATTGGGCATTTGGGACCCAATTTGCGCTACATAAAGCAAAAATAAGAAACTGTTTCTGTACGGATTCAATTCGTGCTTGATATTTTTGGGAGTGAGGGCACCAAACACAGAAACAGTACTCAAGTCCTTGGCGAACAAGAGCAGAATAAAGATACTTAGTCGTATCGGGATCGATGAATTCTTTTGACTAGCGTTTAATGTACTCTAAAACACACCTGGCTTTATTCACAACTGTTCAAAAAAAAAAAAAGGCTTTTAAGGTAATTTTAGAGTCAAAAGTAATTTTTTTTATATATTATATTGTTCTTGTAGTACAGGTGCTGTTCATATTATTTTAAAGCTTTAAAAAAACAATAGACTTTTACAGAAATTATGCAATTGTAACTTGAAGATAAACTGCATTGTTAAATCAACAAAACGAAATCGGTATCAAAATACAAAGTAAGAATAGTTATTGATGATAAGGAAGTAAGTGGTCTGGACTTTGAACATACCCTAAAATCGCGTAAATCTTACTTTTGTATTTAAAGTGCAATTTATTCGTAATTTTTGTTTTCCAATAATTAAATGCAGTTTTCGATAGGTTATTTGGAAAATCGAACATATTTACTATCAATTATACGCAGAGTTAAGCTTACGAAAATATAATAAAAAAATGTTTTAAATAGTTACTGCAAAACTATTAAAGATAGACAAATGATGGACTCATTTTGTAGAAATTTTTAACTACTTTACCAAAATATATGTTTAAAATTTCCGAATAACCGAACTGCTTTGAGATATGAAAATTATTCGAAAAACACCATTTCCAACTTTTAACTTTAAAGAGGTAGTTTGCTTAAACCAATTCAGCTACAACCTTAATTTAAATCTTTTTTGATAGATAACAGCAATATGAATCATGACTCTAAGTTTGATAGAAAAAGAGATATAAAGCAAAAATCTTAGAAATATATAATGTAAGGGACGGTGCCACGCCCCCTATCCACAAATTCGAAAACTCGGTTTTAGACTTAGAACAAGGTTCCTAAGGATCTCTGAAAATTTCATCCATTACGTATTTTTTCCCAATAAGCGTCGTTTTTGAATCTTTGATTTCTGTAGCTATAATAAATTATTTATTATTAAATTTAATCTTAGAGTGAACAAAATTACTAACAAAATTGCTTTTGTGACGTCATGCACTAGTAAGCTTTCCATTGCTCGACTTAATTTATTTTATAATAATTGCGCAAAATCTCAGAATTCTGCTTAGCTTATGGAAAATTTCTCGCAGTGTTTCGAGTCAGTGACTCATTCTGCGCGCATGAGACTAACGACTGCATGGAAAAGCTCTTTAGACGCAGTCGCCGTCGCCGTTTAAACGCTTTTATGAATGAAAATGAAAATTTGTGTATAGTTATTGCGGCCGCACACCCCACCATCCGCTTATGTATACACTACACGAGCTGCTTGTTTATGTATTGGCGACTGATTCAGCTTACAATTCCTGGAAAAGGATATCATCATGCGCCGGCATTTGTTGTGGCATTAATTTCAGCTTTGACATTGGGCGGCATTGGGTGGCAGCAGGCCGTGTGACCGTGACTCACGCGTTACCCGTGTACGTACAGCATGCAATAATGGACAGGGACATGCTTTCACTTTCACTCCGAACTTTGACATTTGGGATGCGAAATTCCATAGAACCTATAAGCAAAAGGTTGCCTGCTGCTGCTGAATCATGCTCTAATTTATTGTCAGTTAACAATTTGAATGTAAATCAAAGACATACATTTAGATATGAGCATGATTGTTGTCTTCCTGGAAAATGTACGTAAAATAAAAGGAAAATGTCTAAGGACTAGTATTCATATTACCATAGTCGGAAAATAAAAACTCTTACATAATTAAAAAACTATTATTTTATGGAGAGGATTTCAATTGTAGTAATAAATAGTATTTACTTTAACGATTCTTAGCAAAACAAATTTTTCTTAATTATCCATTTTTGTTGCCATATCCATTGGTCGCTTAATGAACCTTTTGGAACATTTGGCTCGAAAAACTCTCCATAAATCAAAATTGACACCTTACAAGCTACATTTCTTATCTTTTTTCAACAAATTGATTACCATTTACTTAACAATGTAAACAAAGGTTCATATTTATAGCATGTCAATTGCGAGTTAGCTTTGATTTGGGTCATCGAAAGCTATGTACGAGACTGTTGATGGTTGTCGTCGAGCCCTCCTTTTTTCCGAAGAATTTTTTTTTCGAGTCTACGAACCCTTTACTCTACCAATATATTTTTTGACATTATATGAAAAAATAGTAATTTAACTTTATAAGTCACTTCTTGTAAATAAATAAAATAAAATAAAATAAAATAAAATAAAATAAAATAAATAGCTACATTTTTTGATACTTTCGATGGTTTTTTTCGATGTATCGATAATATACTTTTGTAGGTAAAAAACTTTTTTGACACATTAAAGGAACAAAAATTGGCAAAGTGCCGAATCTTTTTGACCATCCGATGGTATTAGAGCCACAAAATCCGACCAAAAATCAATTCTACATTAACCGTAATGATTGCCTGTTTGGCTTCCAAATTTCGAATTTCATAAAGTTCATTTTGCAAAAAACAGGAAAAAGATCGCAAAAAATAAGGTAACTCCAAAATATGATATTACACATTATTTGGCTAATCAAAATTTAAGCCAATGAGGTTTTGGAAGGTTGTATAAACAATTTCAAATTAAAATGAAAATTTGTCTACTTTCATGGATCCGACTGTGTTGGGTTACAAAACTCAGTCAAAGAATATTTATGTACTTCTGCCACTTCTACTGAAAGTGAGAGGACACTTCTACTGAAAGTGAGAGGACATTCAGTAGAAGTCGCCTAATACATTTGGACTAAAGGACCCGACTAAAATCTAGAAATGTGATGCCGGACTCCAAAAGATCCTGTTAAGGCATGTTTTAAAGAAATGTTCTCCTTGTTTTTTGAAGGGTGGCTTATGCTTAATTGTCATCTGGACATAGGAATACCCAGAAGCTCCTTGTCCTTAAGGAGGATGCTGGTAGTGTTTTGTCTACAAGACGTCCGCAATGCAATTGCCCTCAATATCCCTCTGTCCCGGACTCCAGATGTGGTGTATTGAAAACTGTTCCGCCATCTCCCCAAGAGACGATCAACAATTTTTCACTGACTTCATACATGTTCTCAAAAAGCCGTTTGACATAATAGCCACCTGTCTATCTGAGTATATACAGATATTTTTGTTACCCATTGGTAAGTTTTTTATTGTTGTAAGATCCTCCTGAAATGCTTTGACTTGAACCTGAAAAACATTCCACTCATTCCAGGCTGGGATGTGGGTTATTAATATTCTTTTAAAATGCTTCCGTGGAGTACAGTAGTCCATACTCGTAGGAATGAGGTGGAAATCTTTTAAAATCCTGGGTGACCGAAGTCTTGTTCATTCAATTTTTTCGCTTCTCTCATAGTGAGCCGATATAACTGACGAGGCAGAAGCTTTAAAATCCTATCTTACTTTGGTTCTAGTTCACAAATTTTTTAATATCTTTTGGCCCCGTTATAATTTTCTTTTTTTTTCTTTATAACTGGAAATACCAACCCGTTACTAGGTTTCGACGTAACGCAAAACATGTCTCCCTGCACATGTTTCTGCTTTGTTAGCACTATCGATAGTATCCAACCTTTAGATTGTGTCTTTTATTTACTAGGTCAAAAATCCTATATATACCATATAGTTTTATTTTAGGACGCATCTTCGTAAAAAAGATGGCATCCGTTAAAGTCGGGCACAGACGAGTTCGGAATACCCAAGGTCTTTTCCAATCATAGGGGTATGATATAAGCACAATATCAAAGAAATATAAACTTGCCTCACGTAAGATAATATAGTATCTAATCTTAAAGCTTGGTTGCTCTAGCTCGTACCTTCTCTGAGATTTAATCGTTCATATTGAAAGACAGACGGACATGGATATATACTTAAATAGTCCCCTGATCATACATTAACTATGCGGGGGTCTCCGACGTCGCTTTCTATATGTTAATACATTTTCAACTTGCACAAACTAAATGAACCCTTTGTAGAGTGATGTAATGTATGATGTATTCTCTAAATAGGTCTTTCTCCTCTTGTGAAAATTTTGGGGCAAAGGTTTTCATTATGCTCCAGATTGAATTTATTTACGTTTTGTAAGACTCTAAAAAATAAAACCGGGCAGTTTAAGTTTTACAAATGTTAAATTAAAGTCCAAACTGATTATTTGCCAAACTCTTTCCCAAAACTACTGTTAAGCTAGAACATAAATCTGAAGCAAGTCTTTCGGTTTGCCATTATTCTAATCATAAAATTGATAAATAACTTAAAATTTCAATTCGTCGAAAACTGCTGCTTTAACTGAATATGCAGTCTTTTCTCAGAAAAAACCCTCCAGAATTTCCCGCAGTTAAGAACTTTATTTTGCCCAAAAAACAATCGCGCATTATTTTTATTCAATCATCAATCAGTCATATCACCATGCAAAAATCATAAACACAGCTTTTGAGCCCAAAACACGCAGGACATGCAACAGCCGGAAAATGTCACAAATTTCCCCAATAACATTCACATGAGCTAAACACCAAATAAATAGAAATTATGTCAGTAGTGTAGCTCTATTGAAATTTCACATCAAATATGCCACCGGGCTTATAACTATACCAAACTCTAGCATTTACCTAGAACACTTTAGAAAACGTTGCAGTAGCACGAATTGGGGGCAAATAAAACCATCAACGACATGGCAAATATTTAACAAGTGCCTGCCCCTGCACTAATGGAGCTGGGGTCAGACAGGCCATAATACATCGATCAAACAATATAAGTGCGATAACTCGTACACCCCAAAGACCCCAAACTTTGGCAAGCGTTCAACCAATCAGAAAGCTAATGTCGGCAAAATCACGCGATATTTGTTGCCATCGCAGACCTTTCCTAGAAAGAGTATAACTAAAATTTTAATGGGTTAGGACCAGGTACACAGGCGGACTAAAAAGCGGACACGTGCTACATATGTATTAGATATAGTGGTACATATGTACATGTAACTTATGTACAACATATTGATTTTCCGGCTTTGTTTTGCTTCTGCTGGTTAAACTCTTTGAACTTCCTGCAACGACAATGAATGTCCTTGACGTGTAACACGGTGAAGGCAAACGAACAAAGTTAAGGCGTTCAATGTTAAGGTAAAGCTGCGGTGAAGGACCTTGTAAAGCTTATGTACCCTACGCAAACTAGATCTAATGCATCAGCTTTGTAAACTTTTTGAATCTTCAGTAGTAGTTATTACTGAAGTTCTTTTTGTCTCGGAATTTGAAATGATATGTTTTATATGTTTCGAAAATAAATCCTATAATTTTTACGGTCAGTCAGGGAAATTATTATTTATCTTTGGTTCATTTCGGTTGGAATTTTTCGGATTTCCCAACTTTTGCGGATGGATTCTTGCTAAAGCACACAATTAAGTTCAACGTACGGATATGTAACTTTGATCCGAACTGATTCGACCTTACTGACCAAGGCTCACCGGAGGGGGATCATGACGAGCTTGGACACTGCTCGCTTTATAGGTCCACGAGCCGTTAGGACATCAACGACGCGAACTTGATTGTTAGATCCAGGATAAGCCTTTTGGACAGGACCTCAACGCCACTCTCATGACGGGAGGTTGTCCTCCTTGACAACGACCATATCCCCGCATTGGACATTTCGTTGGGATTGCTGCCATTTATTCCTCTTGTGCTCCGGCTCGAAGGACCAAATGTTTAGGTGGGTGGCTTCTGGATGTGTTTACTGAGTAAAAACATTAATTATTATCCTTAAGTCAGTATTGCGATTGACTCCTAGAGCGCTTACAGAAGTCGTCCAAGTCCAGCCACACTGATTTATTGTGCCAATGCCGGCCTGCCAGACCTTGAGGCTCTTTGGGGTTGCTTTTTGTATGTGGCACACCTCTCTGGGAGTTCCTCGGTCTTAAAGGTATGCGTGCAATTTGTAGATGTCCTTGGCCAATTCCAAGTATTTCTTGTGAAATACTCTACGGCTTATAGTTTGTTGTAGCGACACTGTTTATGTAACGATTAGCGTATTGTGCAGGAGGGTTATCATGGATTAATGATGGGTTGAACATGCATACAAATTAAATTGTCAAGTGACAAGTGTGCCTTCCGCATAATATAAACAAAGTTCCGGGCTGTTCCGAATTTCACTGCCCATGACAGATTTCTGACTTTAGTTGATATTTTTAACTAAACAAAATTACTTCATCTAGTAGTCCTTTTTATTTTAGGCAATAAATTTGCTTACTAGTTCATCTAGTAGTCCTTTTGATTTTAGGCAATAAATTTGGTTTCTATAGACTTTAAATTTTATTCATTCTTGTTCTAACACTTACTTACGTAACACCTAAAACTAAAATTAAAGTTTTAGGGCAATTTAATTTGGCCACGAGTACAGTTGCGTTTATAAAATTGTTTGGCAAAAGCTGTGTCGAAAGTTTTACAAAATGAATACATTTGGAGAAAGTTCTTCTTGTCCAGGCGATTTAGGTGCGCCGCGAACATTTGCCGGTACACAAAGCTGGGCACAAACATCTCGGTCACAAGGAGCTTATATCCAAAGTGCAACAGATGTGGATACAACATCCTTATCATCGAATTTTTCTATGTGTAGCTCTCAGGCGAGCAATGCTAGCGACCTTCTAGCCACCAGGATGATGTTGCATGCCTGGCGACGTCGTCGTGCCGAGGTGCAGCAGCTGCAGCAATCTATGAGGCATTTGGAATCGGAAGTAAGTAAAGCATTTATAGCACTAAGGTTAGCAACTTAAATGCGTTCCATTGGTCTGTAGTACCAAAAGACGAAAATCGATTTGAAAGTCTCTGCCACACTTATGCATGTAGAGCAACAACGCAACAAGGATCTGACGCTGCAACTCACGAAACATACGTTAAGTCAAATCGAACAAAGTTCCTCTTGCCATAATTTGAGCGGTTCTGTGCACAGCTTGGCGTCTGAAAAGGATTCGCTAGAACAGCAGCTTAATAAAAAAAACGAAGAGGTAAGTTGCAATATGGAGAACTCTGATATGCCGCCACTAAATGCAATATTTTTTCCAGTGTAAAAAGCTGTTGAAACATATAGACCTAAATAAATGCAAACTTTTTCAAGCTCTTGAGAAGCAGTTAAAATACAAAAAAGAGTTGCGTACCTTGCAACATGTGCAGCAGGATAATATCCGTTTAAATGAAGATATAGTTGAACTACGCGAGCATTGTGGGGAATTTGAAAAAATTGTACAAGCTTATTGTGAGGAAATGACCGAAAAGGATGAGCTTTTAGAAAATATGACCATAAAAGTTGACGAACTCCAACAGCAACTGCAGGAAAGGCGCATGTAAGTAAACTGAAGTAAATAGCTTTCGAGTTTTCACTTCTTTCTATTCTGGCGCCATCTAATGCCAACAACTTGCTGGCGCCATCTACCGGCTATCTATCTATGCTGTTTCAAACTAAAATAATAGCTTTTCTCTTTTTTCGTAGAAACTTTAAGGAGCTGGAAGATCTGCGCCACAATGAAATTAACTTGACGTCAAAAATATTCCAACTTGAAGTACAGCTTGCAGCTATGCAGCAGAACCGCTTTTCTTTTGAAAATCTAAAGACTTACTTTTCTTATGAAAATTTAAAGATTTACTTTCCTTATGAAAATCTAAAGCAAACTAAGGACAAAGCTAAACAAATAGCTTTGCAAGGAATAACGCGCTATTCTCCCACCTTAATATCTGTATTTTCGTTGTGCTTGTTGCCACTAATATCACTTAGTTCGGTTATAAAGTGCCAAAGGGCCATTTTTACATCACCAAAAAAATCGAATCAACTTGTTGATTCCGTATAATTATCATTTTTATAACAACTAAGCTAACTTTAAAAATTATATTTTATAGCTGATATGTTAAAATATTGTTGCAAAAGTACGTGGACCAAACAAAAAATATTATATAAAAAGTAAAATTTTGGGTTTTATTTTAAAAAATGTTTTTGGCATAAGGTGTTCAGATATGAACTTAGTCGGAATTACCAGAACTACGAAATAGCAATTCTATCAGATATAACAAAATATAATGATCATGTAAATTTTGTAATTAGTTGATTTTCCCATATCCGACTCGTACCCCAATATGAAACAAGTTAATTTTTCGGCTTAAAAAAATTAAGTGCTGAAAATATTTTTGATTAGAATTATTAAAGTTCAAGACTATTTCGTTAAATTCCTTAACATGGTACTTTTCATAGCCTATAACCAGCTGCCTATCGAGACGCTTCTAACAATACCTCATTTGTGAAATTATGATAAGTGGTTTAGAAGTTATTAGAGAACAGATGAACATTTTTGCACATAGGTCAAACATATAGCCTTGCTTTACTTCCTAATAAGTAAGCCTGAGCCCAAAGTTAGCCTCAATTCGATCGAAAGGCATTACACGGAAAAGAAATCTGGAATAAACTATTGAGGGATAATGCTATGAAATCCCCAACAGATTATACGTCATTTTCGTCAGACAGAAGAAAAGATATATACATTGGATTTAAGTCTTGCATTTCTTTTGTTAGATTTAGTAGAGGGAAATTTCTCGTCAGCGGGCATAGAAAAATTGCAAATGGCTGGAAAGTTTTAAATCTAGAAGAGAACACAATAGGATCGGAGTGCAACATTCTGAGATACTGAGATAATACAATATTCTTTGCATCCTAATTGAAACACAGAGTTTCGGCTGATTCCAAGGTGCAAAGGATTATTAGTAAAAAATATATACAGAGGGTAGAATCTGAAATGTATTAAACATTTTTTAGAATGATTTTATGTATTCCATTAAAAAAGAAGAAAAATACTTACCCCTGTACTCAGGGTACGGTGATTGCTCGGATTACTTTCGAGCAATAAGCTCTGTTTAGTTAGCAAAGTTCCTTGGTTCTTTTCCTATAGTATAACGGCCAAGTTTGCCGCGAGATCCTGCAAGCGTTAAATATTCGAGTCCACTTTTGGTTTCAAGCTGGCCAAAGGAATACCGAGGCGCTCCTTGTCCTGAAGGAAGATGCTGGTTCCTTGTCTTGCCAGTTCGTCCGCAGATCAGATGAGGTGAATTGAAAACTGTTCAGTTAAATCCCCTAGTAACGAGCATTTTATTGATTCAATTCCCGGCAAAAACTAATTTAATTCATATATTTATAGGCAATATGGACAAACCAGATTGGCCTACATATCCAAATCGATTACTTCTGAAACTCCTAAACATTGTTGTATAAACTTTGGAGGCTCTTATCTGCTCCTTCTATGTGTTGCACGCTCAGACAATCCCTACCAGTATACAAAATAGTTTACCATAAATTTTTGCAAAAGAATGGGCAAATTGCTCGGCAATGCCGCGTACATGGAAGTGTTCTGAACAGCAAATTTATTACGAAAATCCGAAGCTAAGCTACAAAGTTACTTAACCAAGAAATTTTGAAAATGGCCGACTTGGGCAACTGTCGTTGGCCTCTACATTAGCGCCCCTCCCGACCCCAAACCTATACGTATTTCAATCCACCTCACTCCTACGGAGTGCGGCGCACGGACTGAAATTCGCGAGGCGGAGTGGGTTGGAATGCTAATAACCGTGCGTCTCTTGCCCGACCCGCCGTCGGACAAAGGCAGCGGAAAGCCAACGAGCCTGTTGCCACAGCAATGTCGGCCAGATAGAATTACTGGGAAACAAAGTGTGACGGGGGTGTGTCACTGAGCAGATCTGATAACAGAAAATCCATATCGATCAATGTTCAGCTTACGTGCCATCACAGAAGACACACACTTCCAACTACTGCTACTTTGGATGTTGTATATATACAGCACAATGCGCTAACAGCAGTTGTGAATTATAAGCGCACAAGCAGTTGATGACAATAAGACAAAGCAACGAATGCTTATAGTAGTGTGTACAAACAGAGCAACAATATGCCACCAGCATGCTGCCTCGCTTTAACGCAGGCGGCCAGTGTGCGCTGGCATGCACACAAACGTGCATATGCTGCTTATTAAGGGTGATTTGCTGTTTATTTATAGAAAATGAAAGAAAAACGTAAAATAAGCACATTTTGAGTATACACAAAAATTTTAAAAAATTTTAATTTAAAAATGAGCTACAAAAAAATTAAATAATTGAAAATAAAATTGTGAATCTAGTGGGATTTGAACCACGGCGAGACCTTAAAGTGCTGTATAAATAATTTATTTTTAATGCATAGCTGCTGGGTTGCAATTGGTTTTAATTGTACAATAAATAAATACAATTTAAGCATCAAATAGTCTAAAAAAATTACAAAATTTAAATTTATTAAAATAATTAAAAAACAAAAAAAAAAAAATTTGCTGGAATCTGGAATCGAACCATTAGACTCTTGTGGAGATTGGTCAACATCTTTGAAGCAGTCCAATCGTATAACCGCTTGTTGAATTTTTAAGACACCTCAATACATTGCGTATACGAGAAGTTACATTTTTTGCCGATGGCCACCTACACGAAAATCTCAATTTATCTTGAAAATTGTACCCAGGGGCCACCACACCTTCTGAATTGCAGGAATTCTTAAACTGGTTAGAACGGCGCGACGGTGGCAAGTTGAGTTGGTTAAAAACGACTCAGTTGGTTCTTTTGAGGTTGGCACTCTGAACAGTATAAGCTTGACTATATTTTATATACATTCGTTCCAACCCAACTTATATCTGTAATAAAATTCGTAGTACCCTGCACTGGATACTTTATTTTTACAGATTTCTTTACAATTAAAAAAATGAAAATCCATAGCTATAATTTAAAATGCAAATTAACACGGAAATGCAGAGAAATAAAATGGAAATCAAATGGAAACAAATGAATGATATCTGTGTAAAAGACAATAAAAACAACAATAGCAACAACAAACTGGTTTGATGGACGCTGCATAAAACCAAATGCAGCATAATTTTGGCCAATCCAAGTAAGCCAAGTTAAGAAAGTTTGTATTGTTGTTGTTGTTGTTAGTGTTGTCTTTTTTGTTATTTCTTCTATTTCTGCGCGAACGGTCACGACTTTTGTATGAATCTTACAGCGGACAAGCAAACAGCACCAATGAAGAAAGAAAAACATAGGAGTGTGCCAGAAAACTCTAGACACATTTTCCAATATTTAATTATTTGAATTGTTCCAAAATTAGTCAATCGAAAAATTGTATGATGTGGTAAATGAAAAAATATATTGCGAATGGTTGGTTTCATTTGTTTGTTGCATGTATAATTAAATATTATTTTTAACAATGTTCCACCAAATGGATTTGATTCATACTTCAAATAATTGATACCAAATATTCAGTAGCTTAGTCATAATTAATAAACCTAATCGACGATTATAATCAACAAACGAATTATCCATATAATTTTTTTTTTGGTCGATGAATGTTTTATTTTCTTGTTTACATAAGCGTCGTAACTTAAAAATTTATCGACCGATTTTAATAAACCATGACTTTTCTTACTCGGAATTAATATTTCTTTAAATGTAAAAAAGTAAAGGTGTTTTAACAAAATGTTATATAAAAATGACTTCAAAGTGTGAAAAACGAAAAAGAAGAAGTGTAAATCTTAGATAACTATTAAAAAATCTCGTAGTTACTTTGTATAAAGTATAAACAAGTGTATATCATCTTAAAGCTTGAATCTTCTTCTTTCCAAAACCGTAAAGCAATCGAAAATCGGTTGAAAATGGCGACGTTGTGATTGTGGGAGTGATCGCAGTACCCGAAAAATGGGTTTTAAGCAATAACTTGGGAATTTGGGGGTGTTAGACAATTTTGAAACACACTATCGTGATCTACTCGTCAAGACCTACAACGTACACTAAGTCACTTGAAAAGTTCTTTGATTTTTTTTGATTTTGTAGTATAGTGTAATTAAAAATATAGCTTTATTGTAAAACCTTAAAAAATATAGCAATCTTGGCACTAAAAACCAAAGCAATGTTACAATTTTTTTAACAAAATTATAATGTTGCCTAATGTTATAAAATGTATTCATACATAATTGTTCATTTTTTGTCAAAAAAAAGGTATATCTTTCTTATATATTAAAATGTTTTTTTGTTGTTATCGTAACAGTCATCATTTAATTTTCTGTTGACGCTAGAGGGCGCAAATCAGTTGTTTTCGCTAGATGGCGCAAGCAAGTAATCACATATTTGCAAAACATTCAAACCTATTTATAGTGCACACATATTTTATATAACAAAATAAAAAAGTAAATAAAAAACATATTCCCGTTTACATACATTTTTTGTCTTTTTTCATTTTTATTTTTAGAAATCCAACACACTGACCGCTGTTGAACTAAAACTCATGTGAAGAGATTTGCAGCACAACATTCAAATAAACACAAAAAAAAAACAAAATAGAAAAGCGCTAGGCTTAGCAGACACAAGAAACCTCCAAACATCGCAGCTGCGTTTCAGTCTGTATCGTGAGTTCAACTCAAACGGACGTTCAAGTCTTGTAGCCAACGAAAGAAACAATACGACGGATTTTAGTACGCAACGCGCGCATGCGCAAAATAGTCAAAAAAAACTTCAAATACTTGGAGAAATTCGAGTGTATTCATTCGCTTTGTGTGTGAAGTGTTTGTGTCGTAGATCGAGTGACGCTGATAAAAACAAACTAAACATTATTATTCCATACACGACAGTCTACTAAACAAAAAAAAAATAAAAGCTATAAAAATTACAATGTTGTCTCTTTTATAATGTTGCCTTAATTTGCAATTCCATTACGCATACGTTTCGCATAAACAATTAAAACCCCCGACAGTGCCTCAAAAACCCTCAAACCCACACGTGTTCGGCTATACAATATTATAATTAGATATTTTACGCTTGAAGGCCTACTCGATTCATAAAAGCTATCGATCATTAATTTTTTTAAAATTTAAAACAAAAATTTTTGAGCAAAAACTATTTTACCATGAACGCGTCTCCGGGCCTTTTACATATGGATCAGCCACTGCGTGCATTGTTTCAATTTATCTGGGATTTAATTGTGTTCACATTTAAGTCTGTATTTTACATTTTGGAGTCGATATACTTAACACTACTGCCGCAACGTTTTAGAAAGTTAAAGGTATGTAAGATAAGATTTTAAAAAATATGTAACACTCTAAGCCGGAACTTGTGTAACTCAACTAATGCGTTCCCGGAAAAGTGAGTGTTTTAAACAAAAAATTTTGAAGCATACAGCGAGCTTAAATTTCTGCAGAAATCTAAGCTCATGAAAAATTTATAATAAGTGACAAAAAGTTATTTGTTTTTAAGGCGCTATTTCGCACTACCATGAATGTGCGAATCCGAGAATTCCGGGACTCTGCAAACGCGACAAGCCCCAGTTCACACTTTGTTGTGTGAATATTTGGCAAATAAGTTTAGTATGTGTCAGGTACAGAAAAAATTTCGGAGGGTCAACATAGTAATATTTTTGACTGTGTAAAGTAAATTCTGCAGCATGTTACATCATATTTAAAATTTGGAATAAACTCAAATATTTCGGAACAGGGTGTGCCCAGTGGCAATTGACACTTATTTATAGTTTCTCTCCAATTCTTTTATCTTTGATTAAACCCTATAGACACTCCCAAAACTTACCGCAGATGGTTTAATGCGATCAATACTTTAAGACCAGGCTTAGCTTGGCTAGCGTGGACTTATAGCCATGACCACTGTTGTACTTTAAATCAAGCCTCTTAAGCTAAATTGGCTTCTGTGAACAATTAACCGCCAGGAGCGTGAAATTTTTTTATTAGATGCCCTATGATCTGGTTCTTATCTTGCATGGTACTTTTTATCCGACCGGGCGAAAAGTTTATTCCAAGGGCAGACTTTGCAATACGTGCATACCTTGGTTGGCGTGGTCTTATAGTCATGCATTATGAACCAAGCCTCTATAGCTAAAAAAAAGTTCACCACCAGGAATGTGCAACTGCTTCTCAGGACGCTTCATGATCTGGCTCTGAGACGGCATGCTATATTTTATGCTATTTTATCCCATTGGACATCTGAACTCCTGCTCTTCCAGGAGTGGTGGTAGACGTTGTAACGGAGTACTGCACCATAGGAAATATGGCTAAGAGGTTGAGAGACCCTGCGCTTCTTAGAAGAACCCAGTTTCTGTGTAAACCATTCTTTGAGGATCTGGGTAGTTTAGCCTATGTGGCCATCGTGGATGCGGCTGCTTTCGTCGAATCCTCAAAATGGTTCTGCACCATGAGAGACTTACGCGAATAGGGATGTTCAATTTTTGATCCGCCTCTTCTATTCCTCCCTTTCTTCAATTCCTTTCGTTCCCTTCTTTTTATAAGGCAACACTATGGACCTCATGGTAACTGGGTGATCTCCGTAACTTCTGAGCTGCCTATACAACCTAACCTAACCTTATCCCATTGGATTTACTTCAGTGAAATGGAGTAATGGATCCAAATGTAACACAACGCCTAAAATGCTTCCGATCTAAGGAGGAAAATAAGGGTTTTTAAAGAAAAAATCACTTCGATCATAAACATGGTTGCCTTCAGTCAGTTCAACGCCTCTCTAACATTTTGACGCCCTTTTTTAAAACGCTTTGTCCTTTCCTTGAAAAAAAAAAAACGTCTGTTTCGGCTATCTTTTCTGCATTGGAGACATATTCCTTTCCCTGGACCATTTTGTTGAGTTCTGCAAAGAAGTAAAAGACGCTGTGGGAAAAATCTGGAGAATGCGGAAGCAATTCGAAGTGCAGTCGTGCAATATGTAATGGTGTACCAAGTATCGTCCATTTTCATACCGAATGAGAAAATCTTTATTTTTGCTCCTTACGAGCTACCTCTGGCCTAGGCTAACTTCTTTTCTATGCCCTGATAAAAAGTTAAAGCCAAATTTAACAATATTAAAAAATAAATTCATTAGTTTCTTTAGTAAGATTTTTTAAAGATCGGCTAGTAGCCCGATGATATTTTTGCTTTAAACCACTTAAGATCAGCGTTTCTGCCTGCTCCCTGTTATATGCATTTTAAAAACCCACTTGACAGTTGACCCAAGGGGCACAGAGTATAAATCTAAAATATGGTTAGTTTTATGAGCCATAACTCCCAAGGGTAAGGCTACTAAAAATTTAAAACCTCTTAAATAATATTTGAACTGAAATTTAACGGTAAACTTTAACTTTTTCGCGCCTTTATACAACAAGTTAGAGTAATCACAACTCCCACATACAATGTCATAACAAATGGCAGGCCATATATCTCTAGCAAGCTCTGTGGTTTCCACTCTAAATCATAAAAACAGCCGGAGGCTATAGCTTCTACCACTAGAGAGCTCCAGCTGCCAATTTTCCCTTATGATTTTTTATTTTTATCTTTTTTTTGCAAAAATTTCACAAACTTTAACGACGTCGACGGCATTTGTTTTGACAGACCCAGATAAACTTTCCAATTTCCAATTTTATGTTTATATTTATATACAATTTTTACAACATCCACTTGCAATTGTTGTAAATGACTTCCAGCATTAACTTTAACAAATAGCCGTCATTTTTTTTGGTGTTATGGTTGCTTGGTTTTCATTAACCAAAGAAATGTTCACACGCAAATGCTCCGACAATTGGCCTAATGGACTGCTCTGGCTATGAATGAATGGCTATATGTATTGTTTTTATTTGTTTAATGGCATAGTGTTAAATATTTGTTTTTTTTTTAACTTTTGGCAGTTGTTGTTCAAAGATACGTCACTTATAATGGATGGACGCTACCATTGCCAGCACTACAAACAATGTTTATATTTATTCAAATTTTTGTTTTGTTTTATGAGCTTTGATTTCAATTAGTTGGCATTGAAATATTTTTTAATTAAGGCAAATAGCTTAATTAAACAGTTTAAAAAGCATTTGCATAAGAATTTGAAGTGTTGAGACTTCTAGAAAAATCAGAAAAAAACTGGAGCTGCAGGGCACTACCTGGCAATATTTTAGTTGACATATTTTTAAAGAACTATTTTACAAAATGCGGAATTTTTTGCAAAATTCACTTTTCTTAAATTAAAAAAAAGAGATCCCAATTTGAATGTTAAAGCCTTTCTATATGCAAAAAAATTGTATTTGGTTCATCCAAATCTTCCAGATTTGGCACCAAGTTCCTTATTAAATATTAATTACAAATTTTATAAAAAGCGGAAATTACAAAATCGATAAAAAAATAAAATAATATAATAAAAAATAAATAAAATATTAGTAAATAAAAAAATGTATTTTCATTGCAAATTACATACCAAATAATAATTAAAAATTATATATAATATTTTAAAAACTATTTTTTATTAAAAATTACATACAAAATATTATTTTGAAATTATATAAAATATAAAAAAAATATTTGTTTATTAAAAATTTTAATTAAAAATTATTCACAAAATAGTAATTAGATAAATACAAAATAAAAAAATATTATACAAAAGCTAAAAAAAATAAAATAAAGGGTGGACCATTTCAAAATTGGAATTTCATTTTGCTATAAAAAAAAACTAACTTTTATTCGAAAGGTTGTTTCATGACATTTATTTATAAAAAACTATTTCGGTCAAATAACCACCACGGCTGACTTGGCAGTAGCCAATTCAATCCACCCAATTTTTGAGTAGATTTTCAATTGTTTCGGGCTGATTATGCGATTTTCGAAGATAGGGAGAAAAACATTGATTGTAGCGCTGGCTGTATGGCATGTAGCGCTATCCTATTGGAACCAAACATCGTCCAAGTCTTCCTCTTCAATTTGCTCGAAGAAAAAATTAGATAACATTGCGCGATAGCGATCACCATTGAGAGTTACGGCGGCTCCTTCTTCATTTTCGAAGAAAAATGAGCCGATGATGCCACCAGATAAAAATCCGCATTGGCTTCGCTACAACGACGTGTGGGTTTTTATGTGTCCCAGATGCGACAGTTTTGCTTATTAACATAACCACCAATTTGGAAATTGATCCATAAATTGAGTTTTTGGAAGGTTTTTTTTTGCCAAATTTTTTACGAATTTCTCAGATTGACTCACCACTTTGGAAATAAGTTTTTAATATTTCCCAACTTTCTTCAAGCGAATAAATATAAGAATTACATTAAAAAATTATCACGACTGAGTATGGAACCTTGGTTTAAGGTTTTCAGGCCAATTCCCTAACAAGCTATCCTTTTTGCAAAATCATCCTTGTTTCTTAGATCCTGCCACGCATACACACAAAGCATAGCTTTGTTATCTAAGACCCTAAGTTCTAAAAATTGGCTACTGGAGACTGTATAACCTTTCCAAACGTTTAAAATAATGTAAGGTAGAGTAGATTTTTGGTCAAAGTATAATCAAAACTAAATAAAGAAAACAAAATAACAGGAAGGGCCAAATCAAACCGTTGGTAAATACTTGTATAAAATCAAAACAACTTAAGTCAGAAATTTGGCCAAGAAGTGAACAACCTGGCTGTAAATTTGTTCATTTGACTACACATTTTCCAATGTTGTTGTTAAAGAAATCGTAGACAAGTTTTCCGCATGCGCGCAGCTGCCATGTGCTTTGTCATTATATAAGGTTTTTCTCGGTTTCGCGGGTATTGCACATTTAAGCAAAAAAATATAAATAAAATATCACGTTAAAAAAAAATAAATATGCATTACGAAATTTACCAGCTATATACTTATATACTATATATAAACCCTATAATAATTATTGTGGTTTCCATGATCATAACAATTCGCTTGAGAGACTTTATAAGACAAATAAGACGCTTTTGAACTTGATTGAACTTTTGGCCAACTTAAAATGGCCAAAACACACAATTGTGTTTTATAGCAGCTTGCAAAACATATTTTATACATAATATAATACATTAAAACGCATTTATCTACATATGTTAACTAATAGCTATAAAGGTGTGTTGCGTTTGGTAAAATAAATTTGCATTTAACCTAATCTGAGGTAGGGATTGAATTGAGTATTCATATGATTACAGTCACGCATGCATATATGATACATGCCACAGTGGTGCACATTTGAATAGAGACGCTGCAAAAAAAAAGTGTGAAATTAATAATTTGTAATATTAATTATTTCTAAAAAGAGTTCAGCGGATTTTTGTACATTTTATACTAATAACAAATCGTCTTAATTTTTGGACTTTACGGCAGACTTTGCTTTATATAATTTACATATATAGAAAATTATAGGATCTTGAAATACATTTATAGCAATTAATAAACAATATAAATTTCTTAAGCATGCCCATTTCTTTAACATTAACATTTAAACAATTAAGAAATATTAGCATAAATTCACAATAAGTTAAGGTTGCTATATTTTTTAAATGCCATTTATTTAGGGGGTTCCCTTTTAGCTGAACCGCGCTGTACAATGTCGTCCCTCACATCATTAGGTATGCAAAATGTGAGCTTTGCATTGAGTAATCTTTCAAATTTAAAAGCCATATGCGTCGCACCTTTTGCCAATTAAAAATGGAAAAGGAAAGCAACGTCAGACGCATAAAATGCAACATAAGATAAATATTTTAATTATCTAAGCAGCGGGAAGCGGGCAATAGTGATGCCTAGGGCTTGAAACCGGTTTCGAGCCTAAAAACTAAACTACACAAACCCTAGGCTAACAATTGCATTTAAAATAAAAACATTTCTAAGTTACTATGACATGTTTATGCGAATTGGTTGCATTTAGTAACTAGGGCGTTGACGGCGTTAATAGCCAGTGTAAATGAGTTTCACTTTCGATAAACCAATAATCGTAAATTTTGTATATGTTTCGCCCACAGAATGTAGCTGGTCAGGTGGTGCTCATAACCGGCGGCGGTGGAGGTGTCGGTCGTTTGATAGCGCTCAACTTTGCCAAGCTGCAGGCGCGCATTGTCATCTGGGACATCAATCAAGAAGGTAAATTACATGTTTTGACATGCAACATTGTCGACTTTTGTAAGTTTTAATTAACATTAACTCGCTAATTGATTTCGCGCTTCGTGTTACGCATGAGCTCAACAGTTAGCAGCGAAATGCTTAGGGTTAAGGACCTAACTAGGGTGAAAGTTGTTATAATTTCATAAAGTCTATTTCTTAAATTACAAATTTTCCACAGCCATTAATATCACGCTAGATCTGTTGCGCAAACATGGTCTCAACAACTGCAAGGGTTATGTGGTAGATATCTCCGATCGTGAGCAGGTCTATCAACGCGCTGCTCAAGTTACTGAAGATATTGGACCCGTGGATATACTCATCAACAATGCGGGCATTGTATGCTGCAAGCCCTTCTGGGAGCTGCATGATCGCGTTATACAAAATACATACAACATCAATATTATTGCACATTACTGGACTGTTAAGGCGTTTCTGCCACATATGATGCGTCACAATCGTGGACATATTGTCACAGTTGGCTCCGTTACCGGCATGCTGGGCACCTATGGCTGCAGTGATTATGCGGCCACAAAATATGCCTGCATTGGTTTCCATGAAAGTCTGTTGACTGACTTAAAGGCGCATGGTTATGATCAGATTGAGATGAGCTTGATTTGTCCTTACTACATAAATACAGGCATGTTTTCGGGCGTCAAACCGCGCATGATGCCTATGTTGGAGCCGCAATATGTTGCCGATCGTATTGAGAGAGCTGTGCTCCAGAATGAGGTCTGGTGTGTGCTGCCCAACTCTATACGATTGCTGACGCCTTTGAAGTGGTTAGTATGCCTATCAGTTTTTAAGTCACAACATTTAACGCTAAAATGCCTCTTCTAGCTTGTTGCCTGCTAAAATGTGCTGGGAAACGATGTCACGCATTATACGCGGTCCAGAGTCTATGATGTTGTTCCAGGGACGTGGTCGGGTCCCAGCAGGCTAGCTTCCACAACGATACAACTATAAGAAAATGTTTTAGTTTAAGTTGTTTTAAATTAATAAAAAAAATAGTTACCCATCTTAGTCCTTGGCACTCTGCTAGTCTCGCACAGTTGTCTGATGATAGTAATGAGGCGCCACCTCGGTTAGCCATTCCTTTTTGATTACAGTCAAATTATTCATAAACAGCTTTGTAGTTTGCAGCAGTTCACAATAGACCACATATTGTGCTTGAGGCAGTGTATAGAGTGTGGAATTTGGATGCACAGCCAATTCTGTGCCACTGCTAATTTGCCTATAGACGCCGGAGTGATGTAAATAGGCTACCTGAGTAAAGAAGCCCGCGGTGATGCATTTACAGATCATTTCAACATCGCCTTTGCAAGAAAATATGGGTATGCCATACTTTTTGCGAGCCAGTGTCAAAAGCTGCTCCCTAAGCTCACATGCGCGCTTGAGATTACGATAAATTAGATAATACTGACCGCAAAACTCTTTTGTCATGCCCTCCTCCACAAACGCGCTGTGCACATTAAGCAGCGTTATTAGATCACCTTCGGCAACTTCGAAATGTCGATGCGCTATGCGGCCGCTTTGTTGAGCTAATGCAGAAGGTGGTTTAGAGAACACAGACTGCACCTGCAGCATGGCTATAATGGTAATGATCTCCTCGGCACAGCCCATTTGTCCAGAAACATATAACATCTTTGATAACATAGCTGCAAAGGGCAGCTCAGCCAGCAGAAAACCAACGGGCTTGGTCAAGTTGCCCTGCTCATCGATGGCATCCAAAGCGTAAAGCGTTTCCAGGGCGGAAAGCAAATTCTTAGCAGGTGGCGGCGATGGAAAGTCAAAGCGTAAAATATTTCCAATGCCCAGAGCTTTGAGCTGTAGCACAGCGCCGCTCATTTCGCTGCGACGCATTTCAGGCGGCTGACGAGGTGCCAGGGAATCATAATCCTGTTTGGTATAGAGGCGATAGACCTTACCCGGACGCACGCGTCCTGCTCGACCAGCGCGTTGTATGGCAGAGGCTTTGCTGACAGGCACAACGACTAAACTATCACTGCAGGTAGCTGGATTATACCACTTAACTTTGACGTAGCCGCAATCTATCACATAAACAATGCCGGGTATGGTTATGGAGGTTTCTGCTATGTTTGTAGCCAACACGACCTTGCGCACACCTTTTGGTGGCGTAAAAAATACAGCCAACTGATCTGTGCTGGTCATACTGCCATACATGGGCAATACTTTTAAATTTTCCGTTTCCGCGCTGGCTATATATTCGCGCAGCAAATCCAAAGCTTCCAACACCTCCTCCTGTCCCGTAAGAAAAGCAAGTATATCGCCAGTTGGCTCCTTTTGATGGAGTTTCCATATAGTCTCCACTGTTTCACGCACATAGTCAGCGCAGGGTTCATTTAAATAAAAGTTTGTTACCGCGTGCATGCGTCCTTCTATGGTTAGCTTTATGCTGACGTCACGTCCTGCATTGGGCCAACTGAAGAACTCAGCAAAGAAACTAGCATCAATTGTGGCTGAAGATATAATTAACTTTAAATTTGAACGTTTGCGCAGTATTTTTTTGAGCAGTCCTAGCACCATGTCTGTCAGCATGTTACGTTCATGCGCCTCATCTACAATGATGACACCATATTGTGTGAGTAAGGGATCGGCGAGCAGTTCACGCAGCAGTATGCCTTCAGTCATATATTTAATCTTTGTTTCTGTTGACATACGCTCCAGAAAGCGCACTACATAGCCCACAGTGTCGCCCACAAGTTCACCACGTTCCTGAGCGACACGGTTGGCCAAGGTAACTGTGGCGCAGCGACGTGGCTGTGTAATGCCTATGAGTCCTTTGGTATGCCAGCCAAATTCGTAGAGATATTGTGGCACTTGTGTGCTCTTGCCGCTGCCTGTTTCACCCACGAGTATAACTACCTGATAGTTTTCTAGACAGTAGAGTATCTGATCGCGATATTTGCGTATGGGCAAACGTTCACGCTGCTCCACAATGCCCAAATTATGATTGGAATTGAAAACAAATGCACTCTGCTCGCTGCTGCCAACATTTTCAGCAATAGCTTCGTCGGTGTCGGGTTTTATAAATTTTGGTTTAAAGGTGGCCATTGAGAGGCGTTTTTTGTCAATTGTTTGCTAATATTTTATAAATTTGCGTTATTTGCCGGCTTGTTTATATTGCTGTTGTGTGTTAGGTGGCAACGCTTTCAGTTTAGTGTTGGTGAATTGCAAACGGATGTGTGCTGCAAAACGTGATTTTAAGCATTCACATCGAAGCGTTAACAAGAGCGCGCAGTTTTAAACATTTGTTCACGCCGACACTACACAATGGAACCATTTTTAAACATTTTTTTTAAGCAAGAAGGATAAAGCATTATTATTGGAATTTTGAATAATAAGAGAATCAGCAAACATTGATGTTAGAAGATTTCTAACTTCTTTTAATAATAATCAATATATATAATATGTTTTTTTTTTATAAAAGCTAGGGCCACCAAGAAGGGTTTATATAGTATATACTCAAGGGAGCCTTCAAAAAGAAACCATGTTGACTTATTGATGACACAGCGGATTTGGCCTTTTAGTAAATTATAAGATATATTTTTTGTTTGAATTACATTTTTTTAAGACATGAAGAAAGTTGTGGCCCAATGAAGAGCAACCCTGAAGGATCTGTGTCTGGCTCGACTTTAAAAATCTGTCTAACAATCGATTGTAAAGTATTTTAGCTTCCAATTAGGATGCAACAACAATGAATACATTGCATTATAAAAGATTTTGGCAACTCAATACTGCTGCTATTGAAAAGACTTATATATATTATTTAAAGCTTGCACTTGACTCTTAGTCACCCAGTGGGCCACTTGGGCTGCATGGCAGACATCGTTAAATAAACATGTCCCCAATCGCAAATGAAAATAACTCTAATTGCGAGCCAGTTGCAAGTCAAGGTCAAAATATTTTGGGCGCCATTTGGTCACAACACGTGCCTTTGCCATAGTCATCGAGTGGCCCAAAAGTGTACAGCAGCTGTCCACATGTTGTCGCTTCTCGGTATGCAGCTCTCGGCACACGGCACACTGTCAATTGCTTTTAAATAAATATATAACTATATATTGTTTTGCCAATTTTATGGCTCATCCACAAATTTGCATGGACGTTGACACACTACAATGCGGATGATATCAAGGGACTGCTGTTTTGTACATATATTTTTGTTTTTGTTATTGTTTTTATTTGACAACTTTTGTCTTGATTTATGCATACTTAATAAATGAAATATTTAAATAAATAGCATGCACTAAATCTATAGAAGAACACTTGTTTCCTTTTGGCCAATGCGGTTGCGGCCCTGTTGACCCTGACATTAACTTGCCTCAACTCTGTATGTATGGCCAAACACGTGACATGCAAGCACGTTTGACCATATACAAAAAAAAAAGTTAAGAAAAGCCGGCAGTGGGATACACTATTTTTCGCTACTACGGCAGCTTCTAGTTGGAGCATAGGGCGGAAACGAAGTTTCTCCAATCATCTTTGCTTCTTAAAGCACGTTTCAGCTCATTCCAGCATCCTAATCGCCTAGATTCATTTTGCACGTTTCTTCTCCACGTCATTCTCGGTCTTCTCCTGGGTTATTTGGCGGATTGTAATCGAATGCCATCCTGGCTAAGTAATTTTTGGTTTTCTTAAAGTATGGCCAATCTAACGCAACTTTCTTTGAAGGACTTCGTTAGCAATCGGCTTGCCATCAGATAAATTCCACGGTTCAATAGGTTCCAATTTTATTGGATTCTAAAAAAATGTTAAACCGGAATTAAAAACTATTTCTGTTTACGCCAATTTCTAATGCCTTTGTCCCAATTCAATAAACTGCTTGAGTGCAGTCTAGCAAGCAGTTTACAATTGCGAATTCATTTTTTTGGGCAAATCGCTTTTTGTACAGATTTTGAGGTGTGAAGGAGACGAAAGCCAACATGGAAAATGGATTCCGTTTCATCAAGGCTCCTTCCGAATCTTTAGATAAAAAGTTTTTTCTACTTTTAATGATCGTTCAGATCTGTATTTAAAAGCAGCCGATCATACACCAATCAAACGCTTCAATCAAAGCTGATATTGTATTCCCAAATAATTTCCACTTAAGTCTCCTTCCATCTGCTCACACATTAGTCTTGTCTATAATGCCCCAATCAATACAGTGTATACAAAAGAGAAACCCCGTCTGCACGAGCGAACCAGCCAAAACCAAAACAAAGCTGCCGTCCGTACAACGCGGCGTATGAGTAATCCATGGTAAAGCTAATTAAAGCATTGGCTGTAAACCATATAGCCGCAAAACTTTAAATGTCTCCACCAAGCCAAGGACACAGGCGCCAACTCGCTTTAGCCGTTTGTCAACAAACACGACTGACGTCCGTTTGGAAATGGCCCTCAAGCGAAATAACGAAGGATATTTTTGGGGGGAACCTTTATATCTTTCTATGACATGCAGATGTGTTTATGCGCTTGTATAGATATGCAAAAATGGCAACGTTTTAATAAACAAAATGGTTTTAAATTAAGGGCCTGGGCCTTCAGATTTTCAATAGCACTTGGTTAAAATACTTATAATTTTCTAAAAATTTTGATAGCAATGTCAAATATGACGAGGAACTTGTATGCACCTTACTCATTTAGCACTTGGTATATTTAAAAAAAAAACCGCCATCTTTTGTAATTTTTTCAGATTCGCGTTTCGTTAAAATTGGCAGAATAAATTTTTAAAAAATACCCTGGTACAGGTTGGAGTAGAAAGCACTTTTTCGTGAAGTTCGTGACGGCACTAAATTTCCCTTTTCTCTCGCTGTTTAACTCTTAGATGTAATGGAATTGATTTTAGAATCAAAGCGTGACCTTTTTCTATATCTTTGTAATTTTTCTATACCTTCCAAGCCTTTTGACGCTCTCTGGTCCAATAGGAGATAAAGGAAATTATATAGGACATAGGTCCAATAGGAGATAAAGGAAATCATATATTAAATGTCCAATTCCAAGCCTTCTGCATTTTGATCCTTTTTCGCGATTTTATAGCGCCCCCATAAACCAACAAAACAGCTGTTTTGATCAGCTTACATTTTTTAATTAGCAAAATTGATCATCCAGCCAACAAGCAGTTGAACTTAAATTCAAGCAGCGCACTGCTTACATTCATTGAAGGCCAAAAAGCAGTCAATTTTTGGCACTAACAACTTTCACTGGTTGCGTATGAGCAATTTTTTTGAAAGCAAATGTATTTAAGCAAGCAAAAAATATTAATAAAATAATTTGTGAGAAAATGGGAACACACTCTAATTATCGTGCAAAACACGTAGGTAGCAGAGCCCCCTAGTTCATAAATAAACTATTTTTATCTATCAATCGTAAACTTCCAAAAGCATCTACTGCATTGAAAAATGTTGCATATATGCAAATTTTCAAGGTCACCGCAATTTTGTGTACAACTTCACATATACATACATTTTGTACATAAACTGACTCGGCGCACGCCGCATCGCGGAGCGGGAAAGCAGTCCAGGAGCACCTTTATTTTGCATGCATGCCAATATAATAGTAATTAAAGCAGACATATAAACTCTCGCAAATTGTTTGGTTTTTGGTGTTAAAGTAACAAAAGGAGTTGCAAAAGAAGTTTCAGGCATTTTTTTGCGCCCCAATGCGGCGTCAGTGCCATGAATCACGCAATCTCAGGCCAAAGACAGTGACGCCATTAGGCCTTCCTGCCAGCCTACTCTACCAGACAAACGGCCTGCCAGTCTGTCTCTGCGTCCATTCGTCTCTTCGTCTGTCTGTCCTTATGTCTGTTATTTCGCACTCCGCTTGGTGTCGAGGACGCGTGTCTAACTGTTGGCAATCAGAGTCCTATATAGTATCCATATATATGTGTGTGTGTGTGCTCGTTTAGTTGTTATAACAGTTATTTGATGAGTGCATTTCCAAGGAAACTTTAACTATAAAAAAATTCAGCGCACACATAAAAATAAGCGAAAACAAAAAAAAAACAGCAACAACAATCAACAAAAGCAACAACTAACTGGGGAGCTACCACTACTAACTAGGAATGAATCATTTTTAGATCTATTTTTTTTGGCAGGTGTTACGGGAACTTGCGTAAGCAGTAACCAAATCAAGTGCTGACAGACAGCTGTTTATCAGTATTGGTATAGGCCTCATATCCCCTAATAGTCCGGTCAAATTAGACATTTGAAGTTACATAAATTAACAGCAAGCTGAAAGTTGGTGTAATTGTTTAAAACATAGTTAAAAATAATATCTGAAAGTTCCCCATCATTCCGAGGTGTGCTAAAATTTTTATTCGAGGTCAAAGGTCAAAAATCTTGAATAAAATTGGTTTTTCGCGATTTTCAGAAAAACGGTAAGTTTTATCATAAAATTATCTGAGACATAATTGTAGATCATAAAATTCTCTATATTCTCTATAGCAACCAAATCATATTCGTTTCGAGCAATAACGGCTTTTGCTGTGGCATCGGAACGAGTCCGAGCTACTTCCAAAATTGACTCTTTAAAATCAAGAGTACTTACTTGGCTAATTCGACGGCGAGAATCTACGGATTTTTTTCTCTCATGCTCTTCATTGAATTCCTTGCCACAAAATAAGCATAGATTTGTAAAACAAAAAGCTGAATCACTTCACTACTGGCTTCATGCTCTTCGCGTTATCTTTTAGCTGCAGCAAGTACACTACCTCATTGGTGGCGTGGAAACGTGTGCATATTATGACGATTACAACTTTTACAATTATTTGACTCGCTATATCTCAGAAACGGTGGATCTAAGAAAAAAAGTTTAGGTACATTTTTTATAGAGAATTTTATGATCTACAATTATGTCTCAGATAATTTTATGATAAAACTTACCGTTTTTCTGAAAATCGCGAAAAACCAATTTTATTCAAGATTTTTGACCTTTGACCTCGAATAAAAATTTTAGCACACCTCGGAATGATGGGGAACTTTCAGATATTACTTTTAACTATGTTTTAAACAATTACACCAACTTTCAGCTTGCTGTTAATTTATGTAACTTTACCCTTCTTTTTTGGTCTAATTTGACCGGACTAAAAATAATTTTAGCTTAATTAAAAAAAAAATTGGAATTGGTCCATATTTCACCTCTGTAGGTAGCTATGAGCTCCACATACATTAAAAAAATAGTATATTTCCAAAAAATTTAATGGTTTTGGAGTTATATCCCCAAACAGTTTTAGTTTCAATCAATTTGGGTTTTAAAAGCTATCATTCTTTGGCATGCTCTTTTAAATTCAGAAAAAAAGCTAGGAAATCCATTTTTATATTTTTATGCTTTCCCGTCAAAATTTATAATTTTTAAATTTTTTTGACCAACATCTTTGTAAGTAGGCCATAAAATTTTCAAGTTTTTTATTAAAAGTATGCAACCTTACTACTTTTGAAATGGTTATTGAAGCCTAATTTAAATTGTTAAATTTTTGTTTAATTCATTTTAGGTAGAAAATTCAATTTCCTAAAATCGTAATCAATTACATTTTTTGGAAAATATATTAAGAAATTTATAAAAAAATTTCGATCAAATATAGAGTGTTAGACGGAGTACCCTTAAAGTAGCCGAATGATAAAAAAAGAGCCAACAAAAGCTTTATACCTACTCAAATAATAGCTGGGCACCAATTCGATTTAATCGATTCTTTTATTCTGACAATAAAATCGATTTTTCTTTATTGACAATCGATCTTTATAGTCATGCAACTTTGCTATATATGTACATAAGGGAGTCTAATAAATAGGGCGTTTTGGGATTCTCAGCGATTTTGATTGGGCTATTTCAAGCATTTTTGACTAAGAAGCTATGGGTCCAAAATGAATTTCAAGTCGCCCACCCCTTTAAAATAGGTTTTTTGCAAATATTCAAAAATAAAGGTATACCTTCCAACAAAATTTTTTTTCCTTTAAGCAAATGTGCATTTGGAGAATTTTATGGTTGAGGATTCAATTTTAGACATACATTTTATTTTATTTTGAGGGCCTCCAGAGACGGCTTTGTATGAGTTTTTAATTTTTTAAATTTTATTCCGATTTGAGTTGATAAAAGACTAAAAAAAAATCAAATGAATTGCTACTTAAATTGTATATTAATAAATATGTAACAAGAGAAATAAATATTTGAATTTTCAATCAAATAATTTCATACTTATATTTGTTTTTGCAAGTCTTAAATCTTGATTCAAATAATTTATTCATTTTGGTAATTAAAAACAAAAAGTTTTTAGGCTCAATTTTATTTTTTTTTTCTGAAGTAATATTTATAAATAATAAAGACAATGAAGATTTTGTAGCTATGTACATAGCTAACATGTATCATGGTAGATGCAGGTTTTTTTTCTGTAAATTATCACGAAAGCTGATAAAATACGAAATGTCAATGCGATTGCCAATAACTTAAAAAATACTTAATATAATTTAATAAATTGCTTTTGTACAGAATATCTAAGTATGCGTAAAATCATATTCAGTTATCATTTTGTCCAATTTTTAACTTTTTTTTGGGGGACTTTTGGCTAAAATATAACTACGCCGGCCCATTGTGCATTGCAGAGTTTTTTTGTGTAATTTCGCCAGGTTCTTATAGTTATCCATGAAGCATTTACTTCAACGTCTTTTCAAAATTTATCGATCGAATATGATTACACTAAATATAGTCGCAGAATTTCAAATGTAGTAAAGATTTTTTGACTAAGACCAGGTTCAGAAACTATGAGACAAAAAAGGTCATTGCCAATGGGCCCACTCCATTGGGATTGTCCTAGCCTTTTACGGGCCGTGCACTGTCTGGGGACTCAAGAGGCTGAGAAAAAAATTATTTAATTTGTTAAGTGCTGTACACTTTAATATTATTCTGTACGCAAGGATTTTTCAGTATGGCCAGATTTGTTTAATTCTTCTAGCGCATTATAAACTGTTTACATTGTAGGTCAAGAAGAACAACATACACAGAGAGAAAAGTAGAAGAAAGCTAGCGTTTAAATTTTTCCAAATACTCTTCTCAGTATGTATTTTTGTTTAAATTATTTTTTTAATTATATAAAAATAATTTTTAAGAAAAATCAAATTTTTCATTCTTATGATAGATGAGTGCAAGAATAACTTTTGCCTCAAGGCGCCTTTTTGGTTTAATCAGGCACTGACTTAGATTCAAGATTATGTACATTGAAAAAGATTATAGATACTATACTAGTATATCTATACTTTATAGGCACGTAAGAAGCCTCACATATTCGATTGGATCTCATCTGCAGTAAGTATAGTATAGTATAGACATAAGACATAAAATAACCATCACTTCTGGGATGCCAATTAACGCTTCTACTGCATTTAATTCCAATACAGACCATTTATGCAACGAGCATCTGAAACCAATGTAGTGACCAATTTCTTGCTGCATAACGAGCAAGTTCCGAAACATGTGCGTCCTTGAACTATAATACTAAATGAATAGGGTGCTGCTTCCGGTTTTTTGTTTTTTTTTTTTTTAAATAAGTATGGTATACAAATGCATTCCATTTAAACTATTGATTACGCTCAAAATTAATTGATTGCAATTTATATTCAACAGAGGCGTAACTGCAAAGTTATGGCCAGCCAGCTCCTATGCGGCAGGCGTGTCATGCAAATTATGACGACGATTTATTCAAGTGACTTTCGGGGGGCGTTATAAACTTGCAAATTTAACGCCTGTTTCACAGCTGTGCGACGAAGACGAAGATGACGACGATGAGCGGCATAAACAAAACAAAATCAGCCCAAAAGGAAAGTTGAAAGAGCAATGCGAGAGAAATGGCATAGAGCAACAGAGAGCGAGAGATAAATAACGTGCGCGTGCTGAGAGCTTCACGTGGGACACGTGCACGACGTGGCAGTTTCATATGTGTCCGGCGCTCTACGTGGCGTATACGCATTAGGCTGACGCCCGTGGCCCATTGTGAAATTTGTGTTCTGAGAATCACGACGTCGTGTACAGTTGCGCTAAGCAACGTGCAAAATATCAAAATAGCAGCAGCGGAAAAACTCCCTTAAAGGAGTCGGTCAGGCAGAGTCGGTCGGTCGCGTGTTGCATGCAACGCGGCAATGACAGCAGCAGCAGCAAACACCAAACAACAACAACAAACGCAGCAGCAATAGCAACAGCAACAATGCCATTCGCTCGCGCAGAGAGAGAGCTGTAGCGAATAAATTGAGAGCCAGAGAGAGAGTTTGCGGCAAATTCGCGCAGTGAGCGAAGCAGAGCAAAAACACACACAAATGCATGCGGCAATGTTCGGCAATTAAATGTAATGCTAACAACAAATAACAATAAAGGGTGTTTTTTTATGACACCAATTTGGGAGGTCATAAAATATGGCTTAATTGACGGTCGGAAATTTTCGATGATTCTAAGGATAATTGTTGAGGACTTATTTTATGTAATATTTGAGGTTGGGTAAATTTGAGTGATATAATATAATAAAAAAGTAATTAGAGAAGATTTATTTTATGCCACAAGTGTTTTAGTTAAATATAAAATGTATTTAAATTAGACAATCTTTGAAAATTCGGATTTTCCAGTTTTCCGTAGAAAAAACACTTTATTGTGTAAAGGAACTCCCGACTCCTTGAAAAAACAGATTTTCCCGTTTTCCGTAGAAATAAAACTTTATTTTTTAAATAAACTCCCGAATCATTGACACATCCATCTTTTACGCAACTAATTAAAATAATGCAAAATAATCTATAATTAAGGGTCTGAAAATTGGATGTATACGAAAAGAGGCATTTTATCACGATTATTTATTTGGTAACCTAATTCACAGACTACAAAATTTCAGTATAATAATTATTAACTGAAAACAAACCAATCTGACGATGACCCAATCGATAATTATTAAGTTACCTAGGAGAGGAGAGATGAAATATGTCCTTTTTGCTTAACTCTTATAAAAACACAAACGTTACAGGCGCCGGAGGGGCTTGACAGCAAGATCACCCTCGCCAAATTGCTAAGGTTACTGCTCTATTTCTTCCTTCCAATATATCGCACATACTAGGGACAGACAGTAATCTGCCTAAGGGCTATAATTTTTCGATTATATTTATGTTCGATTTTTAAACAAGTTGCTCAATTTTAACAAGGTCATCTATGCATTTCTCATTTTGAATCCAAATTTGTCAATTTAAGTTCAAATGAAGGTAATTCTCGATTACCCAGCGATTATTACATACAGTAAGATTTCATTTTTGGAGCGCACTAGTCCTTTCTTACTTAATACATCCACCAAAGTTTCACCTTAAACTTTTTGGGTCATGTAAATTTCAGGACAGTGAGATGCGTTGAAGTTTACAAAAATTTGAAAAAAAAAAAACGTCCAAAAGGTGGCTGGCCCTGGATATAGGGAACTCTCCATTTTAAAGAAGGTGTTCCTGCCTATACTCTAAGTTAATATTTTTTGGATTTAGCTAATTCAGATTTGAACATTGTGACCTTTTGATTAAAGATCACTTTTTTTACTTAAATAATACATTTTACTGGTTTCAGGGCTTCATCTACTTTAGAATCTTAAAATTGAGATTCAGTTGAATCTTTAGGGTTATACACTAAAATTTGAGCAGTAATTTACCCATCATACCTACTTTTAGAGCTGGTAGGGCTTGTAATGTTTTTCTAGTCCGATAGTCTGCAATTATAAGCTTTTCGTTTTAATTTTTCAAAATACTTTACATGTTTCAAAACAAGTTTCTCGAATCTAAATTGTAAGTAAATTTTTGATTTTAGTCAAAACCACCTCTTTTCAAAAATTTCATTGATCGAAGCATTGGTTTTTTTTACAAAAGATTCTCCAAATAATTTGCATTATACATTTTTATAGTTTTAATCGCTAGACTCCTCCGGTTAAACATCAATCAAACATCGTCCAAACATTAATCAAGTTTGAATAAAATTTAACTCCTTTAATAAGTCCCAAAATTAAACAATCTATTAAAATTGCAAAATATTTTTTTTTTTCATTTTTTTTTAATTTTTACTTATTTACCTCGATAGCCTAACGACAGTCCACTTAAGACGTTAAGCATGGTCCTGCGCTTTCCACTTTTCCTATTTCCCTAATTTTTCCTGTCTATTCTATGTCCTTATCACTTACTCCCATTATCGGTTTTACAAAGGTCCTATTCTTGGCCTAAGTGAGTACCACCACGCTAAGTCCCAACTGTCGCCCTAACCTACCTACTTATTCACCAAATAATTCATTTTGAGGAATTTCTAAAACGATCTGTTGGGACAGTTGTGGTCGTTTGTCATTTTCTTTAAATAAGTATCACATTTCGGATGTAACATGGGTCACCGGAAAAATTACCTGCTTTTGTAATTTTTCCCTTTTTTCATCCCTTTGTATTTTTGCACGCCTTTTGTTTCGCTACTTCTCAGATCTTCCAGCAATTTCGTACTCGTAATCTCTAGAAACTTGACAGCATGATTAAATACCTGCAATGCTCTGTCCAAAAAACACCCTTTATAACAGCAGGCCGCACTATTAAGAGCCGATTGCGATTCGGATGTTGACGATGGCTTGGTTGCCACGTTGCCGCTGCTGCTGCTGGTGCTGCTTGTAGTGTAGTTGTTTTTGTTGTTACTCCTCTGCTCAGTGCTGCTGTTGCCGATGCCGCCGCCGCTGCCATTGCTGTTGCTGTTTTGCGGCACGATTCGCGACGCATATAAACTTGTGGCAACATCTGCTCCTTGCCAAACAACAGAATCAGTTCGTTGTCGTCAGTCAGCCAGTTTAGTTCGGAGTTTACTTACCAAGCGAATCAAAAGAAATCACACACACACAAACCCACACAACAACAGCAACAACAACGAATTAGAACAAATTGCAGCAACAAAATAAAGCCAAGAAAAAAAAAGAAAATTTCAAACAGAGAAGAAAACTCAAACGCGTAGAGGAAAATTAGTTGAAGAAATTTGATTTGTGTGTCGCCGTCGTTGTCGTTGTAGTTGTCGTCGTCGACGTCGTGTTGCAAGTGTACATGTTGGTTGTGCGTGTGTGTGTATACAAGAAAAGCAAGTCAGTCGACTGCCCTTGGGGTGGCTAACGGGTATACAAGTACCACCAATCTATAGAACAGGAGCTAAAAGCGCGTGCAACACCGCAAGGATAAAGGCGAGACAACTCCGCTGCGCCGCGCTACTCTGGACCTCAGCTAATAACCGTGGGCTGGACTCTAAGTGAGTGTGTGTGTGTATACAGCCAGCCCAAAGTGGTGTGCAGCATTGGCCAGAACCAGGCCAGAAACAACGCATGGGAGCAACAGAAAATCAATTTTTGTGAAAATAGATAAACTGCAGCAAAAAACAACTACAAAAAAAGAATAGAAAAAATTAACCAAGTGAAAGAGCATAAAATTAAGCACACACCGTCCGGTCCGCAACGAGCGCCAGCCAGAACCATCCGACAGACAGTCCGTCGTTAGTACGGCAACCATACACAGAGAGACTTTTGCCGGAAAGTGGTCTACGTCAGCTGCAACCCGCATCCTGCGCACATGCTGGACTAGCATCAGCACGCTGCATGTCAGAGCTTTGAGCGTGTTCTAGACACAACTAGTGCCCACATAAAAGCGCTACTACTTGCGGTTAGGCCTGTCTTTGGAGGTGCAACGGGGGCTAAGCGTAAAAGGGTCCAAGTCCAGGCGTTTCCAGGAAACCACAAAACTAAAAGCGTTTCTTTTTTTTCGCATTGTTTTTGAACACATATATACTATATAATAGCTCTTAAAGTGCATGCTCAGTGGCTCTTAGCCTGCCGACATCTCCATTTAAAGAGGCCTAACCCATTCGAAGGAAAGCAAGATTTCATAGCATAGCGGGAAACCCTAAAAGCCTGAATTCAGCGAAGTGAAGACATAAAAAGCAAACCAAATCAAACAGCAAAAAAACATAAAAGGATCTCATAAAAAAAACTACTTTTATAAAAACCTAAAAAAATAATAAACCTTAATTCATATAACAATTTTTTAAAAAGACATCTGTGATTCGAAAAAAAAAAATTATTTTCATACTGCACTTTTTTCATAATAATAATATTAAAAAAAAAACAAAACCAAATTTTAAACGCAAAAAATATAATTTTCTACAACAAATTATAATATAATCAAAGCACTTGTAAAAAAAAGAAAATAAATTGAGCTAAAATAAATTAATATAATACACGCAAACCTCGAGCAAGCGCAAACGGAAACGCAGCAGCTAGGAAACCAATTCATACAAGGTCAACGGATTTAATATTTTTTGTAAGTATTTTTCCCGAGTACCCCAACCCAAGCAACCACCCCCCAATCCCCCTTGGCTTCCTATGCTATGCCTAATCTAACATACACAATTTTTTTGTGCTGTATTTTTTCTTTTTAATTGTCTATACGGCATATTTTGATACATGTGCTCCCGGGCACCTTGCTCTTGGCGCACATGTGCATGTCAATTAGCTGGGCACAAAAATGGACACGCCAAATATCTAGTACTCATCTAAGTACTACGTGGCTTTGCGGCATGCATCATGACCAGTGCTGTCCATGTGCATCATAATAATTGGGACAAAACAGTTGCTATGCAGCCAAGGAAATTAATTGGCTCGCAAGTGTGCTTAAAGATGGTGACGATAACAGCAGGGCTTGGGTAGTTACTACTTAGCATTCATTGGGACAGACGTACAGCCGTACGGACTGCCGTGCAGACAACGCGCCTCCCCGGAGTGCGCTTCTGCAAAATGTCAACGCTATTCCTGGTATAATAAGCGCGCACGCCCAGCTAGGTAAACAAACGCAACAATGCGAACATATGGCCTGTGGACAGCTTGGATTACCGATTACCTGAACCCGTGCACAGCACAGTTCTATATTGTTTAGTCTTGTAGTAAGTAGCATGGGTTGAAATGCTGCTTAATATTGATTTTGTATTATGACACTTGTATGCGAAAAAGAACAAAGAATCCATGTAGGGACGACACCACCGTCTGGCAGCTGTTTCATGGAAGAGCTATCCATAATGTGGTAGCATCGTATTAGTAGTAATCTTAGCAGGAAACGGCATTTGTTGGGTTCATGTTGCAAAAGAATGTGGTACGATTGATCTATTTATGTTATATGAGGCATATTTAACCTTTTGCATTCTTGAAAAAATTCCAACTCATGCACATAGCTTTGGCACAGTGAAGCTTCAATAGAAAGAATTTTTAAAACAGCAAAATATGAGCAATTGTATGAATATTAGGGAAAAGACACAGCATACGAAAAAATAAATATACTACTCTAATCTATATTTTTGTCTGTCGGTTTTTCGGGAGCACCTGGTTTTTGAAAACCAACTAGGGGTGAACAATTTTGTAGGGATTGTGCTTTTTACTCTAATTCTACACTTGCAATCTTTTGTTTTAAGTTGTCCCGCTAATGTTATTTTGCAATCTTCTTGTTAATCTGTTTGCCAAAAATCTAGTAACTAAAATCGGGTTGTAGTCTGAAACATGTTACCTAAAAAATAATCATTAATTTCTTCTTTTGAGGATACCCACAAAGTTTCACTCAATTGGAAAGTAGTGCTAGGTGATAAGTATTGACGGGGCCTAAGCTCTCTTATTTATTTCCAAGAATTTTAATTATTACCTTGATCAAAAAGTTTCCGGAATCTAATCAGAAAAACCAATATTCTAGCTTATTCATCAAAATCGATATCGTCTCCTTCAAAGTATTCCCCATCGACTGCAACGCACTTATGCCAGCGCTTGATCTAATCCTCAAACAATATTTTATAATCAATTTGCTATATTATTAGCGGGCATCAGAACCATCTTCGATTTTTCCAGGACCTCATATCCGGTGCTGTAGTGCGTTCCACGGAGCGGTTTTTAAGTCGACCGATTAGGGAAAACTCGCAAGGGGTAAAATCGAGTGAATTTTATGACTCTGGGATAGATCAAAAAACAAGTTTTCGCATTTGTGGGAGGGATTGAGGAATCCTTGGTCTATCAAATATACCGTCATGGTTCGATCGATGCCACGATTACCAATTAAAACTTAAATCAATGGCGTAGGTCAATTGGTTCAATTACAAAGATCAATAATGGAAATGGTTTTTGGTGTGTTTTGAGAAATTCGTTGGGTTTTTTCACAAAAATTTCCAAACCCTCTTAGTATTTGAAATTATCTCGTTTTTGACCCTTCGTTTAATGTACTTACTATACTTATAGGAAAAAATAGGTATAACCACCAAAAAATCAGCCTTGCATTAAAATCGTTTTCTATTTTCTTATAAATTGCTTGTATCAACGGGCCCATTTAGAGAGCTACGGATCCGGGAGTAATCCGATCATTAGCAACATAGTGCTATGTAAAAAAATTCACAATTTTTTTGAGATATTGACTAAAAATTTCTAGCGGATTTGATAAAAGACTCCAATGTTTGGATGTGTAATAACAATACCGCAAATAAGAGTTATAGGGTTGAAAAATATAAAATCAAAGCGAAAAAGGTGCTTCAGATGAAAGTGCAAGCCACTATTTTTGAAAAGAGTATCCGAAAAAGGATATATTTTTATTTTTAACTTTTACTCTTATTTTTTTAATTCAAATAAAAAAATAATATTTAAATGCCAGTTAAAAAAAATTCAAAATAACAATTAAATATCATTTTAAAAATACAAATTTAAAAAAAGAAACATTTTTATTTTTAATTTTTATCAAAAATTTCAATCGTAATTCTTATTTTTTGACTTAAAAAAAATAATAATATTTAAATGACAGTTTTTATAATAAAATTTCAAAATTAAATATAATTTTAAAATAAAAATTGAAGAATAGCTTCTCTTTTGCAATTTTAAACAAAAATTCTAAATTAATATTTAAATGTCAATTTATATTAAAAATTTTTTTTTGCTATTTTTTAAATGAAAATTAGCGCTTAAACCTTATTTCATAATTTTTATTTTTAAAGTAACTAAATTCAAGTTGTTATGCAATTTTATTTAAAAAAAAAATTATTATCTGATTATAATAAATTATGTTTGTACCAAGCTCTTCCTCACCATTTTTAAGAACATCCTTAAAGATATAAGTCACTTGAAAGAACATGTTATAGATATTTAGGGTAGGCCATGTGGAAATCTTTGTAAATACCAAATGCAAATTTGAAACTATAATAATGGTTGTCACGGCTAGCTTTGCAGTTCCGTGTTCGAAATTCGTAATTTTGGATTACTTTTTTTTGGACGCAAACTTTTTTGGCTGCTCACCCATCCATTGAACAAATAAGAGACACTGATAATGATCCGTGGGACTCGAATCTTGTAAGCGTGTAAATGCAGATCCAAATGCAATATTCAACGCAAATTGGTCCTAGCAAGATGGCGTGTCGATGGTCCCGTCGAATCGTCAACTGTTTTTTTTTCAGTACGACGATTTTGATAGTATGACTGTACCACTTTTATTTTTGTTCGTGGGCAATTTTAAACTTGACATATAGTATGTCCAAATGGATTTACTTTGGACTTTATGGTGGTCCAGATAGTCCACCCTTTACCCGCATGAGGGCCTTTTAACAGGACGTGGAATAGTTGGTTGGTTTTCAAAAAAGCCTATAGCTTTGGAAAATTAACATTAAAATGAGGTCGATAGTCGGTACTAGCTAGGTACTTTTCTCTATGCGGTCCAAGATGATCTGCTTTGGACGGGTATTATAGTGATCCACCCTATACCCGCATGCAGGTATATCAACAGAACGTGGAACAGTTGGTTGTTTTTCTAAAGAGTCCACAGTTAAAAAAAAAAACAACATTAAAACAAGGTCGATAGTCAGTACTACCCACGTGCTTTTCTCTCGGCGGTCCAGACCTTTAGTAAAAAAAACATAAAAAATCTTTTATTTTTAAGTTCCCTTTTGATTGCGAAAAGTGCAATGAACCATAAAGTATTTAGCATTCATTTATGACAAACAACAAAAAATTTAAATTAAATCTTTTGTTCACCATTTAGAATACTGAAATTTCTTGGTAATACAAAGATAGAAAAGGGCTTTTGTTGACAAGAACTCATTGAAGCTTATAAATAGACTTCCAAGCGCCTTGATCAAGTTTTTGTTGCATTAACTCTTTCAAAGTTCTCAATTTATGCAATTTGAAATTTAAAATTAACAAAATTTTGTGCAAAAACTTTTAGTGCATTAGTTTTCTTTTGAAATTTTACCGAGAAATAGTTGTTTTCACGAGAAATTTATTTGTCTACGCCAATTTTGTTTGAATATTCAATCAAATACCAAGAAATTTGTTTTAAGACTATTAGTTTAGTGCTCAAATAAGTTTGCTTCAGAGATGTTGGACTATATAACACTGCTCGTCAAAGGTTTGCGTATACTTAATATTTATTTATTAAACATAAGAAAAGAATTTAAGAAGCTTTTAAGGCTGTTTTGTTTAATAAGTCGACATTACATGTTGAATGAGGCAAAAAAGACTCCCTTTGGTATGATTCGATAATAAGAATCAGGACCGTACGAACCTAAGTCGAACCTAACGAGTAGAGCCTATCCCAGAGGTGAGCTGAGTTTTTTTTAAATTTCAGAGCCATTATGCTGTTTTATGATTTGAATCTTTTTCTCATCTACCCAGCTGCGAATGAAGGCGATGATGATGATGTGGTGTCGCTTTTCAACTCCTGCCACCATAAGTTCGAATATTCGGATTGGATGTTCGAATGTTTGCTGAGTATTTAGATATATTTCAATATAATTCTGTGGGATTTACTTCAAAGGTAGATACCGTTTCATTGCTCAAAGATCAAGTTCGTACGAAATTAACATTATGGGGCTTGCATCTAGTTCGGTTACTTTACAACCTTTTTTTTTATATATTTAATCCATTGAATTCCTACAAGGAACATAGGACTAATACATATAACAGTTTCAGCTATAAGGTTTGAATTTAGATGACTGGGTGATTGACCCAAACAACCTAGATTGGTGCTGGGGCTGCCAACTAGGCCACGAGACTGGCCTCCAGAATCCAAAATTCTAAAAACTGCGGACATCTTAGCTGAAAGATGTTACATGTTAATTTCTCGCCTACATTCCGCGACGTCGAGATGGTAAAGAACTAACCGGATAAGTCGCCGATTGTTGTTTTGATGCAGCTAGTTTAGAAAGCTCCACCTTGAAAGGCCCTGTCGGTAGCTTTACTACTGCCAGTTTTGGTCTCGGGATCATAGCATCTACTGAGTCCTCTCACAGGTCACAGCCCCTCGAGAAGCTGATTGTACTTGAAGATTTTTTGTTTGAATGAGTGTTTGAGTTACTTAACGGGTTCCAAATGTTTTGCTTTTTGACTGTCAAAAAACTTTTATACACCAGGGTGCGAGTATTACTTGATAAATTAGGCTTAGATCTGGGAATTGCTTTATCGTATGTACCTCATCATCATCATCATCGTTTGACTCTACAACCCGGGGTGAGTTTAGGCTTTCTCTACAATCTTCCTCCATTCGTCTTATGCAATTTTATGCAAATTCCTTCCAATTTCTTAAACGGATTGTGCTTGTGTCATCTGTTATAAAATCGATTAGTCTTTTTGAGGACGTCTGCCTTTTAAAAAATTCACCAAATAGTTCTTACAGAGATTGGAAAAGTTTTAGTGGCCACCAAAATAATAAAATTTGTTGCAGAATCATGAGTTCTACAATAGTAAACGAAAACGTTTAATTCTCAGTGTAAATGTAAATACTACATACATTCATTAATTGGGCTTGGGTTAGGAAATTAAGCCTGCTGTTTATCGTACTGACTTCCTACATTGTTTGTATAATACCCCAAAATTATGTTGTCCTCTTGCGTATAATTCTTCTTTTATTCGAAAATTTTTGTTTGACAGTGTACATGCAAATATTAATACATCAACACGTACCCCATTATTTTTATGTTTTTTTCGCCATTTTGTTGTACTGGGGGACTCCTGTATATTTGTTTAATAGTGTGTGTGTTGATGTGTGTGTTTGGCACAAATAGTCATAGTAACCCAGTGAGCAACAACAAAGCTTAATACCATTTAACGTTAGTCAATCCATCAAATCATCAATCACATAGCGCTAAACGGTCAATCAAATATAGTCGTGTATATACTATACATATGTCAGAGAACTAGAGAGTCCTGTAGAGCATTCGAATTTCGCATGGTATTGGCCAAAGCAGATATAATTGATTGTCATAAACATCAATGACAAACACGTAACAAGCAATCGAAACAAAGTGATTAATGGGAAGCTTGCTAATTATCTTGTATCCAAGTGGTACAAGAGTACCTCAATTGGCCAAACCCCAGCGCACATATGAGCTATATACAAAGCTTTTAGTGCTAATTGAAAGGCATGACGGGAACTATATACATATAAGTCGAATACCATAAACTGATTATGCAAAATGACATAGTCATTGTGGTCGACGTTGTGATGTTTATCCTGTCAACGTTGCGCCTTTTTAGACGGCGGCCGGGACTGTCCTTGAAAGAGGCCAAAACGTGAGACCTTGATATTGTACGGAGCATATTAATATAAAAGCCCATATAAATATGTATGTAGTATGTAGATGTAATAGCAGTTGTTGAGATTTTATTTTTTAAAGGCTGCATAATGGCGCAACTTTGCATTTGGTTGTGCCACCATAAGTCTCCACCCCCAACCATCGTTGTCGATTTTAATGGCGTCAAACGCTTTTCGAGCGGAAATCATGGCGAGCATATGCCAAACTTGGCCATAAGTATTAATGGCCAAACAGCTGTACATTGAATTATGTTTACGCATAGATGATTTAATATTCAAATGCTTGACTTTTGAATTTTGCATATTTTCTTGCAGAAATGGAAATCATTCCTGAAGGTAAACACTTTCGTTTGGTGCATGAATCAGAGCTTCCAGAAATTTTGGTGTATTTAGAGCGCTATCTACCGGAATCATTAAAGGTAAGTTCTACAGGATCGCTTTAAGCCGGCTACCACTACTGGCTTATGCATTTTACATCCATGTACGCTCATTTTCTCAGTCAATTTGCCTGCAATTACCTCGAACGAACTGACTGCCAGCCCGCCAAGCCCGCCCGCCTGATTGTCAGATGGCAATACCATAGACCACAAGACATGCAATCTCATACTCCTCTTAAGTTCCTTCCATAACCCGCACAGGTCGCACATTTTGTTGACCTGTTTCACTATTTACGCTTGTTTCATTTTCATTTCAATTTTTGATGCCATCACGTGCATTGCCTTCCTTACCTTACCTTACCTTGCCTTTGCCCGGACTTGATTGTTGCCGCCTAAGGGCTGGTTGGTTTGGCAGTCAGCTCTTCAAGGATGTTGCGGCAAGAGCGACGCTTCGTTGCAACGTCGCTTTAAAAAAGTTGCCAAGTTCGAGTGGCGTTCAGAATCAGGCCAACGTCTTTGAAATTGAATTTGAAGCATTGCTTCGTAACTAATTTATACGGAATTGCGCTTTATTTACTTGCAGTTTCATCAAACCATAAAAACGTACCTGAATGATCGCGTTTGGGAATTTAAATTTTACGTTGCTAAAGATTGGCCAGAGAAACCAATAATTCTACATTTTCCAGGATGCACGCTCACGGTAAGTAGCAAAAGGAAATTAATTTGATCGCCCTACTAGCGGAAAATCGTGGCCCAGCTCACTGAGGTATAAGGGCTAGATGCAGACAAGAAAAAAGCCGCCTAGCAAAAAGACAGACTTATTTTGGTCATGAAAGGAACAGTGTTGGTTTAGTAACAAAATGTTATCGAAATGATTATTAATAATCAGCTGATTTTTGTTTACAAACGTTACAATATGGCTTCAATTGCCTTGTACGAATAATATCCATAAAGCAGTAAATTGTTATAGCAAAATGGTCAATGGTCTGTCGGTAGAAATCCTAAGGTTTTGCATTCCATATGACCTAGGGACGCCAAAAGGCAAGCCAAGAGCACTGTACCATCAGTACAAAGACCATCCTTCATATAACTAACACACTTAAGATAAGGTGGGCTTATTGTCCAAAGGGACGAGATGCTCTCAGAACATTTAAAGACGAACACGAGGACGTCCACGGCTACGGTAGATAGATGGAGTCAACGAGTACACTACGAAGATGAGAGTTGGTAACTAGAGAACAATAGCCAAAGACCGTGATCATCTGGCTAAATCTGGGCTGTAAATACCATTGATGATAAGGATTTCTCCCAAAATGTTCCCTAAATGCGCTTTTGACCTTCTGAAATTATACTTATTTGTCTCCTTACAGCCAAACAACAATATATACCAAAGCTTTGGCATATTTTGTCCATCCGCACACATCGAACATGTCGATATGATGCGCACCGAAGATGTACTTATAGATTGGCAAAAGCCATTGTACCTGAACTTTACGCACATCGCTATTATGAATCGCCTGGATGACTTCTATTCAAAAATGGGCATTATGGAACGTCTTAGTGGTGATATCTATGTGTGTGACAAGCTGAATACCGATTTGGAGCTTGAACCTTTGCCCGAAGATGCTGTTATGCGTCCGCTTAGTCTGCAGGATGTTGATGGCATACACGATCTCTATCCGGCCAATGAAATCGAATGCGTAAAGGTATTTGACATACTTGTGCGTGTGCTGCCCGGTTTGGGTATCTTTCGTAAGGATACTAATGAGCTGGCCGCATGGATGGTGCACTCATACTATGGCGCTATGTTTTCGATGCAAACACGTCCAAATTATAGGCGTAAGGGGTGAGTAATCCATAGTTATTCAACAACTCTGAACTTTAATTCAAAACTTTATTTGTTATAGTTATGGCATACGTCTGGCTACAGCGTTGACCCAGCTCGTTATTGAGCGTGGCTACACACCCTTCGTTGTCATACGTCCACAGAATGATGCTTCCAGGAATCTCTATTTGAAACTTGGCTATATTAAGGCCTATGAGACGTGCCGTGTTAAAATGACACCCGATGGCTATGATGATGACACTGTCGGCACTATTACCAACACACCCTATGGCAAATTTCCGCCTCTACCTCAACTGGAGTGTGTTGTGGCAGTGGCCAAGCATGTGCCCGGCGAGATTGGTCAGACTGTGGACGAAGGCATCGAGGATATGTTGGCTGAAAAATGTGATATCAGCAACGAAGAGGCTAGAGAGCGTAAAACAACCACGGATGAAGGTATAGGCGAGGATAAGTAGAGAAGCTGGCTCAAAGAGCCAGAGGCGGCGCGTCTCTTTGGATACGCGCTTAAAGGACTAGAGCTCTAGAGAGTTAATCACTTAGACAGGATAAGCTGTATTTGTACATATGTACTGTATGTACTTATACTTATGTATGTTTACATAGGAAACTGAATACAGTTGGCAGTAGGTCGTATACTTATACATAGCAAGGCACAAGTGGCGTTGATTTTTTAACAATTATATTGAAGTATATCTATATAGTATTTACATATATATACATACATTATATATATATATATATACATATTTATAGATGGTATATAAAGCTTCCTCACACAAAATGCAGCGTGTTTTCAATACCACAAGCTGAAAATTAAAACAAAATTCAAAAGCTAATGGAAAAATGTTAACAATTGTGGCAGAAATAATTTATTTTATATAGAGAGAGAGCAAACGAAAGCTAAATCCATTTTAAAATCTACGTAAAACTAAACAATAAATTGAACACGCTGTTTGTAAAATCAAATTTTAAAGTAACAAAAGTAAGATTTTTAATTTAATTCTTTTTGCTAAAAATGCTTTACAAATGAGTAATACAAAAAAAAACCAAAAAACCCAAAATTGTATGAACAAGCGCTCAAATGAGCATATAAATCCACAACAAAAAAAAAAAAGAAAAACTATTATATTATATAATTACTCTATATATCAAATTGTTAAAGAAATACACAAGACACAACTACTTTCCTCTGTCTCCACACGAAACTCTGCAAAACAGGTGAACAATTTTGAATATGGTTTTGGTACCAAATATTTTATGCGGTCCATGGAACTACTGGATACTCTATAGCATATTGCAAATGCTTAAACAACTTCCAAATAATAATCAATATTTTCCATGGCCTAGTGCATAAGCTTTGATTTTTTTTTTTTTAAGTATAATACGTTTTGGATTTATAGGCTTTTTCAAATTTATATATACTTATGTATACCAAACAAAACAAAAAAAAAACAAAATACATGCATATATTTTATTATTATAAATTTTATCAAAACTTGGCAAAGAGTACTCAATGTTTCTTGCTCCTAAATGAAAACAAAAACACGCCAAAGATGTCTTCTGCTTCATTTTAAGTAAATACTTACTATATACTTATATTATGTATGGGTAAATGGGTGAACGTTGATTCGAATGCTCGAACTTGGAAAACAAAAATTTAATAAAAATTAAAAAGAAACAAATAAGAAAAGAAACAAAAGCAAACAATGTCAATGTAATCAAACGAAGCCGTAATGCAAAAATAAAGATTTGCCTATTACAAAAATTTCTATTATCAAAGCGAAACTCAAAATATACGCAAGAAAAACAAATTCAAATTTAAAAGTTATATTACAACTGCTATATTGTATGTACTCAACTAAAAACAAAATGCAAGAAACAAAAAATTTAAATAAATAACAATTATTGAGACAACAGCACGAACAAATCTTTAAAATTTCCAAAGTTTACTGGTATATACTATTTAAAATATATTTTACTCAATCGTGAAAAGGGATTGGTAGCGACTAATATTTGACTACCAGACTTGAAAATTTCCTAAAAGTTTTGGACAAAGGATAAACCTAATTTGCGGTTCGCTGGTTTTAAATAACAGACGAAAGGTGAGGTATGTTGTCCGGTTCACAGCGTAAATTGTGTACATCGACTCAATCCAAAGCGGTGAAGAAGAGACGGGCTTATCAAATGCTTTTCAAACAATTCAATGAAATTTACGGCGACAATTTTGACTACCTTCCGCATGAAACGCTCGACATTTTGTTGGCACAAAAGCGAAAGAGTAACCAATCACTCCATCCTTGATCTGACAGACATACATTGTAGATAAAAACCAATGGCATAATTCTAGCTGCAGCAGGGCAAGAGCCCTCAATGCGAGGGCACACCATAACGTAGCAGCAGCCCCAGTCGCAACTGTGCTAAAATTATCTTTGCATTGTTAATGAAATTTACGTGTACAAACAAGCATCGCTGAAAGCCAAACAAACAACGAAGACTGCCGACAGGCGGGCAAACTGATATGGCAGCTATGCGGCACATACAAAGCCCATGTGGACAGACAGCTCATATAGATGTTACGCTACATACATGTAACTAAAGTACACACAGAAATATGCATAAACATATAAACCTGGGTTTGTATACACTATAAACAGTAGGTATAAGGTGTATATAAGTAAATGTATTTCTTTACATGGAAAAATATTAAACTAATAAAATAAAACTAATGCATATAGAAAATAAAGAACATCATCAAAATCTTGATTACTGCTCCGAAGTTTTGCTCAGCTTAGACTTCAAATTTGTTGCCACATATTGCCAATATTTACGACGTATAACATCGTGTTTAGTGGCCATATCTTCACACAACGTGTACACTTTGCGTGCTAGCAGCTCGAGCGAGTTGGCGCCCGCGTTTTCTTCATTACCAGCTTTATGCTGCAATGCTTGCTCTTGATAAATGTCTATTAGAAAGGATAGCAAATATGGCGAACGATTGCCGGCATTGTACAACTCCTCGCTAAATTCTACAACTTCGGGATGGCTGCTTAGCAGTCCTGTCTCACTTTGCCGCAAAACGCCTACCAGATAGTTCCAGGCACTTTCATTGTTTTTGATAATCCGTATGCGATTCATGGTGTACAGCAGCTCACGTGCAATGACTTCGGGCGTAAAGCCTAAATGCTTTACAACAAAGAAACGTTGATTCCAGGCTGAATTGTTGCGCTGATCCTCACAAATCAAGCGATCCACAAATGGCAGCTCCTCCTCGTAGAGACTGTAAGAACGTAAAATGTTCACATCTGCGCCTTATATACACTATAATATATTTAAAACTTACTTAAAGCTGCGTATGGCCCACTGTCTGTGCTGCCATGCGTGATAGTTCTTGGCATCTAAGTCTAGCGCATCTTCTGTTAACTTCAACTCCAGGCTTGCGTCGTTAAGCATTTCGACAATAACGCGTCTGTGATGCCACACTTGATAGTTTTTGGCATTGTTTCTAATGACCTCGCCTAGATACTCCAGCTCATTATTTAAGTTGGCATCCAGTGCGCGCAGAATGTCACGTCTATATTGCCAGACCGTGTAATTGGCCGGATTCAGACGTAACGCATCCGTAGTCAGCTCTAAGGCACGCTCTGACATCTCCTGACGTCCAATAATGGCACGAAAGTAGTCAAACACCTCTTGAACTGTTTACAAGTTTTGTTATATTTGGCTGACACATGCTTTATGGTTGTTACTCACAATTCTGGCTATAGGCAATAGACACCACTGGATTGGCACCATCATCCTGGGGCAAAGGCGTGACATCGGACCATTCAGGGCGTTCACTGTAAGGCAGCCAGCCGGTGCTTAAAAAATCCTCATCAGAACTGTCGCTCATTTTGTACTAATTTTAAGTCGGTTACGACTGCTCAGTTGGGCGGAATTGAGTAAAATGAATTTAAGTTGTTTTTTATCAGCTGCAAAAGTAAGATAAGCTAAGAAACTGAAAAAGCACCGTGCCCTGCACTTGGTGTTCGGCTTTGGTTAATGAACAGCTGACTCATGCGCCGCTGCTGCTTCTTACTCAATTGCCATTCACCTGCGTTCGTAGGGAATGTCAGAAAATTCAAATAAGCGTTTGATTTTTTACTTTATTGCCTGACATTTAATGAATTTAATAAAAAGTGTTTAAAATTGAGTTTTGTGCATTAAATTGCATATTTACTTATTTCTAGACGTAGACATTCTCACTGCTTGTGCTTATATTAGTAAGTAATGGTTTTTATTGCTTAAAAGTCCTCTAAAAACGCGGCTTAAATGTTGCCGGATATTGATTAAAGCGTGGACGCAGCGCTGCATGAGATTTTTCAAACTTTTCGCCGCTGTGTCCCAGTATAACGCCATCGACCAGTTTTCCGCTGTCCTTGCTCTCCGTATTCGCCTCGGCCACATCAATAATTCGCGGATTCTTGCGATATCTATACCACCAGTACTCAAATACAAGGGTAATGCAGGCCATGCCAATACCCACAAATATGACAATAAAGACGCCACCAATATTTTGTATGGATATGCCATCCGATTGATCCTCGGGCTTATCACATTTGGCCTGGGCATCCTCGTTCTTCCACCATTTTTCCTTGAGCTTCTCCAGTTGGCGTTTGTTGAGCAAAGTTAGAATGCTAAACAAAAGCCATAAAAAGTCACCGCAACTAAAACTTTCTTTAACACTTACGCATTATTGAACTGATCCTTCAAGTGCGAACCCTGCTGCACGGCTATGGCATAAGGTTTACGAGAAAACTCCTCGCCCACCACCTGCAGATCACAATTTGTCATGACCAAGTAACGTATATCTGTGGCATCACCCAGAAAAGCAAAGCCTGTAGCAGTAGATGAATTACGCACACGCACCACGGCATCTTCTAATGTAGCCGGTAGTTGAGCCTCCTGCATGGCTTGCCACATTTTGGTATACTTGTCGCTTACAGGATAGTCCCAAACAGCCAACTTTGAACGTTCTAGCGGTGACAATGAATCATTCAAGGAGAGATCCTTCCAAATCTCATAGAATCTCTGCTCTATATTGGCCATACGTTCGAAATATGTCATTGCTGAGGAACCGTTTAAAGGGGCGTATAGTATTTTATATTGCTTAGCCAGGTCGTCTAGGGATTCAACGGGCGTATCCAAACGAGACACGGTCAAAAAAGCAGCCAAGTTAGCTGTATACGAGGCAATAATGATGAAGCTGGCGAGCGGAGTGAATTATAATTTTAGACTTTTATGATGGCAACCTCTTTGTACTTACCCAAATAACCACCAAGTGGCAGCTACCAGCCGTCCCGACAGATTTTTAGGTGCCTCTCCGCCACCTTGAGGCGTCAAGGAGGTCATGCAAAACCAAAGGCACTCCTTTAAGTTGAATTCACGTTTTTCCTCATCATCCTTATACTTCTCCCGATTGTTTTGATAGCTATATGGGCTCCAACGATCAAACACCCACATCAAAAAGCTGGTAAAGAAGTACGCAGCCAATATGCAGAGCCACACATTCGTTTCCAGCACAGTCAGAAACTTAAACAGCGAGCTGGGAGTGCTGGGACGCTGCATCATAATAGTTATACCCACCAGATCATAATAAGGCACCGTAAAATCAATGACAATCTCACGCTCAGCCATTACAGACATGGAACCCAAGCCAATATCCGCCTGTTTGTCTATAAGCTTTTTGACAATGCCATTCCAATCACCTTTTTCATCCATATTGCCAAACTTGCCATCCTCCACTTCTTGTATGGTGTAATCAAAGTGCACTATATCAGCGATTTCATTGATCAGATCAATGCAATAGCCCTTATAGCCCTTCGGCGCTGTTGGATCGGCTATGATAAAAGGCGCTTGCTACAAGAAGTGGTGCGTTCAGTAGTAATCACGATGATGTTAATATCGCTATTTATAAAACCTACCACCACCGTGTATATGCGATAGACCGTGTCTGCGGTCAGATTCTTCATTTGCTCCTCATCCTTCACAACCAGTGGTGAGTCTAGGCCAGCTGTCCAGGTGCCTATTGATTTGCTGTTCACTGAACTTCCGCCACGTATCTGTAGCACATTTATATCCATTTCAAACTTCATATAGCTAAAGCCATTAAAGGGCTTTCCCGGTTGCGTGACCAGCTCAAACGTGCCATAGGATGTCTGTTCGCTAACCTTTAAACACCGCGTATGATTGGTGTAAAACAATAATCAGTAATAATTGGACAACAATAAGGATTTCCACACACCTGTGTAAAATATTGCTTCAGATCAATATTACGGGCTGGCGTATTGCCGCCCTGAAAGTCATCGCAGTTTAGATACTCCATGTCTTTGGGCCAAGCGCCTGATTGCAGCATTTCTCTGTAAATCATAAAAAATTAATCAGAGGGTAGATCCAGGGGATGTCTAAAGTCTGCATGTAAGGTTATTAAAAATAACACTTACTTGATAGCTAAAAAAGATCGCAGTGCCAGATCAAAATAGAAAGCTGATGCTAATTGTGGCTCCTCGTTCAGATTAAAAGTGGTTCTCAATAAGCCCAAACGATCCCGGTAATGTGGGTACGCCAAAGGCTTTAAAAACATAATCGTTGCATTATCCCTCTGACTGCTCACCTCACCTTCATTTTGTGTTATAGCATGCCAAGCAAAATTGCGCTCAAAATAGGCAGGTTTCACAGACTCCAATACCATGCGGATAGACTGTAAGTTGCCTAGTATAAAGAAGTTGTTTATATCCAGATTACGCAGCTTTTCAATCTGCTCCTCACGCTCTCCCTTGCCGTTTTTGGCAATGGCAGTAATTACATGACGTGTTTGTATATTCTGTAAAAGCGACTTGTACTTGTGATCCATAACGAAGGTATCATCATAGAGTATGGCTGCATTGGTAATATTCATCTTGCGCACTATGCTGCGAACCACCTCTGGTATAATATCCGCTGGGGGCATTACTTGTAGTAAATACTTTTGCTTGACTTCATCCAAGTCACGCCATTGACGCAAGTCACCCTCTTGGCCATAGGAGGCACTTATAGTGGGCAAACCCAGCGCTTGAGTAAAAGACTTGACCGTTTCAGAGGCTACTCCCGATTTTGTAGTGTCCAGTACGAGATGCGGCGTTTGCTTCTTTTCAATGCTCTCTGCATACATATTGCAAACTGAAAGTCCAGAACTTAGTCTAATTATAATTAAATGCTGCTTAAGAAAAACTAACTTGTTTCCAGTAGTAGCTTGGCATCCGTTTGATTTGCCTCGACCCTTTCGATTTGTACTGATAAACCATAGCTGGGATTCTTTTTTAAATATGTTTGCACCACGTCAATTGCTTTAGCGGCTGGTTCGTTATCCACCTCATTGATAAATACTATAAGTAGTTGTATTGTATAGAGAGAATTTATATAAGTCAGTGGGTCTTTTGATTGCACCACTTATTGCAAATTAGTTTACTTAGTGAGTTCTATACTTTCGTATAAAACTTATTTACAACTTACAGACGTTTATATTCTGACTGGTTTGCGCTTGAACACCCAAGGGACCTTCAATTAAAAGCAAAAACCACAAAACAAATAAATATTGAAAAGTTTTGAAATTATAATGAAACATTGTTGTGCATTGCGTGCCAAAATTATGAAGCTTAGGCGCAATCCGAACTAAACCGCAGAAACGACAAACGACGACTAACGGTCGAGAAAGTTATAAACCACTTTCAATAGAATACCGGAACTAACGAGTTCTTTAACAGAAGTTTCGCTTTCATCGGCTCGTATGTCAATGTGTGGGCACATTTGTATCCTTGGTGATAATCGTAATTGGTGCGCAGTGACCAGACAATTGAAATACCTTTGTGGAAGAGGGCATATTCCATTTAGTCAGTTATTTGCGCATAAATAAGCATGTAGAAAATTGTGCTTGTTTAGTCGCTATCATTTTGCAAAGTATTCCTTCTTTTCAAAACTAGAAATAGATCGTAAACTATTGTCTAGAATCGTTTTACATAGCATCAACGTAGTTACTTAACGTCTCTTTTTTTTCAAATCCAGGCACCAATTTTGAGAAAGCGTATTCAACCGTCTATTCGTTAAAGTTTGTCGTTTCTTTCAAGTTATTGTACACGCCCTTACGCTTTACGTGCGGTAATTGTTAACGCCCTTGAGACGGTAGAGGAGTCTTCTGTTTTGGAATCGTTGTGTAGTCACAAAAATAACACACATAAATATAATAATGGATATAAATAATCAATGGTATAAGTCTGAAGCTAGATTTGTTGTTGGTACAAAAGTTTTTTATTGTTTTATGTAAACTTTACGCCTGAAGAATTAAGAACCTAAGAATCTAATCAAATATGCATTTACGCACATTAAGAGCCATAATTGAATGGCCTCCCTTTGAGGACTAGCGAACATTGTCATCTTGCAAACTTAAAATAATTCTAATATAAAGCACATTCATGTACATAGCTTATTTAACTTATGGTTATAAGTGTGTGGGTGTATATATATATAAATATAAATCTCACATATTCCAGTCATCTGGGCCCGATTCTTGTCGAATAACAGGCGGGCTGCGTTGAGGTTGTGGCGCTCCGGGCACAGGCGTAGGCACCAAAGTGCGCAAATTTGCGCCAAAATAGGGCGTATGTCTGTAGCTGCTGGGCGAAGTGGAGCTGTGTGTTGACGAGGCTGAAGAGTCACGCACACGCTGCGCATCGAATACAGGTGGCTGTGCATAGCGATGTGTCTGCTGCATTGATGAACCGCCCGTTTGAGGCGTTTGGGAACGCGAATGCGAACGTTCCCTATGCAATTGTTCACTGTGCAAACGCTGCTGTTGCTGCATATATTGCTGCTTTTTCTGCTTCAGCAAATGCTCCTGACGCATACGCTGATTCAGTTCAAAAACCTGCCGTTGTGCAGCTGCCATACGACGGTTTGCGGCGCTCCAAGGATTGCCGCCAAAGCAAAGGTTTGATATGAAAACCACGGGCGAAAACAGGCGCATCGAAATATCACTGCAGAGTAATAAAAATTAAGCGCTGAAAATTTAGCTAAAAAAGCTTAATACTTACGTCGTGCCCACTATAGGTTTCGCCTCGTTGCCGCTAAGTATAAAAAGCGGAAAGAATATGGAAAATATGCAGCTGCTGACAATTACAGAGCTTGATAAATTCGTTAAAACGGTCAAGGGTATGCCAAAACCAAAGAAATATGGCCAATTGTTCTCAATATAAGTCAGTCGTCGATGCAGCTCCCAGCCCATGTTAAACCATTTATACTCGAAGGAGTACAGTGAGTAAAGCAGACAAAGATGCACAAAGCATAGCGAGGAGCCAACATACTTGACTGGCACTAGATTGACCAACATGCTCTGCACCAGAAATAGCATTTGCACGACCATGCTGAAGAGAAAATCAGCTACTAGCTTACTTATGCTTGGTATAAGTTGTGGGCGTCCTTTTCTCACGCGATACGCTGCATTTGCTATGTCCGCAAACCATAACGAACTGACCACTTTGCTAAGCATGAATATGGGCAAGACCCACATCATGCCAAATATAAGCGATAATATAGGATGAAGCCAACCCCAAACAATCGGCAGTGTATCTGACTGAGCGCCATAGAAAATGGTCAGACAGAATTTGAGTGTGGGCAGCAGAACTGATTCGAACAGTACTATACTAAGCCATGTAAAGCCACCATTAAGCATGCAGCATTTAAATAGTTTCTTGGCTATTTTCTTCTCCCTGCAAGTAGTGTGGTAAAGGTAGCAAAAAATAAATGGTTTAGTCATGCTGATGCGACAGTTTAACAGCAGTTTAACTCACCCCGCTGGCAGCGTTTCTTCCTCTGCAGTCTTTTTCTTGTATATTTTCTCCAGCCTACGTTCATCGGTGTTTTCCTCTACTTCTTTTGCAAACTCCTCACGCATCATAGCTGCCGCCGAGCTGGGAACTGGCGATGGCGTACGACGCGCGCGCTGTATATGCTCCCTATCCAATCTACGCAGCTGACGTATTGTATCCATTTCTGCATTCTGTCGATTCACTTCGTTGTCTATGTGTAGCACTAAAGTCATGCCACTTATGCTGTCCCAAAGGCCATGTAAAATGCCCAAAGTTATGTTCTGCATGAAGTACATATTGTTATGACGTAAAATTACAACGCATTAAAATGAAAACACATTTTCATTTACCTTTATTGCAGCCATTATGCGGACAGCGCTGTTAACACAATGCGTTTATTTGTTACACTAAATAATATATCACGCCCGTTGTAAACATTAAAAAAATATACATTTATATATATTTACTAAAACTAATCTAAATTGTATAAAAATGTATTGTTTCTGCTGATATTTGCGCTGTACGACATCATATGTTATTAGATTGTGTTTACACTACTAAACAGTGCGCACAAATGTTGTAAAAAAAAACTAGTGCGCAATAATTTAAATTTAGTTAAGACAAGTTTTTATTTTTGACGTTGTAAGCAATAAAATAAGCCAACATGCCTCTAAACAACAAGCACTGTGTACTGTTTACGTACTTCATTTGTTAATTTAATTTGTTACGCTTGAATTTTTAAACAATATTTACAACGTGTAGGCGTAGCTGTGGGTGTTGATAACAAAAAGTAGTGTTGAGCAGTGCCGCTGCACTTGTTAGTTGTTATCGACAAGCAGTAAGTTGTTGCCGCAGCCCTAACGTGGTCAACTAGCAACGACTGTGAAAACTTTATAAATCATTGCAGTTTTTCCGCTTGAGCGGTACACAGGTAAGTTCTTTATTCTAATGCAAAAACTTATGTAGTAATTTTATTAATCAATACAAACTGTTGAGCGGCTGACATTAAGTAGTAAAGCCGCAGTGCATTGTTTATTTACTTATCAAGCACAATACTCTTATCAGTGTTTTTAAATAAAGTATGTGGCGCGCGCTTTATAACAATTTCAAACAAATGCCTGCGTCATAACAGTTAAAAATGCTAACAGTTCCTACTTTTGAATAATTATACTAAAGTGATTAGTTGGCTTTGATAAGAAACTTTTGATGTTCGGTGTCGCTTTATAGATAAATATATAGATACCATTTACTCACTAATTTTTTGAATTAAGTTGTTTCCTAAAATGCCCATAAATATTTACATAGTTATAACAAGTTAATGCAGGTTTTGGACTTATAATGCATTTAATTGATTGCCAAAGCCATAAGTCATGCAAAACTGACTAGATGTTCCTTGTTGTTTAACGGTATTTATATACTCACACGCACATATCTATATACAAATGTACATATGTACATGCTTAACTATGCACACTGCAGGTAGATACACAAAGGCCGCCCACAGATGTCAGCATATTGTGGGGCGCTGCAGCTAAATTTACATTTTTTTGTGTGTGTGTGTCCGTGTGTGTTAACTTGGAAAATTTCCTGTTTTTAAAATAATTTCCATGACATTTAATTGCAGATAATTCCATCAAACAACCTCTCGCTATAGTTCAGCTGTGCCGTCGTCTATAGTTCGTCTGCCAGTGAAATAATCAATACAGTGCCCAACAAAGGCGATTACAATAACAACCACAACAAACAATAAGTAAAATGATATGGGCCATTGATAAGCAGCAATAGGCAAACCAGGCCCAGCCTGCAAGGCAAACCAAAGACCCCTTCGTACACACTCCCAGCAGCAGCCCACAACAAAGTCAACAAAAAAAAAAAAAAAAACAGGCGTCACGCAGAGGCAAACCCACCCACCCACTGACATCACCCAAAACTGTAAACTTTTATTGCATTCCAACTGCAGTACGCGCGAAAATGTCACGCGAGGAGCGTCAGCCCATCGTGGACTCTTCGAGCAGCAGCGGCGATGAAAAACCTGTTGTACGTAGGCGTAGCACCCGGGATACTGAGCTGGCACCACCCCGTAATGAAGGGGGTTGCTGTGATCCCAACAGCATGCCGCATCGATTTCTGGCCTTGGTTTTTATGTGCCTGCTGGGCTTCGGTGAGTGGGTTTTGCAAATATAATCAGTTTAGATGTACAAACTAAGTTATGCACTTTATTTATAGGTGGATATTTCTGCTATGACAGTCCTGCTGCCTTGCAGGATGTCTTTAAAAAGGAAATGAACATGAATGCCACGGAATTCACGCTTATCTATTCAATCTATTCCTGGCCTAACATAGTCTTATGCTTTGTGGGCGGCTTTTTGATAGATCGTGTTTTCGGCATACGTCTAGGCACCATTATTTACATGCTCATAGTACTGCTCGGCCAATTAATCTTTGCCTCAGGCGGTTTGGTGGGCTCATTTTGGCTTATGATTGTCGGACGTTTTATATTTGGCATAGGCTCCGAATCGCTAGCCGTGGCCCAAAACAACTATGCGGTTTTGTGGTTCAAAGGCAAAGAGTTAAATATGGTATTTGGCCTGCAGCTTTCGGTGGCGCGTTTTGGCAGCACTGTCAACTTTTGGGTGATGCAGCCTTTGTATGCCTATGTTTCGGAATTCTATTCAGGTTATACAGCCTTGGGCGTAGTGCTTTTTCTGGCAGCTGGCACTTGTGTCATGTCTTTAATTTGCACGCTTATTCTGGGTAAGTAAATTCTTTAGTATGTTTATTAATAATACTTATAATTAAACTTTTATGCTTACAGGCTGGATGGACAAACGCGCCGAGCGCATACTCAAGCGTAATAATAATCCCAGCGGTGAAATTGCAAAGCTAAGCGATATAGTGACATTTAAGTTTGACTTCTGGATGGTTTCGGTGGTCTGTGTGGCCTACTATGTGGCCATATTTCCGTTTATTGCACTCGGTCAGGCTTTTTTTATACAGCATTTCCATATGACGCCAGAACAGGCTAACAATGTAAATTCCATCGTCTATTTGATTTCGGCCATTGCTTCACCCTTATTTGGATTTGTCATCGATAAAGTTGGCCGCAATGTTACATGGGTCTTCCTGGCAACCATTTCAACATTGGTGGCACACATGCTATTGACTTTTACCGAGCTGAATCCTTATATTGGCATGGCTGTTATGGGCTTATCGTATTCGATGTTGGCGGCCAGCTTATGGCCATTGGTTTCGTTGATTGTACCGGAGTATCAATTAGGCACGGCCTATGGATTGTAAGTAGATCATATAATATATGAGTGTTCCGAATAATTGCTTATCATTTATGTATATGTATGCAGCTGTCAATCTGTGCAAAATCTGGGCCTAGCTGTAGTTACCATAGTTGCGGGTATTATTGTGGACAGCAGTGAAGGCAGTCATTACTGGTTGCAGGTGTTCTTTATGGTTGTGCTGCTGGGTAAGTATATGGGGATACTTAAAGTTTTTTAGGCTAAGCCAATATAGAACTTTTTACAAATAGCATTATTCATATTAATAATTTCCCTATTGCAGTTTCGTTGGCATCCACCTGCCTGATCTGGGCCTATGATCGCAAACATCAGGGCAATTTGAACATGTCACCCGCTCAGAGGGCTACATATCATACATCAATGTACGTGAATATTGAGTCAAGTTGATGATGATGAATGTCTGTGTTTATAAATTTTTGCTGTTGAGGTAGCAATTTTATTAATTTGACTAATCGAACAATTCTCTCTTTAACTGCATTCATTTTGTTTCATTCGAAAGCTTGAGTCAGCGCGGCATTGTGGATCGACGGCCTCTATTGGGCAACTGAATGTCATTTACATAAATGTATTATTTTTACTATATGTACTATAATTAACCAATGTGATGTTGTTAATATTATCTCTCTGTCTTGTTGCGTAACTTGGTACATATCCTACTAATCGCACAGTTTATGATTTAATCAAAGATTATTATTAATATTATAATTAAATTTTTGTTGTATATGCTCTGTGCGTTAGCCAAATTATATGTATAATAAAATTATCTATACAATAAAGCTATTCAGTGGTGTGCTAAAAATATTTTCAAAAGAATTTTAATCCATTCCAGTCAGTCAGTGAGCCAGATATTTCTTTAGTAAATAATTATTGGTTTTTTGATATTTGTGCTGTTTAAAATTTGCTGTAAATAAGCTGGAACTTATATTTTCCAGAAACATTCTTGTATACTCTGGTATCAGAAAGTGGTTTCAAGAAAGACGAAGTCGTTCTCTACTTATTTTCTTGCACTCATACTTATACCCAAATACCCCACCTAGGCGCATTATTTTCCAATTTCCATCGACATAAATGTGAGCTCCGCTACTAACTTGAAAAAATGGTCCAACTTTATAAATATATCGTACAAACTATAATTAAAAATAAAAATCAAAGTGTTTTAAATTTTGATATCATTTATTTGCACATGTGTATGTTTCAATTTTTCTCTCTGCGGAGAAAATATTACAATATAAATTAAATAAATAAGTTAAAACAGAAAGATTTGCTGCATTTGCAAAGAAAAATAAAATAAAAGTTAAATTTTGCATAGACTAGAGGTAAAAATACAAAAAATTGAATATGATATTCATTGGGAAGTTTACAGAGAAGTTAAAAAAATAAATTATAACACATAAAAATTAATACATTTCCATTTCTTTGAGAGTTAGTTGCTTTATTTTTTACAAAATTAAAGTTTTTAAAGTTTAAAAAACCATTTTTTTTAATGAAATTGATGTGATGAGCTAAATTTGATGGTTTTTTATGAATTAAATTACTGAAAAATGCAATTTCGCTTTTACTAAGTTCATTTCAGTTAATTTTTTGATTACAACTTTGAGCTAAACGCTTAGGGTTTTATAAAACCTTTTTCTGATTATTTATTAGCTGCTTTTGCATAAAGTTTTTTTTTTTAGTGTAATATGTATGTTTGTTAGTGTATAGTTCTCATCGTATGAAACTTAACTACGAGCATCGTTGAGTTTTTGCTAGCTACAAGTTCTGGGCTTTTTAAAACGTAATAAAAAAAATTTACAGAACTTGTGGTCGTTATCTAACTACTAATATATTAGTCATTTTTATATGAAGTTTGATTTAATTTTTTTATAATTTTTTGTTGGTCGTTTTTGCAAAAGATTTGCTAAGAAATATATACCAGAGCTAACAACTAAAAACCATAGTATGAAAACCGAAAGAAAGTTTAGCCTGACTTATAAATGATATTAAGCACAAATGTTATGAAAAAATACATGCTTCATTTAGAAAGCCAAACAGCGCTTGAGCCACTTTTATATAGGCTCACAAAACCTGACATTTTCATAACATTTGCTACACTTGGGCCATACACATCTGCAACATAACTCTCTATCTAAACGATTGTCAGTTTGTTGATTATATATATAGCATTTTATGCCTTGTATTATTCATCCAAGTTTTCGGCATCGTCGGTAGCATCAATATTTCGTTTAGTGGCACTTTTAATGCTTGCTAGATATTTGTCTGCATCAAAGCGTTGGCTCTCATCTTGATCCTGTAAATTATATACAATATATTAGTTTTAAAGTTTTAAGAACAACTTAGGTATGACAGCTTACCTTGGGCTAAGCAACTTATTTAAAAATTGATATATATATTTACATGTACATTAGCCACTGGTTATGGTTTGCGGTTTATGTGTTCGTGCGGTGTGAGAGTGTATGTGTGTGGGTGGCAAGGACAATTTACAAACTTTTGTTTAGCTGCTATCCGAATAAGAATTTTAGGACCAGGTAAAACCAAGCTTATTAATGTTAGCTTTTTTCTCTTTTCCATTGACTTAAAGCCAAGTTTATTTCATTGATTATTAAGTATGTTAAAAAACGTTCTTATCTTAAGCTACGATTATTACAATGCCTTCTTTTTTGGATTGGCTTTAATTTGTGTAAATGTGTCATAAATGTTACAAAAATGAATGATTGCCATATTTCTTTATAGCTTGTGTGTTTGTTGTTGGGTTTTCCCCACAACTTTAGAATATTTAGCGAACACTAAAATCTGTTTCACAGCCAAAACACAGATTCTTTTCTTAATTGTTACAAATTAATTTTGTCTTCATTTCGTTTCATACATAATTTAAGTATGTATTTAAACTTAAATGTATGTTTGTATGTCATTTACTGCCTAACGACTAGTAAGATTGATTCATGTTTCATTTTCTCCATTTTATGAGTATCTTTGTGAAGCTTGACTAGCTTTTCCTATTATTATAATTTTTTTTTTGTATTAAGAGATCTTTGGCAAGTTCTTTGTTTTTTTTTTTTTAAATCTAATCTACGAGTGTCCATGTAAATATTAAAGTCTTGCGAGTGATTAAACCTACATTGATTACTTTTTTTTGTGACTTAAATTGTCAATGCTGTTAATAAAAATTGCAAAATGATCAACAAAGTTATTATATGGTGTTAAATGAAAAGGCTTATTAATAAAGTGATCGCATAACGAAAATTATAGGTTGTTCATGTTCATTCAATGAGTTTGTTTTGTAAAAAAATTTCTGAATTCACTTCGACTTTGTAGTTCTCCTGTTTACAGGCCAAACTTAATCATTGTTGTTTGACTCAAAATGTTGATGGGAATCTTCATCGCTTAGGCTACAATTATCAAGTGGTATATTCTCTACTTCATCGCTGTCACCATCATAGCGCTGAAAAAGATTTTTTTTCGGCTGACGCCAATTACGTACGGAAGCAGCTTCCATTGTAGTAGTTATAATTTGCATTTGCTTGTTATATAACTTACGATCACATTCATTGACTACAGTTTTGCGTTCCTCTAAATTTTGTTTGTTGTTATTATCAACAGATACAGTTAAAGACTTGAAAACCTTATCCTTGTAAATATTCTCGTCATCTTCTTCATAAACAACAATCTTGCGTTCGAATAAATCGTGCTTACTACTATTATCAATAATTACAGATAAGTTCTGTAAGCATTTGTTAGTTACTAGACCAGAAGCATAATTGGGAGCCAAACCATTGTTACTTGAATGTGATGCAGATGCAGCGTTTATAATTGATGTTATATGTGCTGTGGTGTTTGGACTGCTCTTAACGGAACAAGACTCGATTTGTTGTTTTACCTTATTGCGTAGGATTGATGGTGCAATTTGCTGCATTTTTGACCAATCTCTGGGCAATTTAGCGGCGTGTACACTCTGAGAGTAGTAAATCAGACGTTCAACGTCATAAATAAAGCGTTCTATAAAAAAACATATAATAATTAACTTGTGTGGAAACATTTAAAGCATTGGTTTGCCAAGCTTACCATTATTGCCCTTGCTGGCATTAGTTGCATCTGCATCAGCCTCCAACTTCTCGCGATTAGCTTTGGACTCGGGCGTAGACTCTTTGCGTGAGAAATGACTGCGACGCGAACGTGCCAGTCCATTTTGATTCACACTGCCAGCAGCACTATTTCCGCTAACATCGGCAAATACCTCATCATCACCGTCACAATTATTACCAGCTTGAGCAGCATGATTTAGACCTATGCCGCTATCAGCCAAAGGTGCGCCAGCCGAATGTAAGGCATTACCCATCATGAACTGCGGTGGTCCAGCACCAGGCAAAGGTGTAGATGGTGTAGTCACTGGACTGACTAACGAGGTGCCGTCAAAGGCTGCACCAGCCTCTATAGCGAGAAAATCGGCGCTGCTGAAATAGTCATCCAATACCAGCTTGGCCACCTAAACAATTATATATAATAACTATTAATTGCTCTTCATTTTTAACGCTGTAACTGACAACTCACGCGCACTAGCTCACAATTATCGCCAGTGATTTTGATCAGGTTCTGGCCCACATTGACCGTGAACTTGTATTCACCTACGGAAGCATCGTTTGTCGAAAATGAATGCATTAATAACTGCTGATTTGGTCGCATAACTTTACCGGCAGCAGCTGTTGCCGCTTGTGCAGCGGCGTTGGCTATCTGCTGCTGGTGTGAATGCTGTTGCTGCTGTGGGTGATGGTGTTGCGACATTTGATGTGCTGCAGCGGTGGCTGTCATGAAATTCTGTGCCGAATTAAAGCTAAGACGATTGGCCAAATTGCTGCCTCCAGGAGTGCGTGGCTGTACGCTAGCTTCGTCAGAGTTGGATGAGTTGAGCGAGGAGCAGGAGCCGCCTGCAGCTGGTGCCGGTTCCAGGCGCACTGGTGAAGCATTGCGACGTATAGTGTCCTCCATTAATTGTTTGGCATAGCTGGCATTAAATAAAGATTGCATATTTTAATTTTTGAGCTTAAAATTTGTACTAAAAATGTGTGGCATGACTGCTAAGATTTTGCAAAGGGCTACAAAACAAAAACTTAAGTTCAAATTTAAAACATTTAAATTAATTCATTGTCGGAAAAGTACATTAAATTGGTGCAGAGAAACCTTGGTTTAATCAAAATTCTTGATGTAGAGGTTCTCTCTATTCTCAATTCTAAGGACCTAAAACCAACGCCGCAAGCAAAGTTTATATTTGCAGCCCTGCAGTTTGATGATTCCTTGGAATAAGCATTAACTTACTTTATTTTATCTTCAGCCGGTCCGGTTATCTGCACCAGCCGCTCCTTGGCACCAGGGTTGACTACATCAAAAAGTTTGATGATTAGATATTTTATTATAGCAGTAAGGATAATTTTTTTTATTACGATGCAATGTAAGTGATTTTATGTGTTTTAGCATTGCACAAAAAAAAGTTGCAAATTAATTAAACTTTCAACCAAAGCAATGGCTGCGTGTAAATCAGTGGCGCAGACATGGATTATTTCTGTTTGGATTTCTTATTTCTTAACAAAAATTTATTAGTAGAATCCTTAGTCAAAAACCTATCCACGCCACTGGTGTGTATGTTGTTGGGATACCCTTTGTTACGCGTGTTACAAATATGTATGCATGTGTATATATGTACAGGTGTTGCGCTTGGATGCAATTTTTTAATATACTTTTTCAGTATCAAGATGCAAGTGATATTAAAAGTATATATGGATATATGCAGTTGTTACGAGTGCAAACAGGTAGTAGTAATGCGTGCCTTTAACCGACAAAAGTGTTGCTAAAGTTTACCTCTTTGGAACGATATTATCGTTTCGCTTAGTTCCTCAATCATGTGCACGCGTCGTCCCTTTATGCCCATTACTAGACGGCGTTAAGGACGACGTTGTAGCAAAATTTGAATAAAAGATATATTTTATATTAGGATTTTCAATAGATGCTTGCTTTCAAATTGGCCTCGCAGCTAATATTATGTATTTTTACTAAACGTATTAACTTGCGCACTTACCCTTGCCCGAGTCAGCATTGCGTATGACAACTTCATCCTTGCAATAGGTTTTGCCGGGAATTTTAGTTGGCTTCGGAAACTTGCCCGAATTGCGTATCACTTCACCTGGTGGCAGCAACATGTGCTGCTGATTCGGAGAGCCAACAGCAGCTATAGCAGCAGCTTGAGCAGCGCCCATGCCACCGACGACACCAAATGTGGGGGAGGTGCTGAGAAAAGCTTGTTGCCCGGTGGCATCATGTTGATATTGCTCATTGGGTAGCTATATAAAATAAACAATTAAATTATTTGAGCTCAAATTGTAACTAAAAAGACTTACCTCAACATTTGACACCTGCTGCTTGGCTTTGTAATAGGGATTCGAATCGTTATCATCCCAGCCTTTGGCACGTAACTCAATCAATTCAAGCAGCTTAAGTCTAACCATTATGTTCTGACGTTCGTCCTGCGAAGCATTGCGGAACACAACGAATGCACGATCCAGCGTATCCTTGGATACCACCTCTAGCTGAGGACCATGTGCACGCAGATTATGCACTAGCAATACGATATTTTCGGTAGTGATATTCCATGACTGCAAACCAACTGCAACGTTCTCGATCAACTGAATTAAGTCTTCAACAACCAAATAGTTGTTTTTCAATGAGGGACGCGAATTGTGTTTAAGTGGACGCGGTTGTTCAATGTTTTTAACAGCGCGTCCCAAGTGTGTGTGTGCCATGACTCCCGAAAATAGAGCTTGTTTTTTAACTTTTATAATTTAGCTTGATTTTTTATGTGTGTTTCTTCGAAGTACACGGTTTTCTGGTCAGGTATATTTACTTGTAGTTTCAACGTTATTTTAAGATTTTTGTAGGTTCGTTCGTTTAAAATGTAAATGTGTAAAAATTTGTGGAAGAAATCGTAAAGCGTTTCCGCACCTCCCCCTGAAAAGAAAACAAAATATCGACCATGAGTAACGTAAAGTAAAATCAAAGCGTTAGTATATAATATGTACATAAGTGTATATAAACAAAGCCAAATGTTTGTTGGCCTAGTTAGTTGGTGCACGCGCGGTTACCAGGCCCACTGAAACCTTACGCTAAAGAGTCAAGTGGCACACTTTAGAAGTATATACTATTTGCATCGGTTACCGATGGTTGCTTGGCACTATAGCAACTGACTGCTTGTCATTCATAGTCTTCCAATTGCGACGCAGCTCATGCTTTGGGCACATTTATGTACCTTATGTATAACTACTATATATTGCTGTATCTTATACGTTAATGATGTGCAACTTTGATAAGAATTTAAAACTGATAAAATGAGATTTATCAACATTTTAGTGCTCATTTGTTTACCAAAGTTTAACCCACTGACAGCCTAAGGTTCTTTTAGTATTGTTTCCATCGAACTCACCTCGTACACGACAGTCAAGAAAAGAACAACAAACAATAAGAAACGCAGAAGAAAAAATGTGAAAAGTTTTTAAAAACTAGTTTTGCAATACACTTAAAATTTACATTACATTTAAAATTTTGACTTAATTCTACTAGTTTTGTATGAACTTGAAGAAAATTCAGAACTTGAGAAACTAATTTCTTAAGAAGAAGAAGAGTAATTCAAATGTATAACACTTTGAAGAGACCAGATTGCTGTTGTGATTTCAATACCTTTGTACCTCGACCAGTCTTCACCGCTCTACTAATCCGCAGCCTCTTCCACACTTTTAACTAGAAAACCGTGTTCAATCATTAGGAGAATTTTTCTAAGTCGGATTTGGTGTGCATAAAAAGTTTCTTAAAATAAGGTTTTACGCTTTTGTATGCGAGTGCAAACTGGAAACTTACTCTATCGCAATTTTCATAGAGGAATCCTCTAAATTTTTCTTATCAACGACACTGTTTAAGATAATGCTCAATTGTTTTACTATGATTGATATAAACAAAACCAAAAATCAATGCAAATCTATACATTTCTAAAATAATAATGTCAAAGCAAGGCGCAAAGTCTAAATGCGTTTGTCAACACCATAGACATTGGAATTTTTTATATGCGAAACATTTAAGATTTATACGCACAATTAAGTCGCACGCATTTGCGTTATATCTTAATAGTTCGTGATTTGCCATTCTTAAACGTTTTAAGCTAATAAAACAAGATAAAATTAAGTTTTATACTCTGTACCCTTAGGGTATTATAGATTTGTAAATGTTAGAAACAGACGCGAGGAAGAACGACGGAGTTTACTCAAAATGCTTATCATAAACGCGGTTAGTCGGTTGTGCATCAGTGGTTGAAAGAAGTCGTGGTTGAATTTTCTCAAAGGAACATGTAGTCGTCCCCACACGACTAAAATATTTTAAACGATTTAATTGCTGAAAATTGTTGAAGGGTATACCACTGTCGGGCGCCACCTGACATATTTTTGACAGTTAAAACCCTTTGATAGCTTTTATGGCACGACACGCACAAACTCAAGCAAACGCCAATATGAATCATTTACGAATATTATTGCAAAACCAATAAGCTTTAATAATTGCGCACAATTCCAAAATTGTTTGTCTTTAGCATTTAAAGAAAGTATATGTATATATATATAAACGAGCACAAGTAGAATTGTGTGTTTGTCAGAGTGTACGCGGTATTTAATTGTTGTTTTGCTTATAACCTTACGCTGCACGATTTCTTATTCGAAAGATATGTCTAAAAGATGCGCGTTAGTTTTTTGCCTCTTTGCACAGATTTAAAATAACATTTACAGCCACCAAAACACAAACATTACAAAAAACTGACAGTGCTCAATTATTGAATCATATTCGAGAATAGCAACAACAAATACATATGATTAACTAGGCTGCGACGTTAGCGACGACGCAGCAGCGCTGCCAGCGTCTTGGGTGTACGGTAAGAGTTGTTACATCTTTCAAGAACGTATAAAATTTTGCGTATTTTCTGTTTGTTTTACGTATTGCAACAATAATTGAGTAAGGCGTTGCTTGTAGACTATAGAAATTAAATAATAATATGTAAAAATCTCACAAGACAGTAAAAAAATTCGTGTTGGCTGCGCAGCACCGATTTTGCACTTGATTTTTAGTTTTCAGTTTGTACTTTAAATGCAGCGTAACGCAAATTGTTTAGGCTAAAAATTGCTGCGACATTTTATGGTGCTGCTTTAAAACTGTTTGAACTCGCTTTAAGTATTATTTATATGCATTTGTTAAAAGTTCTTACCAAAAAAATCTCCGCGACTAAATAAATATTTCGTGAGTGGATGAATGGGCAGGGTAGCTTATTAAGTAAATCGATGTATTGTATCGATTGGCTGTAGAAATTATATAGAAACACAAATAATCGGTATACGTTGGTATTTATTGAGCTTACTGTTTTTAGTATTTAATATAATACACTGGTTTAAATTAACAACTTAACACCGTGCGGAAAATGTAAAATCGTCGCATTAGATAAATATTAAATGCACATGAAATGTGCAATATGTCGTACTGCACTGTTTATCGAGCGAGTCGTATTTCGATTGTATTGAATATATTGCAGTCGTATGAAGTCGTACGACGGTCGCACGAAAAATCAAAAAGTTTTGATTTTTGTTTGGCAAATCGTACAGATGGTCGTATTATGTATAGTCATGTTTTATGATCGAATTATTGCTTGAGTACACCGGTCGCTTCAAAGCTGAAATTTCCAACGCAAACGTTTATGCCACAAATTTAAAACTATTTTAAATCTAAGTTGCTCATTTTGCCGTATCGTTTGTGTGCAAAATGTATAGCTTAATAATAAGACATTGTGCGATATGCTATATAATCTATGCCTTGGGTTAAAACTTACCTAAAGTTTAAGCTGTAACCAAATTAATACTTAACTTACAAAAGAATGTATTGAATTTTATACGATGTTAACAACACAAATTCCTTATTTATTCAATGATTTTTTTTCAACAACCTTGTTGCAGTTATTTTATACTGCTTTGTATATCATAGATTTTTGCTTGCTTTGTGAAACTTGTCAGTATTTTTATTATTGAAGTTCTGTTAAAAATAAAAAATACCAAGCAAGCATAAGCCAAGTAAAAATTTGCCATCACTAAAAAAGTTTTTTATTATTTTCCGTGTATATAAAAGTGAAAAGCAGAGAAATTTCGTTGAAATGGCTGACGCTGGCGATACAGCAGCTGAAAATACGGCTTCCGATGCAGCTCCAGTTTCCGATTCAATCGAAAATGCTTCGGCCGGTTCAGATAGTGCTACATCTAACCCAGAAAAGGCCGTAAAAATGTCTTTTGCCGATTGGAAAAAGTGCAAAGAAGCTCTAGATAAACCCCCTTCGGCTAAAGGTGAGGCTTTACCACGCAATGGACAGCGCAACAAGCCCCAGCATCAAAAGTTTCAAATTCCTAATAAGCTACAGCATGGAGATAAGCCTCCAAGCGGACCTATGAATCAGAAAAGAAATGTAGGCTTGGCTCCCTTAAACAGGCCACCCCCAGTGCCACTGCCGCTAATGTCTTTAAGTTTTGGCAATTTTGGACCACCGCCAATGCCGCCACCGCCGTGTAATATGGATATGGGACCATCATCACGTTTCCACAGACCGCTACAGCCTCCACCCTTTTGGGAGGATATGATGTCGCCTCTACATCGTCCGCCACCAATACAGCCACCAATGCCCAAGTGCCCCAGTTTATGGAATCTTGTTCCAAAAGACAAGGGTCCTAACAGAAGCCAGCAACAGCAAAACAGACGACCACAGCAGTTCAATAATAATAACAACAACAAAAACAATAATGGCAAAGGTAGAAAAGATACAGCTATGATGCCGCCGCCTCCTCCTCCTCCTCCTCCTGAAAGTACTGCCACTAGCGACTCGACCAGCAACTCATCAAAACAGAACGGGTCTCAACCACCTAAAAAAATTAAACGCAATGGCGGTACATTTGTGCAAATAGATGGTCAATGGATACAAAAACCAGAAGCGCCGCCACCATTGGATGAGTGTGCACCCGGCACTAAGGAAGAACGTCAACGTCAGTGGAAGGAATATCGGCAGGCCATGAAGCCCTTCAAAAATCGTGAATTTCTTAACTGGAAGCGTTCAGTGCAGCGTTTAAGCAAAATACCACGCGATCAATTGGACGAAAAACAACTAGAACGTTTGGAAAAAGCCGAGGAATATATTGGCGCACACAAAGCGATGTTAACGATAAAACATGCAGAGCGCTGGGTACAACAAGAAAATAAAGCCGCAAATGCCGCGTCAGCTTCAGATGGCTCTGGCCAAGGGCAGGTTTTTGTGCGAAAGCCTATTTCCACTTTCTGGGATAAAAAGAAAACCGGCAATAATATTAATCAATTTAAGCCTGGTGCACCGACTGGAAAAAAATTTTTTGGTACTGGACGCGCTATTAAGGGCGCTGGCATAGACACTAGTGTAGCGCCGCCATTACCTACACCAATTGGCCAATATCCTCCACAGCATATGCAGCAGGCAATCCAGCCACCACCAACTTCAAACTATTTTGGCCAGGGATTTAGCAGCAGTACATATGGAGAACAGCCAAGCACTAGCAATTCCTATTATGCGGGCTACAGCTCGTTTATCAAAACTGACTCGCTGTTGCCACCCTAGGGCGCCGCTGGAATGCCATGGAGCACTAACTTTACGTAGTCATAAGATAAAAACACTAACAATACATTAGCATGGTATATAATTGATAAAATTGTAACAAAAATCTCGTTAAATAACGTTAATCTAAAGAAACAGTGTAGTTTAACTTTTTGGGTGCTTTAGTGTTACGTTTCACAGACTCATCCAATGGTGGCAAGCCAAGCAGCTCTCTACGCTTACGTTTTCCCCGTAGTATAGCCTCCTTGAACAAATTACAGTAGAGTTCAATGGACGCAGGTGAATCATCGTTACCGGGCACGGGATAACTTATCAGATTGGGGTTGCAATTTGTGTCCACTATGCCCACAGTAGGTATAGCCATTTTGGCTGCATCCCGAACAGCAGTATGTTGTGTTAAAACATTGTTCTGTGTGTTGAGGAAAATGCACAAATCAGGTAGGCGCGTAACAGCGCCAAATTGCACATTAGCGTTCGTAAAAATACCACCACGCCAGAAACGCGTATGGGAATACTCGCCAGCTTCTAGAGCTTTTTTCTCTACCAGTTGCGCGTTTAAGGCATTGCGATTGAAGAACAATATTATGCCGTCTCTGAAGGCAATGTGTGCTGTAAAATTAAGCGCGTCACGCAAGTGTGAAGCGGTCTGGTCCAAATCGAAGATGAGATGACCCAAACGGCTGCCATATAAATAGGGACGCATGCGATCATCTAAGGAGCCTTCTTTATGGCCATAGTGTACGCGAGCATTAAACAGATCACGCACAGTAAAGAGATCGTGCACTTGGAAGTAATCTGGATGCTTTAAGATGCGCTGCTCAATTTCCGAAATGTCTTCGGGTTCAGCTGCCGTTGTAGCAGGTGTTGCATCCGGTTCAGCTTGTGTACTTTGCAGCCGCTGCAGGCCACAGAACTGGCCAAAGCGTGGTACTGCAAATGGAATATAAATGAAGTGATTTTTATACAACTTTTATGCTTTACTTACAATTATTCAATGATTTTCTTAACATTCTGCGCGTGCTGCCTTGTTTTCATAATCTACGTAACTCTGCTTCTTGCGATTCCAATAAGAATCGATGCAATCGATTGACGATAAGTTTCTTAAACAGCTGAAGCTGTGCAGTGTTGGAAATCAGTAGTTAGCAGCACACAAAGAGGGACTATTTATTTTTGCAATGTTCAGCGATTTAAACTTTAATAAATAACACACCATGGAAATTGAGAATACGCCCACAAATGCTGCCACGTCGGACTCCAACTCCACTTCGGAATACATGGATGCCGAAAGCGAACCAGACCTAGGCGAACGCGAGCTCAACACTAGTGACTACTATCAGGAGGCGGCAGACCAAGCAGATGCTGAACAAAATCAAAAACATAGTATTATCTCAGAGTTGCGCGATGAGTTGGGCACGCGTGCTACACTCAGTCCAGAACCGGGTGCAACAACGGGACAATCTAAGGAATTAGCTGCCTCGGTAGAGTCACTAGCGCTGAGCACGTCCACCAGTGCCAAGACTGAAGATAGTGGTAGTGGTTTAGATGAAGAGTTTGATTATCAGCATGATAACGTCTGGCGAGGCAAGAAAAAGCATATATTCATATTAAGCGAAGCAGGCAAGCCCATCTACACGCTGCATGGCAAAGAGGACAAGTTGGCCACGCTATTTGGTGTAATCCAAGCTCTGGTTAGCTTTGTGCAGCACGGACAGGATGCTATTACTTCCATACATGCGCGCGGCATAAAGTTTGTATTTATGCAGCGCAATTCTTTAATACTCGTAGCAGCTTCACGCACCAAAATGAGCGTGCAGCAGCTGCAACTGCAATTAAGGTAAGGAGCTGTCGTTTTAAAGAAGCTAAGAGCTATTTCTTCAATGTCTTTTATATTTCAGCGATGTTTACAATCAAATTCTGTCTACGCTTACATATTCCCACATGACAAAAATCTTTGAAAAGCGAAAAAACTTTGATTTGCGACGCTTACTAAGCGGCAGCGAGCGTCTTATTTTTAATTTGCTAGCCAATGACAGTAGCAATTCGCGTGGTGAGTACATTCTGACATATAACTGACAACATTGAATGACTTTATATTTCTGCAGTGTCCAACAACATCTTTACATTTTTGACCAACTCAATACGGGTGTTTCCGCTGCCCACTGCCATACGTTCAAATATCGTTAGCGCCATACAGAGTAACTGCTCGAAAATTAAAAACCTGGTCTTTGCAGTGCTCATAGCCAATAACAAACTAATTGCTCTTGTGCGCATGAAGAAATACTCCATACATCCGGCAGATTTGCGTTTAATTTTCAACCTTATTGAATGCTCAGAATCTTTAAAGAGCTCCGAAAACTGGACACCAATTTGCTTGCCTAAATTTGATATGAACGGCTATTTGCATGCACATGTGTCTTACCTGGCTGACGATTGTCAGGCTTGCCTATTGCTGCTCTCTGTGGATCGTGATGCTTTTTTTACGCTTTCCGAAGCCAAGGCGAAAATTACAGAAAAGATGCGGAAAAGCCATTGCTTTGAGGCTATAAATGAGGAGTTGCAGCGTCCCTACAATGCCAAACTGTATCAGCAGGTGTTGGGTGTGCCGGAAATGCGACATTTTCTGTACAAACCTAAATCAACGGCGCAGCTTTTATGTCCAATGCTGCGACATCCATATAAATCGCTTCCAGAATTTGAACGCCTTGAGGCTATTTACTGTAATCTATTGCATCGCATACATAATAGCGATAGACCTTTAAAACTTATATACGAGGTCAAGGAGCGCGATGTGGTATTGGCCTGGGTAACAGCTACTTATGAGCTATATGCAGTCTTTGAGCCAATTGTGGACAAAGCTACGGTTATAAAATATGTCGATAAGCTGATCAAATGGATTGAAAAGGAATATGATGTTTACTTTATAAAAACGCATGCAACGTTTTGAGGCATAGCAATAGACATTCTTGTTGTTGGCTCTGTTGGATATCTAAATCGTAAAAGTTCTGCTCAGCATTTGCATAGCGCAGCGCCTTGGCACGCTTGTTTGATGTTTAGTAATTGTGAGATATGAAATATATGTAACTATTTTTATATTAAACGTAAGTAATGCATACTTATTGTTAATAAATTAAGACGAAATTGTAAGACAAAGTGGTTGCACTTATGTACAAGCAACTCTTATACATTTATGCTATATATACAACTGTTAACGAATTCGCATTAAAATGTACATTTGTAATATATTGAATTAAGTAAATTTAAAAAAAATATCATCACTATTCAACTGAAAATGTCAATGGTATTACCGGAAGTGCAGATTTTGCTTACTGTTACTTAAACTCTATACAATCATCTGTTTTAACGTGTATTTGGATTCAAAGTTTTTAAAACTAACGTCTAGTTTCACGTCCGTTAACACTACCCTAAATTGTTACCAGTGTGTACACTTTTTTTATTGCCATTATTTAAGCTCTGTTCTCTCTCACTTACCAACACTGCGCATGCTCAAAGCCTATTCCGTTTCAATTCCAAAACGTTTTTGTCATTGAAATGTACTCCTGTTTTGGATACTACTACTTATTACTTAGCAGGATATACGCGTGTGCGGTACACGGACGCCGGAAATCAACAAAGTGCGGTAAATAAGCACACGCATACATACAATTAAAACAAAAAGCAAAAAAAAGAAGAAAAAAAGTTATCTAGTGCTACCCTCATTTTGCGCAAATTTAATAATAATCAGCTCAGTGTGTATATAGTTTGTGTATGTGTGCGTGTACATATTTAATTGACGCAGCCAGCAGAATATGTTGCAAAATAAATTAAGAGTGTGTAATTCTATTACAACATAGCGAAAAAAATAAAAGTTGAAAAAGCACACACTGCGTTGGCCGTTTTGCTAACTTCTACTGCATACTACTATTTTTTTGCGCTACTGTTTCTGCCCTTTTTTTAACATGCGCTACGCATTTTTTGGGTGTTAAATGCTCTCGTGTATCTGTCGGTTTTTGCGCGCATAAGCCACGGCGGTAGAAACATTAATAGACGTCGCCAGCGTCGTGTTCTCGTCCTGTTCCACAGCACTTTGGGCTATGCCAACAAAAATAGGCCGAATATCAAGCGGACTTACTACTACTACTATTATTTGTTGTGCCCGCCGCTGTTGCTCAACACTGCTCTGCTTCTATTGCTGCTGCTGCTGTCGTGTCCTGGCGCGCCGCTTCGTTAGTTTTGCGCGCGTGTTTGTGTGTCGGATTTTATGTTTGGGGTTAGTGTGCAAATCATTTAATTTATTACTAAAAGTATTTTTATACGCATTTTTCGTGCATTTTCGTTTCGCTTCGTTTTTGTTCATCCATTCGTCCTTAATTTGTCGTTCGCTTTTCTAAGCCAAAATTCGTCGTCTTCATCGTTAGACTCCTGATTATCGAAAGCGTCAGCATTTGCCGCTCACGGAGGAGACAGCGGCAGCTGCCAGCAGCAGCAGAGCTTGCTAAAAATTTCACCTTTTGGTTTTTGGGCTAAGCGAACGACGCTGGCACAGTGGTAAAGTTTATATAATGGGCAGTTAAAAATTAATACATTTTTGAAAGTAAAAGAGGAACCAATAATTGTGGTTGTAAATTGTGCTATTAATTTATAAGTTATAATAGTAAGAGTTGGCAGCAAAAGGACTTCTGGCTTTGTTTATTCCAAATGTTAAAAATGTGGCATATTTTAAAACTTTTAGCCAAAATTAAATAATAAATAAAATATAAAAAGAATTTTGTACATAGACCAATGATAATAATGAATTTATAGAAGATGCTGCCTTATATACATTATTCTTTTTTACCAAAACAAAAATTGTTTCGGAGTAAGGATAATTGAAAACTTAAAAGATTAGGCCTGTGACTTACAATTCGCTTCGATTCAATGCAGCTCTAAAACCCGTTTTCAATTCTAATTTCCAAAGCTTCTTACGTTTAAAATCAACTGCTTAAGCTTTATGGCTAATCGATTGCGGTTGTTGTGGTGGGTTTATCAAAAGACTGACGTGGTTTTCATTATTATTTGCTATTGGTAACTATAACCTTTAACGTCTTAGTCACATTTGCACATTTTTATGAAATAGCTGCCAATGATGACGTCATAGCTCCGACTCAGTAATAAACTTTATTTATTTTAATTGTATTTATACGTTTCATAATAGAGTGATTATTTTGCAGGAGACGTTAAACAAGTCAGCTTAAGTTCTAAAGTACCAAACATTTTTATTTTTATTGTAGCTCGTTTGGAATAATTCAGAGCTGATAAAAAATGAGTTTGATCATAAAATAAAAATAAATCTTGTCCAATTAAATCAACTTAGAAAAAGTCTTGCAAAAAATTTAAAAAAATCAGCATAAAAATGAATAAAAGTCATTCAACTGATTCCAAATTCAAAACTTGATTTTATTGCTGTCATTTTAGAGATTTCTACCACTGTGCGCAGCTTGCCGTTGTTCTACGTATTTTTGTGTATACATCCTAGAGTTATTTTGAAAGCAGCGCAGAGCAATTCAAACGTGTTTTTTGTGCTTGTGTTTGTGAAGGAAGCAGACGGTTTTTCTTATACGCAAAAAAAAGAGGCACATAAAAGAAATTCAGGAAATATACTCGTACGTCGTAGGATATTTGTATGGCAAAAAGTTTCGCTGGCTTTTTCGATATATTTTTTTTGCGTCGCCGCTTTTATGTTTTCTTTCATTTGAGAGTATATTTTTTTTTTATTTTTTATTTTTGCGTCGCGCTGTTAAAGTTTTTAAAGTGCTCGGGAACGTGAAATATTTATCAATCTAAATGTATAATGAAAGTGAAATAGTCAGTACAAAGGATAAATAAATAAAATAAAGCCCAGGCTCAAGCTCAAGCTCAAACAGTGTGCGTTTATTTAACAAGTCGTCTGTAGCGCAGACATTTATTTAAATTGAATGAAATTTATAACTTGCATAAAATTTATATTAAATTTTGTCAATGCTCTTACAATTTTCATGCCAAATAACAAAACAACTTTGTTGTGCTATCAGCCCTAACGAAATGCTGCGCATAATTTAACCCACAACAACAACAACTACAATAACAAAGGCACAAATACTACGACAACTACAGCAACAACAACAACTACTAACACAACAATAAAATATACTACATACTATACTACTACTACTACCACAATCAACATACCACTGCAACACTTTACAACACTGACAACAACAACACCAACAACAGCAATTTCGTATTAATTTTATTTGCGCCTCTGCATACTTTTTTGGCCTTTTGTGGGGCACAAAGTGCGCGCTCATAAAAATTTACATAGAAACCAACACCAAAGCAACTACAAAACAACAACCAAACACCAAAAAGGAGCAGAAAGTGAGGAAAGTGGAACAACGTAAAGCAAATCAAATAGCAACTGAGCCGCAAAAGCAAAGGACATGTACAACAACAACAACATCAGCAACAACAACAACAAGAGCAGGAACAGTTATCTGACTGTGCTGTGACCGTTGAAAAGGCGTAACCGTTAACTGCTGACCCGCCAGCATCCAGCACACGACTTTAGGTTAGTATGTCGTAGTCCTTACAACCTCCAACAAACACCTCTCACCATTCCTATAACGATTTTGAATTTTTGCAAAAAAAAAAAAATGTATAAATACAGTGGGTGGCAAAAGATAACGCACGGCGTTGTGTCAAAGTCGGCAAGCGATTTGCATTCTGACGGAAAGTCAGATTTTCGCAAAAGCACCCTATATTTTAAACTTTATAAAATGTGCATATATTTGAAGGCATAAACTGAAAAGTTTAGATATTGAAATAACGAGGTCTAAAAAAAATATTTTTTACACAATTTCTTTCGACTTGATTGAAATTTTAAAGAAAAATGTTTTTATTAACCTAATCTTTATTTCTTGGAACGTATTTACCTTGTAAAAACAGATTTATGTTTATTTTAAAATATTTTTTGAAAAAATATGAGATTTTTGAGGATCCTTTGACCATTTGTATACGGAAAAATACTTGAAAAGGTCCAAATGGATTACATGGAAACTTTGTCTAGGTGGGAAGATTCCAAAATATGTTGTTTTAAAGACTACACGCAGACACGAAAAATAATCCAAACTTCATAAAAAGACGGTGCCAAATGTTTGGTCACGAAATTTCCTTGCCGGTTGTATCCAGGACCAGTGTTGTTTGTTTTTTTGTTTGCTGATTCAAAAACATCTGTTCAGTGGACAAAATCATTGACGGAAATTCAATTGTATCATTAGTTTGCTTTAAAATACATACATCTCTGCAAAATCGTCCACACTCAGCTCTGGGCATTAAATATGTATAAGTTAACACATCGCCATTTCCTTGGTTGTTTCTCCTATGATAAATATTTCCATAAATTGCATATTTTGTTACTACAGACACACTGGTCGTTTTGTGACCAAAATAAGTCGCACTTTTTGCTAGGTGAAACAATTTAGAAATAAAAGCGTCTCTCACATGAAATATCGATTTTTAGCTTTTAAAATTAAATTAAAATCTCCCACATAAAATTAAGATTTTTTATTTTAAAAAGAAATTTGCTTAAAATACGGCATAAAGTATTAAATTAAGAGAGGATTGTAAAATTCTTGTCACGCCAGAATTAATTATCTTAATTGTTTGTTCCACCTAAAACAACCTCGAACTGCAAAGGCTCTGACGTAATATGAGCAAAAAATGTTCGAATCCTTTTTTACTCTACATACATACATTTTAATGATAATGATATATTATACAATACAAATCTTTCGTTGAAATCCTTTTAATATTTAACAAATTTCACAGACTGACAAAACTCATAAATCACGCTTGTGCAAAAACTTTTTTAATGCACTGTATTGTTGCGCCTTGACTGCTGTCGTTTTATTCGTCTGATTCGTTGCTGCTGCTTATCCTTTTGCCTGATCAAATAGGCATCATTTGCCTGGCAGCATATAAAAAAAAAGGTCGCCACGGTAAAGGCAAAGTCAGAGCAATCTAAAACGACAGACAGTTGATGACTGTGTTGACATGAGCTGGGATCGTAGCCATCCAATGGCTGCCATTTCAGTTTCCTTTCTACCGCGCTGTGTCCCATCCCCTCTATAAGCTTTATCTTACTCAAACTCTGCTACGTGCTACAGTAGATGCTGGCAAATTAGATTTCCTGGTAACAAGATTTCCCAGACGTTAGTAGTGCTGCCTTAAAAGCTTGAAGACTCTTTAAAAATTCTAATTTTGTTTTTTGCTCAGTTGTTACGCTTAGATGGTTGTTGTTTTTTCTTCGAATTAAAAGCATTAACATTCGTGATGAATTATATGAGTCGTTTGTCTATGGCAGCTATAAAGGAATTTTGAGAGGACCTAAGCTAACAAATGTAAATTAAAAGTGGTGAAGGATTTCAGCCAGTTTACTCTAATGTAGTGCCAACAAATTGCGAAAGTCATGTTATTATACCATTTCCGGGATCATTTCTTGAAGGTACTAGCTGACGTTAGTGGAAATGCTTATTTTTAGGAGCAATAGCCGGTATCAAATTAGATTTAATGATTTAATAAGGACACAAAGGAAATTATTGCGAGCAACTGAGAAAGTTGGAGGTCCTTTGCTCCAGCCATCAAATTCCTCAGTTTTATATCGATGTTTCAAAAGAAATATATCATTCATGACATAGAAGCAACAGTTATTGGCATTTCTTCTTAATAACACTAGTTTACATGAAAAGTGCACCTCGTATAGATACGTTTTTCAATGTACTTTTGGGTCGAGCAACTCGAAAATGAAGTTAATTTTTTTCTTTAGAAACGTTTTCGAGGCTTTTTCGATAAGCAGGTTTTTCTGTTTCTTTTTATCGTAAGTATTGTACCTCGCGATATCATAGATTGTATCGACATGAGAGACGACAATATCGAAAGATTAATAGGCAACAAATATTTGACAAAAAGTGTAATTTTCGAAAAATGTTCAAAATTACAAATATTGTTCTTGCCGTTTCTTAACGACATAATTTTGGAAAATTTCTTCAAGCTAAAAGATAATTATTTTAAGAACATTTCGAGCCTAAGGCCTGAAAATCGGCCAAAAACTGTAGATATTATGGAACCATGAACGAAAAAGGCAAAAGTTTCAATCTCCAAATCTCGAAACACACCTATGGTTGAAAAAAACATTTTTTACTCTAAGTTTTTCGTTTGTGTTCAGTTACGTCTTTACAAATTTGCATATAGCATTAGTCCGCCATCATAACTTTGTTCCAAAAATCCTCATATCGCCTTCAATAGCTGTAACGTCCTGATGGAATCTTTCGGAAAACTCGACACTCTTAGCTCCCAAATACGAAGGAAAAACTTCCTAATTATTGTGTAGAAAATGCATTTCCAGTTTATTTTACGAGACATTAACGAAAAACTGAAAAAAGTTCCAAAACAAAATTTTTTCAAAAAAATCTCTAACGGCTCTAAAGAAAAAAATGAATACAATTTTACTGATTCTCGACCTAATATTACCCTGAAAAACTTTTAACTTTTAAATTTTCCTCGATGTCCCTAAAATTTGTAAACTAGAGTTATCAAATTAATTGCTTGAAATATTTTCTAAGTAGCTTGAAGGCTTACGCTCTGGCAACCTTTATAGCTTAGAATTAATTTATCTCTCTATTATATAAAAAAGCTTTTCGTCGTTGACATTTATATATATAGTTCGCGAAGCGGTCGTCGGAAGGGGCGCGGGTTGGCGAGCTTAGCGAGTAGGGGGCAGATCTCCCTAGTAAATACATACATAAAATAATAAATAAATGATTTCATAAGTTCATAAAAAATGAGATGGTGAAGCATATCCTTATGTAAACGCAAAGTTTCTGGGTCGCTGATTCCTAATCTGAGATCAGTTTGACTACATCGTTCGACATAGCCTCAAAAAATTATAAATATACTAGAAAGCTGATTTTCAAAATTCATAGCATACATTTAGGGGCCGCTTAATTTAAAAAAAATCAATAAACCCCACGTTAGACGAAGATGTTTCGAACATGCGGATTTATTGGCCGATCTGTTCATTTGCAAATTTCTTAAATTTTTTTCTTGCGAAACATTTAAGTACAGGAACTTAAGGAAGAACATTTAGTATAGTTTCATAACTACAACTTATGAAAATCCGCCATTTTCTTTACAAGCTTTTTAGTGTTCCCATCTCTCCAATAAAGGTGCTTATAAGTATACCGAAACCTATGTCGATGCTTATTATTTTTTCAGGATTCGCATATGTTCTCAAATGTTCTCTTCCAATGCCTGTACTTCCCCTAACCCTATGCGCACAAGTTACCAGATAAATACTGGAAATATATAAACCCAAAAAGAATCATAAATTGCTGAAAATTTCGCTTTTCTTAACACATATGTAGAAACTTTGTGATTTTATTATGCTTTCCCTCTTTACGATTTAAGCAATCCCATAAACGATAACTTTGCCAAATGGTTAAGGCCACTTGGAGTTCGCCTTGCCGCACACGTTTTTGATCTTTGCTGCATTATAATGCCCTCAAAAAACAAAATATATATAAACATAAATACTTACACATGCATATTTATTGGCAAGAACCGAAGTCTCGAGCTACACTACTAAGCTCAATGCCCGGCCATGCTCTTGTGAAACTCACCGGGAAATGTAAATGAAATTTGGTGAACTCCGGTGCCGCTTCTCTAACTTATTTTTTTTGGCAATTTTGAGCAAGCTGGCAAAGTTTTTTTGAACTTGGCAGCAGGCGCAGTCACTGACAGCTCTTTAAATCATAAATTGGAACCCACAGGAATGCATTAACATGCAAAGCACGGCGTTGATTGCTCGCTGCTACTTCTGCTACTGACTCCTTGAGTGCTGATTGGTATGGTGGGTGCAAGTTTCTTGGGGTGACAGCACACAAAGTCAACATAATGAATTATGCCACGCCTAGCAAGTACACATCCGCAGCACATTGGAGGGCCAGTCAAGTCAGTTCAAATGAACGCAAAGAAATCCAATAAAAATTCAATAAATTCCGCAAAACAACGTTGCGTATACTTGTTCTCTTCTGTGACTCTTATGAAATATGGGGTGCTTGGCATTGCACGTGGGGTTAAGCGAACGGCCAAAGCGCCAATACATATTTACTTCTACACCATTTCTAAACAAGTGGTTTTGACTAGGATTAGAAGAGAATGACTAGAATATACTCTATCTGGCGATAAACGATTTTTTAACTTGAAATATTTGAACCACTTGATATACCTTGTACCCATCCAGAATTGTTGGCATATTTAAGATAAATATGGCGCTATAGAATTTTATTTATTAGATTTATATACTCAATTCGGTGAAATATGGAATGAAGGTTGCTCCACATATTTAAACTTTTTTACCCGTCCAGCCAAATATAGGAAAATGTCTCTAGTCCTTGTGCTCTCCGAAATCTAGGTTTTTATACGGATCGATTTCCTTCCTACAAGCTTCTTTCGATATGTTGAATGCAAACTTTTTCTATGCTTCCAACTTAATATGCTTCTTGGCCATCGGCGCACAGTGTATAAGGAGTCCTCTAGACATCGTTATGCTGACGTCGATGCTAACGCTGACGCAGTTTGTCTACTTTACTACTGTCAGGCCATGGCACATATATATCATTTATTTTTCAATTTCTTGTGCTGCGTGTGCTGCGCCTATAAATAGGCAATGGCAAAGCCACGAGCAAGTAAAGTTACGTATACGTAATGGCGGCCGGAAGTCTCAAGTAAAAAAAAATATGCCAAAAAGTAAAATTTAATTTCATAAAAATGAACGTGCTGTTTTGCTGTGTGTGCGTTTGTGAGTATATAAAGTCGCCTCTGTGAGTGTGAAGACATTAATTGATGTCCGAAATCGGGTTAAGATTGCTGACTCAGAAATACAGACGTGGAATTCCAATTAAAAGTCGCGTGCTTTGACTTTTATAGTTTTTTGTAGCATACTTTTGTGCGCACGTTGACTTGAACATTTTTATGTATTTTTAATGGATTTTAACAAACAATTTATATTAGTTGGCGCCATACCGCATTCATTTCGACCAAAAAATATATTTTGGCTACAAATTTTTATTTATATACATAACTTTTATAAATTTTAAATGAGTTTGCTGTCTGTTGAAATGTCTATTCGCTGACTGCACCGGGTTGCAGACCAAAAAAAAAGATTTTAAAATTTTAGTAGCGAATTGGATGAGTTCCGTATCCTATCAGCCCACAGCATTTCAGATAGCTTATTAAAGGCTGCACAGATTTGATTAGTGCAACAAGCAATATTTTTTGTTATAATAAGCGTAAATGTTTTTCTATACATATGTATATAACAAACTACTCTTACATAATGAAATTTATTCCCATCCAATTTTCTAAAAAGGCACTCTTGTTTTATTTCCGAGTGCATTCACTTATTATGCTAATTTATCTAACGCAACTCTGTTCAGATTTTGTTTCGTCAAAAGAAAAACTTGAAGTAGCTTTCTTTGATTAAGTCTTGCGTTGGTCCTATCGAGGGTTTCTCGAAAATTCCCTCAAGCGTGGGAATGCTTATTTTCATGTTGGATTCAACTTTATGAGCAGCAAACATTTAATATTCACGCTTGAGCGCATTTTCACCCGGGGCAAACAGCCTGGAGTCAGTTGGTCAAACAGGAATAAAGAGCTTGGCTCAAAAGAGAGAGAGAGAACGATGAAAATGAACAAAACAAAATGTGTGAACTATTTGGCGCGCTTATCTGTGCTTTTGCTTTTGACCAAAAATTTTATTGCCCTTTTCCAGGCCAAAACATTTCATTTCTGCTTAAGTGAGCAGAGCAGCTTTTTATGTAACACAAGGTTGCCATTAGCAATTAGACGACGCCGACGCCAGCGCCAACGTCGAAAGCAAAGTTCATTACTTCGATGTAATAATATTAATCATACGCCATGTTGCCGCGTGCACTAATGAAGCAACCAACAGTGGCATTTAAAAAAAAATATAGAGCTAATGTTGAGAATTTCAAGCACTTTAAATGCAATTTCAAATTACTTGCGAAATTGCGCTTGTTTACATAGTGTACAAGCAATAGCTTGTCTTGTGGGCTTAAAGGACCTGCAGGCGCGCCCCAAAAAAGGGCGGGCTGCGCCCATCCAATGGAAACGTTGTGGTTCGTGATTTCTTTTGGTTTACTTGCAACTATCATTCAACTTTTATGCGCACATTTGTTTCTACTGCGCTCGTTTGTCTGCAATTGTGTGTGAGAGACTGTGTGTGGGTGTGAATTCTGTCCGTCATCGCACAGTGGTCGAAATTGCCAGAATTAAATCAAACTCATGTCAGACTCGAATGCTTGATTGAACAACAAAGCTATTTTAAATTAATTTTGTGCAGTCGTTTAGACTTTAGTCGTAATTGGAAACCATATCTAAAAAAAACCCAAAAATGTTGTAAATAAATGTGAGATTTTTTGTTGATAGTATATATTTTGTTTAAAAATAATTACAAAGAAATAAATTTTATTTAAAGTTTTACATATATATTTTTTTTAACTTATAAAATCATCGCCAAAAAATTTTCTTTACTTTAACAATTATTTTCTGCATTATTTTGTTTTGATTTTTTAAAAATACAACAACATATTAAAATATATTTGCAATGTTAAATATTATGCATTACAAAAAAACTATTTTTTTTAATTTTAAATACATTTTAAGGATAAGTAAACGTTTTGCTAACCGTTTAAATTCTCAAATATCTATTAGCGTGCAATATTGCTAAATAGTGTTGTAAAATACTTCAGATTTTAAAATTTTGTAAAAACATAACCACATTTTGCCTCAAGCTAGTGCTGCAACACACACACTAAAAGCTCAGAGCTGTGCAAATATCGATAAATCATTCTACTCAAGTCACGCAAACTATCGATTACCAATTAGCGACATTTTGGCGCAGCTCTAAAGGCAAACTTTTAAGCAGCTCTAAAAGCAAACTTTTAAGCAGCTTAGATAGGCCCACTGTGCAACATCCTTGTGGCTGTCATTGCCTGGCCACAACCGTGTCCGTGCCAGCCAGGCCCAAATGGCTGGCAGTCTATAAGCAAGCTAGTCAGCAGTGAGCAGAGGCACTCGCTGCCACGGGCCACACGAACAGTCTTGTCAGTCCTGGGACAGCTTGGCTCGGCCTGGCCATCAGCGGAAGTGCTCGTCGCCATTTTTAGTGCACTTCTTAAAAGTGCGCACATTTCCGTTCGGCATCAATGATTCGCCAGCTCGCCAGCTCTTACGCCTTATAATACGGCCACGAGCGCAAACACGGCTCCATAGTCCCGTGCTAGTGCTGGCTTGTCCGTATGCCTTACCCGGCGGCAGCGGGTTTTGTGTTTTCTGTTTTTCCTTCTTTACTTTTTTTTTGTGGATTTTATGTGCTGTTGGTATTACTATTGCCGCTTTTGGTGTTGGTTTTTCCTTCTTTTTTCCTTTTTGCTGATTTTAATTTTGGTAAAAGTTGTCACATTTGATTTTTAGCAATTGTTTGGTTTTATGTCTCTTGTCCTACGTCCTATGTCCGCTGTCTCTTTACTTACTTGTTTTTATTGCTCTGGTTTATGTGCTCCGAGCATGTGCGACCCTGGGCTGACTGTTGCTTTTATTGGGTAGTTGGGTAGTGCCAGGCTACGCTTGCTTTAAGGTCTTAAGTTGTGTCAAACATTTCCGTTACGAGCCACGGACTAGGAAGCTGAAAATGTGTGTGCCAGAGTGAGTTTAGGAAAATTATACAAGTTTTTGGTGGTTTTCTAAGGGGAGAATATTGTGGTAAAGCCAGCGATATGAAAGTTATGGTATGGTTATGCGGTGCTTACATGCCTACTAATGACTCGAATTTCATGCTTCTAGAACTTTAATGAGTTTTGACTGGTATAATAAAATAACATAAGAAATAATTATAATTTTTTTTTGTGTGAAAGTTTAAATTGTTAACAAAGATTTTAACAAACAATTTCAGACCATTTTCATTGTGGTTTTGCCTTAAATATGCGCTCTCAAACTTTAACCCTTTGTATGGAATGTGGATTAATCGGAACGCCACCTAAAATAATTTTCAAAAATGTAATTTGGAATTCCAGCTAAAATAATTTTTTTAAATGTGAGATTTTGAAGATTTCGTAGGTTTAATTTTTTTTTTTAGATTATTGCGTTAGGACTTACTATTTCCAAGCAATTTACTATACCAAGAAAGGCCATAGGGCCAAGGAAGTTTACTATACTAGTGCTGCACCCTTAGTACTGCTTAGGAGCTTGGACTTGGGATCAATCATCGCTTCGAGCAGACATCCCCAATCACCCAAATAATTTGATATATTGAATATGCAAAACTCGTTTTGATTAGGAGTAACTATCTGCTACGTGATTGCCCTGAACTTCTTAGGAAATTAACCAAGTTTTTGCGTAAGCTATTCTTTTAAATCTGAAGATTCCAGAGTGGTGCTGGCCACTTTAATAAAATCCTGAAAAGATTCTGTAAAACGAACGACTTAGAAGACTTGAAATGCCCGACCAGTTCAACTAGTCTGGCATATGTGACTATAATGGCCCTGTCCACTTTGATTGAATCCTCAAAATTGTTTTACCTGCCACTTTCATCGAATTCTCAAAATGACTATCTAAGGCGAGCGACTTAGAAGAGTAGAAATGTCCGACCAGTTTCTGCCGAATGTGACCATAGTAACCCCGGCCAATTTCATTGAATCCACAAAAGGGTTCTACAAGGAGAAAGACTTGGAAGAGTAGGAATGCTCACCCACTTCGACCAGTCTGGCGAATGTGCCCATAGAGGACCTGGCCACTTTCGTCTAATTCTTAAGGGGTCCCGGTGGTCTAGAATTTTCGAAAAATCGAATTTTTTTTCCATATATTTCGAAAGTATAGGCTTTTAAAAATATACTGTCAAATTTTTGGAAGGATATTCCCAGTGTTTTCGATTCTACAGCCGTTTTAGCAAGTAGAGACAGATTATATCAGTCAGAAAATATCTACTCTTACAACTTCAAACAGAATTATCTCAAAACTACTTTTTTTGGTCTGGTGTTGTCGAAAAAAAAAAAACTATCAAACCGAATCGTCTGAAATTTTGATATGTTGTTCACAACATCAATGGCTATCGCCCGAACCAGAATCATATTATTATTTCAATTATTTCGTATTTTTTAATTAAAAAACTGAAAAAATAACCCGATTTTTAGAGTGTCAAATTCGAAATAGCTCCATTTTGTAAAATTTTTTTTTTTATTTTGGTTCGGGACATAGCAACAGTCATACTGATTAATAATTTGGTTTTTGTGTTTCTGATAAATAGAAGAGCCAAAATGGACAACACCGTCCTGGTCCAATTTTTTGGGAGGGTCAACTTCAACGCCATTTTTAAAATTAATTGATTAAATTTTTTATTTTTTTATTTTTGTATATAAAAGAAGTTAAATAAAAAGCCTCAAAAATTTAAATATCGTTTTTCATTTTTTTTATTATCAAAAAAAATTCTTTGAAAATTCTAGACCACCGGGACCCCTTAAAATGGTTCTACAAGAAGAAAGACTTATGAGAGAAATAATGCCCACCCAAACTAGCCCACTTTTCTCGAATCCTCAAAATGGATCTACAAGGATAGAGCTTGGATGATAAGGCATGCCCAACAGCTTCAAGCTTGGAACTTTTCAATGTCAAATCCCTACCGATTTTTCTTTTTCATGCTTCTTTTTTATCTCCACAATTAGGCAACACATCCATTATGTTCTCCGGGTGATCTCGGCTTGTTCAATGAGCAGTAGGGTGTCCATTTTTGCAACATCTCATCAATCTTAACCCTTTCCATCGATATGTCGCCTATACAAATTTAAAGACAATCTGAGCAGTATTAGATAGACCCCAGATAATGGGTCAAATGTCAGATAATTATTCCCATCTTTCCGTTTTTCAATATATTTTCTACATAAACTTTATTACAATCTTATGTTCAATTAAACAAATTATGATTCAAAAAATTTCAGCGTCCCTCTAAAAATAATTTTAAATAAATATTGATCCGACCTGCTTACAGTTTGGTTAGCTCTTAAAGTTGATTAAGTTACCCTAGTTTACAAATTTTACACGATTTTAGTATTCTCAACACGTAGTAAGTAGAGGTTAATAGCCTAAAACCGAAAATAAAGTCATCAAATTTTTATTTGCATGAAACGGGCTTCGAGATATACATACCAAAAACTATGTGTCGAATATTATAATAAATTAAGAGTGCATCTACTTAACAGCCCAATATCTTCTGGTTGTACCAAACTGATTTCGACTACATTTTTCTACGTTGACTTTAGATAATCTGAATTATTTCATCGATTACATTTGAAACGTATTTTGGTCAAACTTACGGTATGGTCGCTCTTTATGCATTCATGTGCAAATTTTGTATGACCTTTGACCTATTTTAGGGTCCATCAAATACTTTCGGATCGTCTTTAATACGCTACATATTCCTAAAAGGAAAGTTTTTAGGGGGTAAGGTTATTAAAATCGTTGCCAAAAAATTTGTGATTCTAGCGGCGGACACCCTAATGATCAGCCTATTCAACCTAGCCTAATGTAACTATCTGAACCGCTATTATGATGCAATAATTGCCTAAATTAAGCCTCATTAAGCAATTAATTTAAAAATTAGTATCAAGAGCATTTAATTATCAATTAATTGATTTAAGAAAGCAGAAAATCTAACTACTTCAAATCTCAGCTTTATTTGGGCATGAACTTATTTGAACTCAATTTTCTTTGTTATAAAGTAATACATTAATAAATATAATCAATTTAATATCTACAAGAATAGACATGCCGCTATCTTTCATTAAAATAAACCATATAGTTTGTTGTAGTAACAGTCCCCAACTTCCTGCATAAAGCTGTCGAAACGACATTAAAAATCAATCAATGACAATTAAGAAGTAATTTGTGTAGTTAAGAATGCATTTTAATGCCACTTTACTGGGAACAAGCTGGAATATTAATTCTTCTTCGTAGCTACCAGTTGAAAATCACTTTCATAGTCATTAAGAAATATTTAACATTTTACTTTATGCAATCTCATGGCATTCCTTGCAGTCCTTAAAGTGCTTTGCTCTTAATCCAGGATGCAACTGAATTACAGCTTAGTACATATATATATACACACACACACACACAGATACAAACAAGACACTTACACGGATGCACACTCACAAAATGCATTAACAGATACATATTGGCATGCACATGACAGCTTCTAAATACTTATTTACTTGGTTGGTTAGAGGCATAGTACATATGTACAACGAGTCTATTGACAGAGGCAGGCTTTAAATTGACATAAAATGATTAAACAACCAGAACGCAATGGTTTGGCTCCAGGCTTCGATCCTTGTTCGACGTAGAACGTTGCTCTTTCTCATCCAACCTCTCCTGGATTGTTCCGCCTTGCCGCTTGACTGCATTTACATATACACCTTTATGTAGCATGGTGGATGCAGGAAAAATGTAATATAGTCATACACTGAGCAAAAATTTGGGGAATACACAAAGTATTTGAAGGAATTTCCAAGAACTAATTCCTTGACTACTGTAGAGCTTAAAGGGATGATTTTACCCCATGCTGCCTAATATGAAATAAGAAAATATATAATATATCATTTTTTTTTTGAATTTTCTTGAAATTGGTTTTTGGCAAAAGAATATCGGGGAATCCATTGGTGTATTACTCCAAGTCTCAGGACCATTCAAAGATAATTTTAAATTAAAAAATTATTTTTTCCTATTTATCTTTTCTCAATTGTATGGAATGCTCTTATCACACAAATGATAATTCCATATAACATAAAATGAAACTCTTCAAGAAAAATAATAAGTCAATATTCAATGCATTTTTCAAAAAGTTGTCTGCATAAATGAAGTTATACATTTGTTTTTATTGACATTTTGTTTATTTACCAAAGCCTAAAGTCTTATAGGGTATAAAAAGTTCATAAAATATTTATTTTTATAATAAAAACCTCACACTGCGCCTATAAACAACCCAAAACAATTTAATTTAAGTAAGCAGATTCAAGCACGATTTAAATGGATTTCCGAGTTAAGCTCTCAAACAGCGCAGTGGATCAAAATTTGTCACACCTTTTTGACATGGAGATTTCTGCTTATGACGTCATGCCTATTTTATATTATTTTCGCTCAGTGTTGCTGTGTTGCAATAAACGCCCCAAAAAGAGCAGTAAGTACTATATATGGGACAAGTTCCCCTGCTGTTTCAGCAAAAACAAAAAACAAGCGTAAAAAAAGTGAAATTTAACTTTGTAAAAAGCGAAAATACAAGTTAAAAAAATAAAAGTGATTTTTTTACGAAAGAATCAGAGCGACATTTTTACGCTCTTCCAAGCGAAATAAACATGAAAATGTTTTTGACTATTTTATGTGCACAAACACATATACATATAGTCCAGGGCGTACTAGTGTGTGTGTGTGACTCCGTATGGCAACTGCTGCTACACAGAGAGAAAAAAGCAAGCATATTTTAAACAAATTAAGTGGATCTATTTATGAAAGCAGGAAGGAACTGAGTATAGTCACGCTGAGTGAAATTTGAACTTTTTCAAAAACTTGAAAATGCTGCTACACTGAGAGAAAAAACTAATCATATTTTACACAAATTAAGCAGATGTCCTTATTAAAGCAGTGCAGTGACTATTGTCACGCTGAGTAAAGTTTGAAATTTTTCAAAAATTTAAAAAAGTTTAGAGCATAGAAAAAATAGCTTAACTAGGTATAAACTGTTATTTTTTTGTAATATTATTCCTCAAATTCTAAATATGTGGATACCTTTCTTTCTTAAAATAAATAAGAATTTCAAAAGTAGTTAGCAAGTAAGAAAATATTGTTTGAAATTATATAAAATAATGCTTTAACTTAATACGATAAAAAAAGGTCAACAGATCATATGAAATCCGAAAAATTAGGTTAAGAACTTTCACGCAATTCATAAACCAATTTAGGTAGAATTACAAAATTTTCAAAAACTTAAAAAATATTATACTTATTATTCCTCAAATTCTAAATATGGAATCTTTCTTTCTTTAAAATAAATAACGAATTTAATTCAGCAAGCAAAAATATATATTTAAAAAAAAATGTTCTCACATAATATGGTACAACCATCAAAAAATCTGAAAAATTAGAAAAAATTTTTTTTTTCTTTTAACTAAGAAACCAAATACAAAAGATAAAAAATCTGAAAAATGGCTGAAATATGTGAGGAGAAACAATCAAGAAATCGATTTCATTATATTCGTTTATGCGGACCAACTGATTCTTGAGCCAAATAATGTATGATTGGCAATTTCGTAAAATTTGCTGGTTCTGGAATTTAAATATATTGAAAATGTAAGAATATTTAAGGTATAAAGCAATTGCCTCTAAATTTGAATTCCTTTTAGATAGAAGCCAAAGCCATCTAAAAATCTGTTTCTCGATAATTAAAAAACAGTATAAAAAATACCCGGACGTCCAGGTAACTCTTGCTCTCTAAACTAGCTATTAAGTTAATCATTCACTAAATATGGACAACAGAAATATTAATTTCACTTTTTTTTTGATATTTTTAATCATTTTTATCAGATATTGGACAGTGTGACAATGAAATCTTTAAATTTAGTTTAAAAAGATGTAAGATTAAAAATGTACCTATTAAATGCTTGAATGAACTTACATATACATTTAGAAAAATTTGCCTTACTATTTTGAGCATATTGCCAAACTGCCAACTTAATTAGTTTTTCACAGTGTATACTTTTAAAAAGTTAAAGTTTTATTCAAAGACAAAATCTTTGGCTACCTAGTCGACTAGTAGAAAAAGATTATGAATGCAACCAGCTCAACATTATTTACTTGACTTCTGATCTTTTATAGATACTTCTAATATTCTTGGATAGCTCGTTTCTCTGTAAAGAAACTTCCCCCGGAATTGACGAATAAATTCGATTTGAGACTCTTGAGCATGCCTACAAAACAATGTCTGAAAATATCTGAAATTTCTGAAGGTATTAATTTGAGCAGCAGTTTTTACTTCCTTTTTTTTATTTCTTATTATTCTTTAGTTCTTTGAGCACTTCAACGCTCAATATTGCAACGCAAATTTTCTCGCAGTGTAGCATTTATTGTACCATATATGGTATTGTATGCATGTGTGCGCATATTTTGTGACAACAAAAAAGCTAATAAGAAAAACCTTTGACCTCGAAAAGTTCAATTTTTTGTTCCCTGTTGTTGTTGTCATTGTTGCTTTCAAGTGCGCTTGTGTGAGCGCGTGGGTGTGCCTATGCATGTGAGTGTTGTATCTTCGTGTGTTTGTGTGTGTGTAGCACAATTTTTCACTTCAAGCAACACATTATGCCATAGCATAACATTAGGCGCACCCACACACATGCACGTAAGTCGACCATTTTAGATTCAAGGCGGGCGTATGTGTGTGTTTCTACGTGCATATGTGGGTTGCAGAGGTCGTGAGTTTCGTTATTTTTTTGTTCGTGCGTGCCGTGCCACGCCAGCTTCGACTTTATCTAAAAGCGCACTTAGCCAAAGTAGGCCAAGTAGGCCAAGTAGATTATGCCCCTGCCAAGTGCTGCCGATTATTTTTAAAATTTTATATACACAAACACAGATAGAGATACACCCACACACACACACACATATATAGACTAAAATCCACCAAGACAATGGCAGGAGACAACCGTAAGGCAAGGCCCAGAGCTCACTCTTGTGCTGCTTGTCTTTAATGATATAAACAGCACTTGAGTAAATTGCGCATGTAAACAGAACAGCAGAACTGGGTTGACTGGGCGGGTTGGGGGTAGGCGGGGTAGAAACGTAACTAGATTGACAGGCAGACAGACAAAGAGCCGAGCCAGGGAGACGGCTAAATTTAGAGAGCAGCGCTTAATTTTTAGCCCAAAGAAATCGCTGGCAAATTTCCGTCCCTGGCAAGCAAAGGCTTGGCATAATCAAGTAGAGCGCCAGCCGAGCTGGAAAAGCTTAAGGCAACACAACGAAAATTAAGTACCCTTATGAAAATGTTCACTAACGAGCGAGACTTGCTTGAAATTATAATTGCAAAAGGCAGGCTATGCAGTTGGGGTGTCCAATTTGGGCTTAAGTTCTTAGAGTTGCGCTTTTTCTGCGTAGTTTTGAGGATTGCGCTTGTGCTTAGTCGGGCAGTTTTGCATTTCTGCCCGACTAGGTAATAATCTAAGTGTGTTTTAAACATTTTAAGTCAGTTTTGGAAAATGAACGACTCTGGAAAGATGATCTATTATATTTATTACGGCTGCATTAGACGTTACCCTAGCTGAGTATACCAAAGATTCAAGCAACCCCATAAAAAATTATGAGACTTACAAATGCACAATCTTGTTACCCAGAGTCCTTTAATAGATATATAGTTGGAGTTAAATCTCTACAAGGCACCTCCCTGAACTTGTATTAATTCGCGTTCATGAAGGTTCTTGGAGATAGTTCGAATGCTCGGGAATACTTTTGCAAGCAATTTGTCCCAAAATTGGTTAAGAAACTCTAAAATTTGTTTGAAATAAAAAAAAAATGAGGATATTTGAATTCAAATCCTGTTTAACGAACATATCTTATCCTTATCTTCTCTTTAAATATCTCTATTTATAATTGGGATTTGGTTGGGGTATAAACTGATGGCGTCTTGCTCACGGTCATGGAGGTTCTTGGAGATAGTTGGGGAATACTTTGCAAGCAATTTCAATCTCAAAAATGGCTACAAAACTCTAAAATTGATTTAAAATCAAAAAATACGCGGATAATGGAATTCATATCCTGTTTAACGCACTTATATTATATGGAAGGTTTTACATAAATTTTAAATGAAATCTCTTAAAATAAAGCCTCGATAGCCTAGCGACAAGGCCATAGACTATCATCCCAGTGGTTGTGGGCTCGAATCCCACGTGAAGCATAAAACTGCAGTCTCCATTTTTCCTATTTCCCAAATTTTTCCTGTCTATTCTATATCCTTATCACTTACTCACATTATCGGTATTACAAAGGGTCTTTTCTTGGCCTAAGTGAGTTGGGACTCTAAATCCCAACTGCCGCCTTGACCTACCTATCCTACCTAATTTATATCCAAAGTCATTATTAGAGATTAACATTAATTTAGAGGATATTCTTGGCTGATGTATCGGTTCAACGTATAAAATCTTCAAGTCATTATTAGAGATTTTGAACATTTTTGAGAAGATTCCCAGATTGTACAGTAAATGTATGGCTTTTGAGCTCGGTTGAATGTACAAGAAATAGATTTCTTACTTTTCGTATAGTAGTAGCATTTGAATCTAGCCTATATAGCATTCGAATATACCTTCAAGGTAAATATTTCAACATTCTTGCTACTTCACGTTGCAAATTTCCTAACAAAGCTAATAGGCCATAGTATACAATACAATTACTACAAAAAAAAATCCCGCGTTAGACCCTGAAAAGTGATTAAAAACTTGTTGTACAACAAGCTGGCAACCAAGGCAGCTTTGGCAGCCCTTTAATTTGCCATGTCCTTGAAAGGGTTTTAAAATCGCCGACTGCGCGTGTTACAAAGTGCCCAAAAGGCTTGAACGGCACGAAAAAAAAAAAAACAAAATCACCAACACACACAAACAGAGAGAAAATGGTCGCAAAACGGCGTAACCGTTACAGTTTTTCATTATAGAAGCGCAAATTGGAAAAGTGTTTTGGGCTGCCTACTTGAGGCTTTTAGCTCAAATGTCAGACAAAAGGCAAAATCCAAAGCTGTATAAAAAGCAGAAGAAGAAGAAGCAGCACAAGGAGCAGATCAAGAGCAAACGCTGCACAGTGTGACATTTTGGCAATCAGCAGGAACTTAATTTGATTGCAGACTTAGTTTAAGAGCTATTGACTTGGAACGTTGTTCTTTAGAATTTCTTGGTTGTTTTTTTTCTAACAAATTTCTTTGAAATTGTTTCAATCTTATTTACACGATTTTGTTTTTAAGTTAAAGGCTTAAAATTAAATTTTTCATTGAGTTATTTAAGAAGAATTTATTTTATATTTCTTGTAAAGGTGCTTGAAGAAAAAATTCAAATTTACCCCGCCGATTTTGGGCAATACTCTGCGGAAGTTCCAGCCATTATTACATCGCAAGCAAAGGAGGGTAGGATCTTCTGGAATCAGCTGATTCTTAGTCTAAGCGTGCTGGGCCCTTCTTACCAAACTCATTTATGTCGAAATTTAGCTCAAGTTTGAATCTAAACTTTTTTTTTGGAATAATAAATAATTTTTTTTATCGGCTGTTTCTCATTTACCAAGAATTCGTGTATATTTTTTCGATTTCACTGGATCCAACGAAAAAATTCATCCTTATCTTAGAAGACAGAAAATAGTCTGATCAGAACAGGTTACAGGTCAATAAGGAATCAATATTATTTAAAAACCATATATCATTTAGAAAAAAAGTGACAAATATTATTTATCTTCACAAAGCATTTTGTACTTGTCAAATTTGGAGCAAGATTACTTAATTAAAAATCTGTAAAAGCTAAATATTTTTAAACATAAATAGTATTGACTTTATTAAATTTTAAATTCATCAACTTATTTTCAGGTTGCTCTTAATATCTATATATATTTTCAAAACTTTTCTATTTGTACTTATATAATTATACCATTATTTTTATACTGTCGCCATATGCTCCGACTAGGAGATGTCTGTACATATATATGTAATCTCAATGTAGATATTCTCAAGGGATAAATATGTTATATATAACACAGGTATCATATCATTTGTTGAAAAGCTAAGGGTCATTTTAATTAATCCGAATTCGGGTTCAGAATTGGTCCATTTTGTTAGGACTTTCAGATATTTGATGTTACGAGTCCGAAAAACAACGATTTTCGAGATTATGTACAGGGTGCAAAAACTTTCTTGCGGGCCAATTCTGAATCCGGTTTTGATCTCTACACATCAAATTACTTAAGAAATTACCTTAGCTTACCAACAACTAAACCATGTTGACCTGTGTAACTATACCAGTGAATTGACGTCCTTAGACATGAGTATATCCAAGTGCTTACTAAAGCAATTTTAGTCTCATAAGAACTATCGAAAAAGTATCGAAAATAGAAGCATTCACTGATATAATAATATCGATAGTGCCTCTAAGTTTTTGCAACACTTATTTCAAATTTCTCGGTAGCTGAATCTCATTTTGCTGCGGTAAGATAATATTTTTTCCTAAACTTGTCATAAAAAAACTTAAGAGCTAGCCAATGCCTTCAAATATATATAAAAATACTTACAAATTGTAATGTTTCTTACCTGTAATACCAATGCCAGTTATTTCATCCCTTTTGTGTTTATTTCGCAAAAAAAGGGCTGTATTTCTAACAAGTACTACTTTAAATTTACTTAAGATTTGTTTCTTCGTGAAATCCCTACAGATTGCCAATATGTCACAGTGTGCGACGTCCGCCGCCAATGTTCCTTGATTCGCTGTCTTTGTAGCTCACTAATACTCAAACCCCTTAGAATTTCTTGCTACCCCTTTGGTCCCTTACTCACTGAACCGCAGCAGCAGCTGCCGCTTGAGCTTATTTGGGCAAAGAGAGTAGCAACAAAGCAAAGCAAAGCAACAGAAAGCAACAGTAAAAGAAAAGAGGAAAAAAAAAAGGAAGAAGACAAGTCAAAGGCAACTCAAGCCGGCAAACAATTTGTCCTCAACGGCGTTGTTCGCGTTGTTTTCGTTGTTGTTCCTTCGCATGGCGGCACTTGGAAGCGGCTTCTCTTTCTGCTTCTTTTTCTTTTGCTGCTTCTACTGCTGCAATTGCTTTGCTTGTTGCTCTCCATTGTCTAATTGTTAAAGATTTTTTTGTGTGTGTGCCGGAGTGTGAGTGTGTGCGTGTATGTTGGTCCATTGTTTGATTGTTTCATGGCTGCCTTTGTGTGCTAGCATGTATGCGTGTCTGTCTGACTGTCTATGCATGTGTGAGTGTGTGTGAGAGAGTTGCTGCTGCCAAAGCGAGACAAATACACAGTGAGCTCTCATTAATAAAACATATTTATTTCGGTCTAGCATTAGTTCCTATTAGGTTGAACCGTTTTTTGCTTCCTAGTAGCCTGTTGAGCTTGAAAAAGCGCATAATTGTCCCTACATGGAGTTATGGTTTGGTTCAAGCAATGAAAAAATTCAAACATTAGATGCACGTGCGCCACGAGGATGGCTAGAGATAGCAAGAATTTTCTATAAACACATGCTGAGTCAGAAATTGCCCTTTGAATGAAATTTGAATCACACTATTGAAATGTTTCTTGCCCCTTCTTTTGTACCTCACAAGAGCGGTCAAAGACAGGATTCATCATGGTTGGAAGAATTTAATTTTCTTAGTTGACATCATATCCAGATAAATGCCTTTTAAAATAAGAACAAAATTCTTAAAATAAATTAAAAAAATTCTTGGTGCATAAAAGTGTTTAATGCAAATACAAACTAATTGAACTTCAAACTTTGGTAGAGATTCAGATGATAATTTGGGAAATCGCACTTTTAAAACTTTGTAATGTTAGCCTTTTTATTAGATTCTCATAAGGTAGACCTTTTGCTAGTCTAGCACAGTTCCTTTATAAAATTCGTATAAAAATATAAAATATAACATTGAGTTTTTTAGAATTCTCTAAGAAAGAACAAAACTTTTTAACATAAAAACAAAATTCTTAAAATAAATCACAAAAATTTTAGCATATGATTAAACATCTTAAAACTAAAAGCACCAAAAGTTCTTAAAGATGCTCCAACTATAAACAAAAATTTTTAAAAATTTTTATATATTTTAAAAGAAGTGCTTGAAATAAATTTTTAACTTAAAAACAAGACCAATTATTATGCAAACAAGACTAAAAAATAAATGCATTTGTTTAAGAAAAAAATATGCCATTTATAGCATTATTAAATTTTTTCTTTTAATAAAAAGAAAAACTCAAAAATTTTAGCTCATTCTACCTATTTTTAAAGATTGAATATTTTTTAAAGAAGATTATGCATAAGACTCGTGACTATTTTTAGTCTTATTTTTAAAATTTGTATGTCTGAAGGTATTCATTTTTTTCCAATGGATAAAATTCAATTAAGAATTTTTTTTTTGCCATTTTCAGCATTTTTATATTTTAATAAAAACCAAAACTTTAAGGAGCAATGTCAAAAATCTCAGCTCATTCTACCTATTAAAAAAAAATATAGCATTTTTTTAAAGATTTTTTTGCTCAGATTTGGGATTTTTTCAGCTGTTTTCAATCTTGAATTGCCTTTTTTTTTTTAAATTTTATGTCTTCCATCCATTTGGAAAAATGAATGCCATCAATAAAGGAAAAAATATTTGCCGTTTTCCGCATTTTTATATTTTAACTTTTAATAAAAGCAAAAATTCTCTTTTAAAATCCAAAATTTCAGCTCATTCTACCTTTAAAAAAATTGATAGTGTAAAGAATAAAATTTTTCCCAACATATGTGACGGAAGTCTTTTTTGAATCTTAAACAATCTTATTTTTTAAATTTTTATGAGAGGCAAAAAAATGTATTTCAAGATTGGATTGTTTTTTCCTATTTGAAGTTGACAGATTTTTGTTTAGAGTATTTTGGTCTCAAAACTAGTGCATCCATTTGAGAAACAAACGTAGATTTTCAATTTTAATTAAAAAATACACCCTATTCTGTTTTTCGCGGATTTAAAATATCTCGGTCTAGAAAATGTTTTTTCAACAATTTCAATCGATTTAGCACGATTAAAAATCGATTTGATTGAAACTTTTTATTATTTATTTTTACTAGTCCAGTCTTTTAGAAGTTTATTTAGGGAATTCCGCTTTCTAGTGTATTTTCACAGCACCTTAACGATTAACTTCACGTATTTTTAAAAATTTTTCTTAAACTTTTTTCTGAAAGGTATCTACGTGTAAAAATAGAATTATGTGTAATTAAACTTTTCGGACTTTTTTTAACAGATCTTATATCATCAATAGTTTTCTTAAAATTCTAACAAATAACGCTACAATTTTATGACCAAAAATTTTAAATTCAGACTTTTTTTTTCATGACTGATTATAACAACTTTCAAGGATTTTCCTTGCACTCAAAGAAACTTCTGGGGTAACACCAATGTGATAGGGTTTAATTCAGCTACCCAACTGAATTTTTGAGGTATACCCTTTCAAAAGTAGTAATATCTATTTGCTTAAAAGTTGTTTATACTGCTTAATAAACTATAAATACACAACTTATATTTATCGCTTTCCATTTTATTATATTTCAATCATAAAAATCGTCTCAAGCTATGTGAGATATCGTCCATACTTACAAATCGTTTATTTATGTATATTTTATAGAGGACATTTCAATCAAATTTCTCGACGGTCTAGTTTACGAGCGTCTACTGTACACTTTGCATGTGTGCGTGAGTGTGTGTGTGTAATAACATTTGTCTAATGAAAAGCGCTGCCTTGACTCCTCTCTCTCGCTTGCTGCTTACCCATACAGATATAGCAATATATCTCCCACTTTATTGCTCTCTCTATCTAGCTTAAGTGCAGTACACGCTCTGCTAGTTTTCGCTTATTGTTATTGTGTTATTATTATTACTATTATTATTATTATCTTTATTATCTTTGTTGTTGAGCAACCCGCAAGACATACAAATTTCATGACTCGCTTGTCGCATCTATCAAAATGTTTTCAAACCCAAAACGAAAACAAGTTCTTATTTTTTTCTTCTTTTTTTTGCGAATATAATGGTTCAAACTATTGTGGATTAAATATGCAAGTAGAATACTTGAGGAACAGGGTCAGGACAGAGCATGAATAGAGTCGAATTACGTTTCATTCGTCTTGGGTTGTTTTTGTGTAATGGGAGTCCTTAGGAAAGGGAGTCTATTCATAAAAACAGGGATGCAAATAAATTGAATAGTATGAAATTTGAGCAATTAAATAAAATGCTTTGGCAGATTTTTCAAAAGAATGTTTTTACATTGCAATAAAAAAATGTGAATGTGAATTTAGAGCAAAATTGCTCTAATTGAGCTAAGTAGTATTGATTTGTGGCTATGTAACTTGAGAGGTACAATAGAAAAAACGAATTCTACGATAATGTTTTTGAAGTATGATTATATTAATAGATTACGCAGTCTCCCAAAAAAAAAGAAAAGCTTTTTTGGTTCAGATATCCGACGATTTTTTTTTTGGGTTCGCTGAATCCGAATGCAAGGTTTCAAAAATGGGTTTATTTTTTTGATTGTGGTATCAATAAAAGTTACGCTTAAAAAGATTTATTTGTTATGTTAAGTAGTCGGTTTTAAGTGGTTTATTTGTTTGCGGAATTTGGGTGATCTGATATTCGTTTTTTTTGTAAATCCCAACACACCAGTAACGAGCTAGGTGATAATGATTGCTAAATTGGGTAAATTTCAATATTTTAAAAATTAATTTGTGTCTCAAGAGATATTTTCTTAAAGAATTTATTTATATTTAAAATTGGGTTTGTTTAAAATCGGTATTAAATAAAAAAAAAATGTCAATAATTAAAAAATGAATTCATTAATTTGTTTCTCAAGAGATATTTTCTTGAGGAATTTATTTATATAACACATTTTTTCCCAATTTAAACACTACATTAAGTACTATTTTAATACTAATATTTTAAGTAATTTATTATACATAATTGATATTAGGGATGCGCGATACCGATCCGATATTTGGAGTATCAAGAATATTGAAGTCCACTATCTAAATTTATTATGAATATTAGAAAATTTTGATATTTTTGTCGAGCATACGCCTCCATTTTGTCTAATTCTTCTTAAAAAAAAAAGTCAAAATGTTGATACCGACACCGATACCGAGAATGTTGATTTCTTTTTTAGAAGAATTGAATCGAGAATATTGAAATTCGTTATCTAAATTTATTATGAATATTAGAATATTTTGATAACTTTGTCCCGCAAACGCATCCATTTTGTTTAATTCTTCTTAAAAAAACATCCAAATGTTGATACTGATACCGACGATATCGATTACTTTTTTAGAAGAATCGAATCGAGAATATTGAAGTCCCCTTTCTAAATTTATTATGAATATTAGAAAATTTTGATATCTATGTCGAGCATACGCCTCCATTTTGTTTAATTCTTCTTTAAAAAACGTCAAAATGTTGATACCGTCGATTTCGATTTCTTTTTTTGAGGAATCAATACTTCGATTCGATTATTTTTCCGGTATCGAACCTATATTTATATATATCGAACTATAATTGATATATCGTTTGGTATTAGAAGTCAGTGCGTTAGATGATCTGAATAAAAGATCAAAGCTTTGAGTGCTATTGTCTATCACGTTCTCCACCAGGTGGAATCGGGTAAAATTACATTTTAAAGGAAAAGAAGCGTTCATGAAGTTTTTCTTTATTAAAGTTAATAAAAACTCAAAACTTTACTAGAAATTCTACTACTAAAACGATATTCTTATTTTCGAGCACAAAATCGTCAAATTTTTTTCTAATTTTGGGGTAGAATGGTGTTAATTTTTTTCATATAAGCTTTTGTTATATCTTAGCACAATCCCTCTAGATATAAATTGATTAGAATATTGTCACAATTATTTTTAATGTTTTCCCAAAATATTTGAGAAATCTAAATTCACTTACTTTATTATGGATATTTTCAATATCTAATGCATAATCTGTAACTACTCAGGAGAAGTCGGATGCTTTTTTTCATCATTTGATTAAGTACAGAGGTTACATTTCTATCGTATCCAATATATTTTTGAAAATAAATTCAATTTATTTAAAGTATAATGTATCCTTAAGTACACAGATTTCCAATATTTGGGATATAAGTAATTGTAATTTACAAGGCGAAAAAAAACAATTAATTTAAATTCATTTGTATCAATTTATTACAATTTTTAAAATAAAGTGCAATCAATTTTGAGACCCTTTAAATTTAAGAGTTTAAAACAAAAATTTGTACAACCAACTTTCAATTTTTTAATCGTCAAAGCTTTTCTGTTCAGTTACTGAGTTTTGTGCATTGCCAATAAAATAAATTATCTCCACTGAAAACCAAAAAAGAACTGTTTTGATTTTCAAACTTTTACTATTATCCTCTCACGGCTAAAAAATAAAAACTTCTTTTAACAACCATAGTTAGTATCGTTACAATGTATATTTTACTAATGCTGACATCACAAAATAAAGCCAAGTTAAACCATTACAACCTTCAGTGCACTACCAAAAAAAGTAGTTTCAAAACAGTTTCAACTTGACCAACTTCTACAGCAGGAGATAGCTCACTAAAACTCTAGGTCGTAACTGAAATGTTGTTCCACTTTTAAAACTTGAAAACTTCTTTCTGGGTCAACACAAAAATGTTGCACAATTTTGCAAATGTTTGCAGTAACGATTTGAGCTACCAAAAAAAAAGTAACAAAATTGTAATTTCATAAAAGCGTGTATGTGTGTGTGTGTTGTGTGAGAATTTGTGTGCTTTTATGTGTGCCTGCGTTTGTTTTCTATGGAAACGCTTGGAGATGACACGGCACTTTGCTTGCTATGCACATACCCACACAAATACTGAAGACACATGCATACGCACGTACGGATTTTCGCACAGATACTGCACACGCACACACACACATAAAGTAAGCAGAGAGACATCAAGAAACAACTCAATGTGCAGCAGCCAAGCTGGCTGGTAGGCTGCGCAGCAAAGTATGCTATGAAAATTTTCAAAGCCTACCAAGCAGCAGCTGCAATGGCTGACTAGGCCCGTTCTGATTTTCATTTATGATAAAAGTTTACTACTATTTCAAAGTAACGTTTGTGCATATCACTCATTAGCCTTTAATCTAGTTAATTAAATGTAAATGTGTTAAAATCAATTAAGTTCACTTATATATCATAGCTTATTTTGCAATTTACTTAATGAAATAAAAGCTTTAAGCTTGACAAAAATTGTCTATACAAGAATAATGAAGATATTTGGTGCACTTTAAAATATTTCTAGTCTGCTGTTGACTCTAAACGAACTTAAATTTCTTTGAAATTTAAAGTGTACATTTTCAAAAATCACTTAGAAAATTTATGCAATTATACAGGACCCTCTAGAAAACCGTAACTTTCCCTGATCACTTAGAAAATTTATGCAATTATATAGGAAATTCTAAGAAAAACCGGAACTTTCCCTGGTCGTCGCCAGTTTTCTGCTTGTTGGCATGGGCTTTTGCAAACTTGTGTTGTTAATTGAAAATTCTACACATAAAGTTGTCTAAACTAAGCCGTAATTGTAAAGCGCGCCCCACAAACACCAATGCCAAGCGCACTCACATGTTGCAAGAGAGAATTTGCAGGAGTAGAGGGGCAGGTGGAGAGGCAGCTAGAGATAGTCTGTGGCCTGCATTAGCTGCAGTTGAGCGAGTGTCAAGGTGAGCCAGGTAAAAACAGCCCAGCTGAGGCAGTCAGGCAGAAACCAGGTAGGGAAAAAATACATAAAATTGTAAATGCGAAAAAAAAAAATCCAAAAAATCTGGGCAACAACTTGGCGACTTGGCATACAATATTCTGGCAGTTGGCCAAATCACGTAATCACGACTTGTTCATTGCCATAGAAATGTGTGTAAATGTGTGTGTGAACGAGGGTTGCCTAAATGTTTTGGGAATGGTAATGCAAACAGAAAAAATAGTTTTATTGTTTTTCGAAAAAAAAAAAAAAATAAATAAATAAAGATTAATATAAACCAAAATATGTTCTTCTTCTATGACGCGACGAACCCGATGTAAATTTAGGCCTGTATCGCTCGCCTCCATTCTACCCTGTTCTCCGCTTTATTTTTCCAGTAACCGGATGCCCAGCGCATCTATATTCCTCTGTACAGCGTCAAACCAACGCTGCTTCGGTCTACCACACCGTCGAGCGCCAACTGGGTCTCTATACAGAGCACGCCTCGTAGGTCAGTTCTCCTGCATTCGATGCACATGCCCCAGCCATCTTAATCTCTCCTGTTTGATTTGGGCGACAATTTTTACGTTATTGCATAGCCCATATATTTCGTGGTCAAAGCGCAGCCTCTATTGGCTCCATTCTCGCAGATTGGGCGAAAATTCTTCGCAGAATTTTTCGTTCGAAGACATTTAATAGCTCCTCATCAGAAGCTGTCATAGCCCAGGTTTTGGCGCCGTAGATAGCGATGTGCACAATCAGCATCTTGTACAGTTCTTTCTTCATGACCAAAATATGTTACATGGTGCCAAATCTAGAATATATGATGAACCATCGATTAGGAATTAATTAGGCTGATTAGGAAATAAATCGATGATAAGATCTCATATGGTCGCTGTTAAAAATGATAATTCATCATCTCGTCATCATCATTCATCTGACGGCTCATCCGTCTGTATTTCCGCCAAGCTAGTGATTGAATACGTTTTAAATTATAAACTCGTAGGAGAGCTTTTTCCGAAAATTACATTTGTTAATTTTTGCTAATTTTTGAAGATCCATTTTAAATGAATGATTTGTAGGAATAAGGATGAAACGGTTGGCAATAGAGAACAACATCTTTGACACCATTTTGGAGTGGTCTACGACTATTACAAAAAGCTCTGAAATCATTTTGACTCTGATAAGCTAAAAGTACCAACAAAATGAACAGCACACAATATGAGAATTATCATACAAGCTGAATTGACGAGCATCATAAACTTTTATGTTGAAATACATACAAATAATTAAAAAAAAAAAATAAAAAATTATAATTCTATCTAATTAGCTCAATACCACGTGTACAATGTCTATATCAAATTACATCTGGCCACACTACCTTTACCACCTATATGTCAAATTGCAACTGGCAACGCTCAAAACTTTCTATACCCAAAACAGATATGGCAACCCTCCCATGCTTGTATTGGCAGCCATGCTTGTTTGTTCAAGTTTATATTGTTTAGCCTTTGGGTAAAAAATTAATTTCAATTAGTGGCAATCTTTTCACACTTATTTCTTTTTCAATTCTCTCACTCGATGTTTATTATTTGCACAAATTCGTCCTGTGACTTGCATAAAGTATTTCGGCCATTTTGTCTCCATTTAAAACTGCATTTAATTGCTTAATTTATTGACTAACCAGCTCGCAATTCATAATAATTAAACCAAAATCACTTGTAATGCAATTAAATGTGATTTCGCCTTATTTAAATGCCTGCACATGCAAACAAGCTCAAATTATGAATGAAAAAAATTATAGCATACCATTGGGCGGCACTTGAAAAGCGTTTGTGCTTTTCCCTGCGACCGCGCCTAGTCCATGGGGAAACTAAAAGCCACAAGCGGCGTTGCACAGTGGGTGGAATTATTTTTAAAGAAGGCAATTTGGCGTTACAAATTGGACATCTCTTAATTCTCCTTCTATGTTTTGCTATAACTATTAAGAAAGTAAATAATATATAAGCAAAGCTTTAGAGCAATTATTTTTTAAATAGTTTCTGCCACACCTATATAAAAATATTGCAGTTAATCTTTATTGAGTTTATTTTTAGAAATATAACGCTATTTGATTTCAAATTATTTTCATAAAAAAACTCACACAATGCTCACAAATGGAATTTTACAAAAAATACTTTAGCTCCATTCATGTGAAAAATATAAACAATTTTCGTTTTATTTGATATTTTAATTGAGTCTAACAGAAAAAGTCAATAATAAACCGCATTCAATTAAACAATTTTTTTTTAAATTTATTTGCTAAATAAAGGAAATTTTCATGCTTCATTCGAATTTTAATTGAATTTAGCCAAAGTTAGTCATTGCTGACATTTTTCAGAGCTGCTGACTGAAATATTATTTAATGAGGAACTGAATATTTTTGCATTTGCTTACTTTGAAATATTTATTGCATCTTGCAAAAAGCTTGATTAAAATCTGCCACAGATCTTTTTATTTAAATTAATTTTGCTAATCTAGACCGTAAACTATTTTGGTTTAAAATTTTAGTTGATTTGAATAAAAGGACTTTGTTAAAAGGCAGCCATTGAGTTATAAAAATATCATCAGTTTTATTTTCTTATTAAATCTAAATCCTTAAATACTAAAAGCTGTTGTGTTTAAGTTTTTGGTATAAATCTGCAAACAAAAGGTTCCACAATGCGAATATAATCACTCTTCAACAAATTTTTTAACGTGGTTCATGGTAGTTAAATATACCACGAATAAATTTGCAAATTTGAAATCCCTTGTAAACATTTATGGAAGGATTAAATTGCGTGTTGTTAGTTGCCGTGGATGATGGTTGTAGAATAGTCGTCTGCTAGAATTTTATTTTTACAAAAAGTTTTCTTAAATCAAAAAAAAATGTTCTATCAATTTCTTAAAATTTTGTTATGTATATTAAGTTTACGAATATTAGAAATTTTTATTTGGATAAATCGTTTGTTTTTGAAGATATTGTAACCAACTATGGCGGAATTTTATCAAAATCGGTTGACCATATCATATAGCTCCCATAGGACAAATCGATTTTTGCACAAAATTTTGTATATTTTGATTGTTTATAAATATAACCAAATTTGGCAATCGGAAGGTTTAAAGTTCTCAAGCATTATACTAAGCTTTGCCAAAATCGTTTGATTATATCATATACCTTATACCATATATATATCGGCCAAAAAAATCGACTTTTATACAAAATTCGGTATCATTTGTTTATTTATGAAGATATTGTCCCCAAATTTGGCAATTGGAAGTTTTTAAAGTTTGCAAGCATTATATCAAACTTTCTCAAATTCTGTTGACTATATCATATAGCTCCCATAGGACAAATCGACCAAAAAATCGATTTTTACACAAAATTTTGTATATTTTGATTGTTTATGAATATATCCTAACTTTAGCAATCGGCAGTTTTTTAAATTTCCCAATCAATATGTCAATTTTTGTCAAAATCGGTTGATTATATCATATACCTCCCATAGGATATATCGGCCAAAAAATCGATTTTTCTACAAAATTCTGTATATTTTGTTTGTTTATGAAGATATCGTAACAAAATTTAGCACTCGGAAGATTTATAAAGTTCTTAAGCACTGTATCAAAATTTTAAAAATCGGTTGACTATCATATAGCTTCCATAGAACGGATCCGCCAAAAAATCTATTTTTGTACAAACTTCGGTAAGATTGGTTTATTTATGAAGATATCGTAAACCCATTTGGCATTTGGAAGTTTTTGACAGGTCTCAAGCACTGTACCTAATTTTATTAAAATCGGTTAACTATATTATACAGCTCCCACAGGAACGATCGGTCAGAAAACATTTTGCTTAAAAATTCGTCTATTTTTGGTTGTTTATGAAGGTATTGTAACCTTACTTGGCAATAAAATGTCTTTTGGTGTTTAAAGACAATATATCCCAAAGTCGTCCTTGCCCGACTTTAAAGTACGCCATCTTTACAAATGGCCTAATCCAAAAAGAAATTTACTTCGAGGAGTTTTAACGATTTCGTAATGGGTGGCCTTTTACAAAAAAGAATATTGCATTATTTTAAATATCTAGAAATTTTTTACCTTTATAGATTTTAGTTACCTGAACTTTTCGCTTAATCCCGTCCAGTGGCGTAGCGAGAGCGTTGAATGTGGGGGGTGATGAGCCTCAAAATGCCGACTTGGCGACTCCTCGCTACGCGCCTGATCCCGTCTTATGGGGTTTCTTATCCTTTCTAAAATGAATGGTAACATGAGTTACGAATAGCTCAATGATGAGATGGCCCGGACAATGCTTATTAAAGGAAAAATATTTTTTCTGTTCTTCTTATATAAGAAGGCTCAAAACCGAAGTCGGAGTAAAAAAATATTTAGTTGATGAATCTTTTCGAGTCATGGTTTTCAGATCATTCGAGCGACTTAATTTTTCAGTTGCAGGAAAACTATTATTCGTAGAAATTAATTCGAAAGCAAATATGAAAATTCGGTCTTGGACTTAGAGCAGGGTTGCAAATAATTCCTGAAAGTTTCATCAACTAAGTATTAGATCAGGGTTCAAACAATTCCTGAAAGTTTCATTAACTACCTATTTTTTTTTAGCTGAAACTTTTCTTTTATTTACTATTAACTATGATGGGCTGACTTGTAGAAACGGTCCAAAGAACTATTCTGAAGAGGAAATGCTTTAACTATATTTTGTCAAATTTTCCTCTAAGTCTACATCGTTGGAATACCCAAAAGATAACACCACATTTAGTTGGCCTTAACGAATACTTAATAAATCAAAAATTATATGAAAATCCATTCCGGAGGTTTCAAAAAATTTACAATCAAAATAAAAAACAAGTTCATAACAAAAAAATTCCAACTTCAAAAAGTTAATTAATTTTTTTAAAACCTTCACATCATCCGAAATTTAATTCCTAAAATACGCAATTTTGACCATAGTACTCAACACACGGCATGCGATTTTTAGTTGGTGCTCATATTGCATGTCCATTGCAAGAACCTGTGTCTGTCGACGTCGCTGCTAGCTGCGCTGCTGGCGTTAGGGTTGTCATCGTCATCGTGCACGTAGCTGTTATTGTTGTTGTCGTTGTTGTCATTGTACTTTCAATTAAATTGCAATTTGCGTTGATATAAAATTGTTATTGGCGTTATTGGCGTGGCTTTGGCGTGGTCTGTTTGCCTTCGGGGCTTACGTAACCATAACCATAACGATAACCATAAATGTAACTACAACATGGTGTAATACTTATTGCAGTGTATGTACAATTTGTGACCTTACCGCAGTGCAGTGGAGTCCACATGAAATGGCAATCAGCATTTTTAACGATAAATGCAGTTAATGTTTAATTGCCTATGAAAGCTAGACAAGCCAAAATGGTTGCTCACAAGGGACTGACACTGTTCACGGACAGTGAAGTGGCACAGTGTGGCAAAATGTATGATAAATTGGTTTGGTTTACTGGGGACTGAGATTTCCCGATTGAGTCGTAACTTTGAAGGTGTTATGTGGTTGGGATTTAGCGTTTGTGACAATACTAGTTGGGAACTAGTTGAACGCTGCTTACTTTGGCTCGCAAGATATAGGTAGAGAGTCGGCACAGTGGGACTAATGCCATTGAAAAATGTGTGACAATTTAATTAATTAGTTATATTAACATCTTAACATAAGAATATTGCTATAGAAAACTTTTTTGATAATAACAAAAATCAGATCCTACGCTCCGTTTAAAGTATAGACATATTACGTATACGTACATGAACAACATTTTACTTATTTACAACTTTACAGGTAACTTAAGCTCAAATAAATTTATATTTAACGAAGTGAATAATTTGAACAGTTGAGCAGATTTTACAAGGCTCTTGTTGCCGTGACATTATCGTAACTTTAGTAAGAAATATTAGCATATTGTCATGGGTGCCTTAAAATCTTTACAAGTTGAAATGAAGCGAAATAAAACATTCAAGCAAATATTTCGTAGGAAAATGGTTTCATTTTATTTTTAGCGCATTATGAGAGCTACTCGTGGGCACTTCCAATAAAAATTTAAATGAGCTGACGCAGCTGTCCGCTAAACTTAATTTTCAAACAATTGAGCCTTCGAAACTATTTATTTATGCTAAGTGATTTCCAGCTTGTCATTCATCGTACATCCTACACAGAAATAAAAGTACAAGCCAATTGTACTGTAACTAAGTGGCACTTTGAAAATTAAATTCTGAGTAGGCTCTTTTGTTAACTGATAAGCTTATTAAGTTTCATTTATATTATATACTACGTAACTGATGCTTTTAAATGGAAACTTGAGTAAAGTAAGACGAAACTTGAAGTTTAAGAAACGTTCGCTATAATTAAGTGCCAAAAGTTATTTAAGGCATTTTAAAAATGTGATGCTTTCACTGACGTATTTAAAAGAAAATTTCTTGCGTCAATGATAAGAAATGGAAAACTTTTAATAGGACAAGTTGGAGGATGCAGCCTAATGGGCTGAGTTTTTCAGAGTGTAAAAAAAATTGTATATAGGAAATTTGAAATGCGCCATTTTTAATTTTTTAACAGCAATTTTATAAAATTATGCTGTGTGTGCAGCTAAAAGAAAGCTTAATGCCGGCTTAGATTGAGCTTTTATAAGCTTATGTTGCTAACATTTTGTTTACTCTATGTTAACATTTAAAAGTTTATGTTTAAAGATTTTATCTTTACAAATTGTGTTCGTTTACATTGGTGAATTTGACTAACATAGTTATTAACATTAATGTTTAACTATATAACAGTGATGCTTAGTTTTGAATTTTTTGCTATGTTTGCATGATTTTAATTTAACTCGGATAAGAGTAAGATGGACGGCTCCTGCGGTATGGATCAAAGAACTTAAATGATTGAATATTTTAGAGCGTCCTTTTTTGAGATCGATCTGCTGTTCGTTCAACCAATTCTTTAGTGTTAACAGGGGCTGGGAGCCCGTTCTTTTTTTTTACCAGATTATCACACACCATGATCGAAAGTGTGAAAGCAATTTTCTCTTCCCCAGATGATTCGAAACCGCTTGATTCCCCTGGATCAGAAAATTGTAAAAGCCGTATTAGTTTCCAAAAAAAAAAAAAAATTTATGAACTTTGCTTCACTTTCGTTTGCGTGTACGGAATTTTCCACTTTCACTATTGAAGAACGCAAAATAATATTGAATGTGTAAAAAAATATGGAAAATCGTATTCCGAAATTGGAAAAATTTTGCCAAGACCCCGGTCAAGTATCCAAAACGTCATAAGTCGTTTTAAAAACGAAGATCGGGTTAAAAAAAAGCGCAGGAATGGTCGTCCGACGAAATTAAATAATAGAGACAAACGCAGCGTTAAACACATTATAAACAAAGATCCATTCCAAAGCGCTGTAAAAATCAGTTTGATTATCTCGATAACACTTCAAAAGACTGTGCACCCAGAAACCATTCGAAAAACCATAAAAGAGGACGGAATTTGGTCGAGCCACATGCCTCGAAGAAAAACAGGTTTAAACGACTTATGTTAGTTAAAACGTACAGGCATTATCCCCCACGTTCTAGCGCCAAATTTTATTCTCCAAATAGTCGAAATATAACATTTTTAGATCAGATGGGCACTACAGGGTTTGGCGGCGCCCTGGAGATGCCTACAAACCCAAATACGGTAAAGCATCTTGGTGGTGGTCAAATGGTTTGGGGTTGCATGAGCGCTGCAGGCGTCGGGAACTTGGAATTTATATGAAATTCTTAAAAAAAAACCTCCAACATAGTGCCAATCGCCTTGGTTTTGGGTCAAATTTCCACTTCTATCTGGACAATGACCCAAAACACACTGCATTGAATACTCGCCTGTGGCTCCTTTACAATGTGCCACATATGGTTAATCCGTCGCAACAGAGTCCTAATCTCAATCCTATTGAGCACTTGTGGAACAGCTTGGAGGAAAAGCTCAAAGGATGAGTAATTCGTAGTGAACCCGAGTTAAAAGCCGCACTTCAGGAGGAGTGGCAAAAACTGATGAATTTGGAAAATTTAGTAGCATCAAGACCAAACCGACTTAATGAATTTATCAAACTGAAGGGATATCCCACAAAATATTAATAAAATTTTTATATAAGCAATATTATTAAGGTTTCCGTCTAAGTATACTAAGACTTTTGTGCAATGAGAATTAATGCAATTTTTTATTTTTTTAGAATTAAAGGAAACTTGTTATTGAATTGTTTTTATTTTTGTTATTATAATTGTTTAAAAATATATATTTAAGAACACCTCATTTTTAGATTTTTGAAAATTTAAACAATATGGGAGGAAATCACATTTTAGAGTAAAATCTGCTGCTGTACTATGACTCTTGTGGCACACTGTATATGCAAAATTATAATTCAAAAATATATTTGCCAAATCAGAAAATTATATAGTCACATTAATTTGTGACCTTACAAATTATTTAGTAGCCATTCCAATAAAAAGCAAAAGCGCAAATAATGTCGCAAAGGCTATATTCCAAAATTTCATACTCAAGTTCGGTCCAATGAAGACGTTCATCTCGGACATGGGAACAGAGTATAAAAACCAGATTTTAACTGATTTATGCAAATATATGAAGATCGAGAATCTCACCTCTACTGCATATCATCACCAAACATTAGGGACAATAGAACGAAGTCATCGAGCATTTAATGAATACATTCGTTCATACATCTCTGCAGACAAAACTGATTGGGATGACTGGATTCAATATTTCACTTATTGCTTCAACACGACACCATCAGCAACGCATGAGTATTGTCCATACGAACTAGTATTTGGCAGACTACCAAAACAGTTTATAGATTTAACTAAAACTAATTACATAGATCCTATTTATAATCTAGATGATTACTCTAAGGAAATAAAGCTTAGATTAAAAATAGCATACAAAAGAGCTAGAATTATGTTAGAAAAAGCCAAGGCTTATAGGAAATTAGCATACGATGAAAAAACAAAAAATTTTGAATTAAAAATAGGAGATAGGAGTATATTTAGGACCATATATAGTAGAAAAAATAGAGGATAATGATAACATTTACATTAAAGATAGTAAGAATAAGAAACAAAAAGTACATAAGGATAGGTTAAAAATATATATTCAATGAAACGTTTCATGAAAAAAAAGGGGTCTGATCAACCTAATAAAATAAAAAAAATGGCGGACGTAAAGTCGGTACCACTAGCTTGTAATAAAGTCCGATTTCTTCACAAAAAACCATAAACAGAAGAATTTTTAAGCAAAAATTTTTTTTGACCGATCGTTCCTATGGGAGCTATATGATATAGTCAAGATTTCAATAAAATTTGACGCAGTGCTTAAATACCTTAAAAAAAAACTGAATGCCAAATTTATTTCAAATATCTTTACAAACAAACAAAACACATCGAATTTTGTAAAAAAAAACGTGTTTTTGGACCGATTGGTCCTATGGGAGCTATATGATCTAGTCAAACGATTTGGATTAAATTAAGTACAGTGCTTAGGAACTATAAAATACTCACGAATGTCAAATTTGGTCCCAACATCTTAACAAAAAAACGAAACACAACAAATTTTGTTAAAAAATAGATTTTTTGGAAGATCGGACCTATGGGAGCTATATGATATAGTCAACCGATTTTGTTCAAATTTGGCACATTGCTTAAGTGGTCTAAAAAATTTCCAAACGCCAAATCTGGTTACGATATCTTTATTAAAAAACGAAATATAGCGAATTTTTCTTTAAAAAAGTTATTTTGGACGATCGGTCCTATGGGAGCTATATGATATAGTCAACCGATTTTGATCAAATTTGGTACAGTGATTGGGAACTATAAAAAACTTTCGAATACCAAATTTGGTTACGATATCTTCATAAACAAACGAATTATTTATCTAAAACTTTTTTTTTTTGTCGAGGTCGTCTCAATAACCCCGATATCAAAAAAATAAAATAAACTTGTCTCCTATGGAATAATTTGGGATCTAATGTGAAAGTTTGGTAACTCTAGCTCTTACCATCCCTGAGATCTAGGCGTTCAAACGGACGGACGGACAGACGGACATGGGTATATCGACTTCTCTATTCACCCTGATCATATTTTAGGTAACTTTGGGGTGTCTCCGACGTCTCCTTCTATATGTTACATACATTTTCGGCTTGCACAAACTTAATATACCCTTGGTACCATACGGTACAGGGTATAAAAATTATTATTACTATTAATTTCAATATTAAAACTCTCTATAGACAACATATATTACGTAATTTCTTTAAAAGGGAGGTGTAGTATACCTACCCTGCCAGTAATACAAATCAAAGGGTATATCAGTTAATACATACATTGTGACACTCTGTCATAATAATCATAAATATACAAATTTCCAAAAGACCACACTTAAACATATAAACCAGTGGCGGATCCACGGGGGTTTTCGGGTTCGGACCCCCCTTTGGGATCAGAAAACCCTAATAAAAATATTTTTCACAATTTTTAAAAGATGGATTTCTCTGGACAGATTTCTCTGGACCCCCCTTACCAAAATCCTGGATCCGCCCCGTGATATAAACACACCAGCGCATATGTCATACGATCCACCACTTATATACATACCGATCGTAGGGCGTGGGAATGCTGAGCATGCACTTTGCAGCTCAAGTGGTCAAGATATACACAACATATGTGTGCCATATAGGCCAGGCCATAGCTTCCGCAACTATTCCACTCCATATTCTTCAATCGACAGAACGAAGAACGTAGATCAGTACCTCTGTTTAAGTTAGTTAATACTCTATACAATCTTGTCCCATTAACATTAATCCTATCTCTAGACCACAACATAAATTGACTGTTATTAAAAATTTCCCATTTTATTTTTTCTACTTTCAGATGTGCGCGCTGTGTCACACGTTAAATTTACACAGACTTCAACTATTATTATTATTATTATTGCTGCTGCTGCTGCCACATTTAAAGCAAATTGTTGCAACTTTTTATACAAAAAATAAAGCAACTACAACAAGAACAACAAAAACTAATAATAAAACAACATCAGTGATATGGAACTGTGCATAACAAATAAAAATAAAAAGCCAAAAGCTCAAAGTTCAATGCATCAAAGCAACTATCAAAAATGCCACCAAAATCAAACGAATCAAACTCAAGTAAATTTAGACACAAACTACAACAACAACAACAACAATTGCAACACGAACAACAAAAACAACAACAACAGAGACCACCTGAACAAGCAACAACAAAACCAACGAAATTCAACAAAAATCAGAAAAAAGACAACAGAATATAGCAACAACAACAATTGTTGCACACAATTGCATACGCTCTACCTGCTGCTCTTGCTACTGCTTCTGAATCCTGTCCAGAGTTCACCCTCCTCCAATCGCAATGCACTGCTAGCTTATTACAAACGCGCTCAGCTTCGGCAGAGTCTCTACGAGGCAGCCAGCAATTATAACTATCAGCTGCGCAATGCAGCCGCGCTGGACTTTGATGAACTGACTCCAACGTCCAGTGTCGTCTCGGCGCTCAGCAGCGTCGAACGTTTACGCAAACGCAGCGCAACGAGCACGCCTGCGGTAATGTCACCAACGACACCAGCAACACCAGCGGCCAAAAATGAGGAGAAATGTGAGCCCAAGGTGCTGGACGAGGTGCCCGTGCAGCCGGTAAGTAATAAATGGCATAGACGTAGTAACCCTAAAAAATATTGAATACTCTTAAAAAGAATTCAGTAAACGGCAGATTTTCTAAAATCTTCTGTCATCCCCGACTCCCATGCGGAGTCGAGTAGCGAACTATATAATGGGATTCACGGTAGATATCATTCCATGAGTAGCTGGCGGCTTGTAGTTCATGATCAATAGATATTCTCTATGTTTCATCTGGCGCATGACGACCTCTCCCCTGAGGGTTCCAACGAACAAGGTTCTCGTTGGATTCCCGAAGGGTATGCCCAATCCATCGCCACTTACGCTAGCATTCTTCTACTGGCGCAGGTTTCTGATAAGTGATGTCGAAAGACGTCAGTAATGGTTAAGTCTACTAAAAACTCGTTTTTTAGCCAAGGTCTTGAATCCTGAAAGTAATCAATGCCTCGAAAAAAGGTTTTCTTATTATCGAAGAAACAAGTTTTTGCTTTTTATATATAAAATTAAAACTGGGAGGTACTTCCAATAGGAACTTGTGTTCCTAAAATTATGATCCGTCAGTGTTCTTAATTATTTACCCCTTCACATGCAGTACATGTTATCCCAAGAGGGTGCATCCCCAAGGTGGCACATAGGGCAAAGGCTCTCAAACGTGGGTGGTAAGAGGGAAATGAAATTCCTCCCGCGGACCACACAAGCCGGAGAAGGCCCACTTCATTATAAAACAATCACGATCGCCCCACAGACTTTAAAGTGGGCTGCGTTGGGCTAGTAACCCGACCGGAAAAAATTCCTTACTCAAGAAACGTGTCCTTAATGCCTAGTGCATTCATTTCAGAAATTATTAAGAAAGAAATTATTCTTTTTAACCAAGCCAATTCTTTCATTAATTAATTAATTCCTCGTTTGTCAGCGAGGTTACATAAATGGGCGTTAAATCCGAATATATTTATTACTGGGTACAGGGTCTCCCATTGTGATAGTTTCCTACTGCATACTTGCATTATACATTGCCTACTAAGATAAGGCTAAGGTATTCCAAAAGGCTGATAGATCCGCTTTGGAGTTCTTTATTTATTATATCAGCCAAAGCGGATATGGCAACGGATTTTTGAGAATATATACCAAATTCTATTGTTCCTTAGTCATTGGTACATTGCAATATATCCAAATTGTCCTTCATAATATAGCTCTATAGGACGAGCGTAAAATAGTGCTTCCGAATATACGTCGCCATCATCATCTTCAAGATGCTTAGACACCTCATTTATATCCAAGGATCTTTATCAATAGTAACAGAGCCTCCTTTCGTCAGGCTTTTCCTTAGTCTTTCCTTTATAATATATATAAAAAATGCTTGCGAATAGACTTCATCATCTTCATCTTAACGATGTTTAGATCCATTATTTATCCAAGGATTCTTATCAATATTAACAGATCCTCCTGTAATAAGAGTGCTCGTTCAGCGAAATCGATTAAGAGAAATCTGATACTCTTTAAAGCAAAACCAAAGAACTTCAAATAATTACAAAAATATATCACAAATTATCGTCATCTTGGTAATTTTTTCTACTCCGCTTTTCGCTAACGGTGCCGCACCATTTAGGCCATGGCGACATATCTCCTATATATTGGCTTATAAAACATCACGTCTACACAAATACGCGTGCACATGTTTTTGTTGACTCCTTCGCTGCTAATTAAGTCCTTGACTGCTTTTTTGTTGCTAGGTGAAAAGTGTCATGAGAAAAACTGCAGCTTGCATTTGACATAAACACAGATTGGTTTATATACAAACTGAGACGACGACACCAACACGTACATAGACACCCACAAATTAGTGTCAATTTTGAAAATTACCAACTTGTCATTGGAGAAGGCGCAAACTCACACACACACAACGACACTCACACCCACAGCTAGATAGACTCATCCAAGCAGCCCCCAGGCAGGCGCTAAAAATCAATAAGATTTTCATTTCATTTTCCGCTCATTTCCCCTAGCTGCTGCACGAACAAAAAAATATCTTTGCGTAAAATCTGCGCGTCTGAAATTCAAAACCACGGCGCCTTTCACAATTTTCCTGCTGCGGCTGCTTATGGCATAAAAGTCGTAAAAAAAATATTACGCATACGTTCAGTGTGCGAGGCACAGCATAAATACATAACCATACATATGGTAGAGGGTGTTTTTTTTATCTACGCGTTTTGAAGTTTGGGAAGCTACGTAGAGCGTTTTTGAGTAGTGTCAAGGGAGGTTTGGGCTTACACGTAGAAGTCCTTAGTAAATGTCAAGTGAAATTGAATTTATTTACAAAGAATGTTATCGTTTAGACTTGTATAGTTGCTAAAGCATATTCATTCTTAAAATTTGTTAGATACAAAAAAATATCCAGGCGATTATTGAGATTTTGACTAATGCAAAGCGAATTTAAGCATAGACTTTATTATCGTTAGAAGCGGCCACCACCTGGGAGCAATGTTTAGTAATAAGGGCTACCAATGAATGAAGCTTTGATTACTTATGATTATCTCCCGTCTGACAAACGGGTCTGGCCACACATTTTCATTTTTCGACGTTAATCTAATATATTTTTACCTAACATAGTTACTTGAGCTCCCAGATACCTTCCTAAAATTTTATTGGCTATCGATCCACCATTATGACAATTATAAAGAGTCCCCAAATAAGTACGAAAAATTATAGTAAAATTCGGACCGACAAATGATGCCTGGCTGGATCCTATACATTCCTTAAGCAGAGGATTAATGCAGAAATGGCTATTTATTCAAATGTCAGCTCGACTCCTTTTTTTAATTAACTATCATAAGCGAGTAAGTTGGTCCTAGGACATCCACCCGGATACATACCGGCAAGTATAAGTGAAGCGAGCCATTTTTTTTTGGGTTGACCTATTCGATCTTAATAATTTTGACCTATGTGGTAGGGCTGCTTGCCAATTTTAGCTATGTCAGTTTTTTCTAGATTGTTTATTAGTGTAATACAGAAAAAAAGCAAAATAATTACTACTTAACAATAACATTAAGCACTGCCCCTTTAGAGACCTCTCAGGTGTTTAAAAAAAATAAGCCGCATCAGTTTTTACAAAATTCCGATTATTTATGAGTTATCGATAACTGTATATTGGATAAGCCATATCTCCAAAACTAATAAAGATCAAATTTTTTTCCCATAAAATAAAAAATTTTGAATTTGTAAACAAGATTTAAATTTATAATTTTTTTTAATTTCAAATACTTTTTTACCCACTTCCTTTTTTTCATTTTAAAGTTCGAAAGAGATTTCCTATTTTCTAAATATGGAAGTAATGATTTGTTTTTTTCTTTTTGAAGATTATTTACATTGTTTAACCAGAGAGCTTTCTGGGATACCGAACTCATCTCATAATACAGCCCAGAATAAATTTTTCAATACGTATTTAAGCTATTCCTTTAAAATAGAATTTGGTTTATCTCGATTTGGTATTCGTAACTATTTTTCAGAATATGTTATGGTAAACTGTTCTTGGTCGAGAATGTCTATTTTTTTTCACCTTAAAAATAAAAGCTGAAATATTGTAGAATATGTGTACGAAAGGATTTCTCGATGCGATCGATATTTATAGTAATGGAGGACCTTGGACTACTTTACACGCGTTCCCTGAACCATGTTTTTCATGAGAATTTCAAGCACAGGTCTTAATCTATTGTTTCGATTCGCTTCTTTGAAAGGCATTTTGCATTTTGTATGGCTTATATATAAAAATTCTTAAATTGTTTTTTTAAACGAGGTCAAATCACTAAAAAAAAGTTTAAAAAATATTTTTATTTCGAATATTTATTTTTCGTCAAAACTAAATCTGATTTAGTATTAGTCAGAGAGAATTTTATTAATTTCAATAAACAAAAAACATTTTTCATTTCATTTCACTACAAGGGACTGGAGCCCTGAAGTTCGAGGGCAAAAGCCGCCATTTTGAATGTCGTCGAGATACAAATTTTAAATTATTGTACAATAAAAATCGCATTTAACAATCAAAGCTGGAAGTTTGTATGTCTTTTCATTATGCCACAAATAATTCCCAAACTTTGCCTTCTTTTCGTTTTAAATTTAAAAGAACCTCCCATTAAAGCATTTTTGATAAGATCCGATTTATAAGAGGTTACGTTCTGTGTAGTATAAGGAGATAGATAAGGCAAGGCAATAGTAGATGCATACCGGTAAAGTTGGCTTTTTACTTAACTAAGCAGCGCTTATTATCTTTGCAAGGACTCTGATCATTTGGAGTATAAGCAACGCGGGCCATTCAAGACTGCTTTATAATCGCCCAAAAAGAAAAATGGTGGGTATGACTTTTATATTTGTGAACTCTTTTCAAATTTGGCGTTGGATGATTATTGAATGATAGCGCTCCTACGAAACCTAAAGCCCGATAAGTGCCTACGCCAAGAGCTTAAGAATCTGAAATCTTGTAACACGGACTTGGCAAAAACTAGGCTAGTCGCAATTCCCGCTGCTTCACCTCGGATGTGCTTAAAGCTTACTCAATTCGTGACGTAATATAGCCCGTTAAAAACTCTTCACCGCTTTACTCTACTGCTCTATAAGTCTTCAACAAAAAATCACCCTATAATGAAGTTTTGCTGCTCGCAAGTGTCGCTCAGGTATCACACAAAAACCGCAGGATTTAGGCGTAGCAAAAGAGTTTTGCTCTTATCATCTGGTTGGGTGTGTGTGTGTGTGTGCATGACATGTGTGTACTGGTGTGTGTCATATGTGCAAGTGTGCGTGTGTGTGTCCTGGCTTACAAGTTAATTAAAAGATGCTAATGAAGTGTGCCTCAGTGAAGCTGAGAGTAAGCCTGAGCGAGTGCGTCAAGTGATGCCAAGTAGAACGAACACATACTCGTATATTTTAATTGAATTTGCATGCCAAAAGTTTAAGTCCTAAGCCAGAGCCATTTGTTGACTTGTTTCCATTAGCGGCAGACCCAATACACGTGTGGCCACAAAGAGAGCGCCCACTATAGACACACCCATTCAACCAGCGATTCACCAGCCCACCTTACATCAGCTGCTATTTTTAGACGTAAAGTAAACAAAGCCATGCTTAACTACGCGAAATGTATATAAATATTCAATATGCCAGTGTATGCGTAAACAGAACGCCAACGCAGCCTGGAACTATGACGTATATAGAGTACATGGATCGATGTCAGCCAGCACCCCCGAAAACTTAAAGCACACGACGACTAGGTCGCTCTCTGTGTCCAGTCCAGCACTTGTGCATAATTAAAGGTCATGCTTTTTAAAAAATGGCCAACAAATTTGTAAATTGCCATTACGGCTTTTCTTTTGCTTTGTATGCGCCCGGCTTGACAAGATTTGTATCTCGAGTGGAGCACGCAAAAGTCACCCCCACTCAGCAGATACACAGGAAGAAAATAGAAGTATAGGAAGAAAATTTTTGGCAATGAATTTTCGCGAAATACTCGTGTGTCGTGCACTTCTGCATTACTGCCTGATGAAATCAGCTTTCCTAAGATTTAAACAGATTTAATATTTAATACAAGTGAATTGGTCAGATTCAGAAAATGGCTCCATTTACTATTTATCGCAAAGCTTCGTAGATTCCGAAATATTTGTTTTGAGTTGTTGTCTAATCGTTGACAGAGCAAATGGCCGAATTTTCTTTATTATTTATTTCCAAGAACTTGATCATTCATATCCTAGAAATATACATATATACAACAAATGGCCGATTAGTTTCTGCTCAAATATTTTTTTTAATAAACAATGCTCCTTTTCCAAGAATACGATGACATTTTCCCAAAAAGATTACCACACATTTTTTTCCTCAAACGGATATGCACAATTTACTCACATTTTTTTTGATTTCTTTTCTGCAAGTGTACAACTACAAAAATAATAAATAACAACATGGCGCACACGTTATGTTTCCGTTGTCACTTAGCAAAATGGCGGCGACAGCAACGCTGACAACAGCATCGAGCACAAGAGCACAACAGCTGGCAGATGGCACCCCTGGTGCTTGTGCTGCTCCTGCTGCTGCTGCTGCTCTTTGTTGTCGCTGTTGTTGTTGCCGTTGTGACTGCTGATGATGTTGGCCAAGTGGCCCAGTGGACAACAACAGGCCGCCGTCCGGCTATTGTTTTTGCATTGTGGTCAACGCTGGGCACACTGTCGAATGCCTGTCAAAGCGTCCATTTTGCCTGTTGTTCTTCATATGCTTCCGCTGTATGTCCCTCTCCATCTCCATCAGCGTCACCATCTACAGCACCGTTTTTACCTTCCCGTCATCTGTGCAAATTTATTTGCCTGTTTCTCTTTGACAGCTTTGCGTTTAATTGTTTTGGATTTTTTTGTCCATTCGTTTGAATGACAGCTCCGAACTGAGCTATTAATTATAACGTATAAATAATAATATTTAGGTATTTAATAAAAAACTAAGTGAATATATTGCGGCAATATTTGCAACATGCTTTTAATTAGTATTTAAATATTTGTTGATGTAATATAACAATTTAAAAATCAAACATTATTTGGTTTATTTTATATACAAACTAATCCGTGGATAATTGATATAATAAATTTACATAACAGGATTAACTGAGATTTAACAAAATCAGCCAATATAATACATAAATATATATTTTCAAAATTGTACTAAAGTATTTATTCATTGAAATTTATGGATTGGTAAAATTAAAATGGCAAAATAAAATAACTTGAATAGATTTGAAATAAAGTTTTAGCATAAAAAAGAGCTTATAAAATAGGAGTACATAGCAAAAATACAGAGATAGGCTGCATAATGCTTAAGTATACCTACATTATATAATTTAAATATTTCGTTTAATTTATCTTCTATAGTTAAATTTGTACCAAGATCGTCTAGCCAAATAATTTGCACCTAATCAGGAAAACTTTCGATACATTTTAAGCATATTTACTTTTGAATCGGATTCTTTGTTACGTTGACAAATAGTTCAATTCGATTCAGTTCAATTTTATTCACTAAATCTGATTCTTAAAATAAATAGTTCAAGCTTAATTTAAAAACTTTCTGCATACTCGTTGCCCTAAATATTATTGAAAAATATATTATTTATCCTAATAACTGAAGCCCTGACGACTCTATAGAATACTTCAAAATTATATTTTAGAGGAGATCTACATAGTTTATATTCTTTTATATTACTAGCCGGCCTCCGGCACGCTCGCTTCGCTCGCTCGTCCAGATCTTTATTTTCTTCCAATGATTTATTTTTGTGGCGAATTCACGAAATTGCATTATGTGCAAATATTGATCTGATCATATGTATTTTATACAGAAATCAAAACATGAATTGTAAGCAAAAATCGCAGAATTCCTTCTTAAGAAAACTTTCTTGGAAAGGAATAACTAAATCAATATTAATTTCTAAAATTGATGAAATTGTAAATTATCCTACCGAGTTTTTAAATTCACTTGATTTGCCAGGAATGTTAGGAGTGCAACCCTTATCTCTTACGGGTATGAAAAATAGATGTTGGGCGATTCTCAGACCTGCCCAATAAGCACACAAAATTTCATGAGAATCGGTCTAGCCGTTTCGGAAGAGTATGTTCACACAAAAACCAATATTCACAAAAATGCGTATATCTCACGAACCAATTCACACAAACACATCCCAATAGGCTTAAAACCTCCGCATTGACCTCTAACACACGCAAAAATCAGATTTGAAATTCATCGACTCGTTCATGAGAACACCCATAGCATGTAAAACATAAGTTTCTTCTTATATATAAAATTCTAGTTTCACAATGTTAGTTACCATACTCCTCCGAAACGGCTGGACCGATTCTCATGAAATTTTGTGTGCCTCAATAAAATAAAATTTATAACGTTTATAATTTTTGTGTTTCCTTTCGACAAAAACAATTAACTAAAAAATATTAGTTAATCTGACAATGTACACAATGCCAACCTAAAATAAAAAAAAATTTTGTATTGGAGAATCAAATTGTCCTTTTTAGTATTTTCGTCGCAATTTTGTTATATTCTCTCAACCTTAAACAATCCTTGGACTTCCACGAACATTTCAAGACCAAACTTAGCCAAATCGGTTCAGCCGTTCGTGAGTCCATAAGCTTCAAAGGAACATAACATTGTGACACGAGAATTTTATATATAAGATTTACAATCTGTCTGTAATTTGACAATAAGTAAATTTTAAAAAATAATAAAAATATATATAAAAACCTACTATTTTATTGAAGAGCCCTAGATGAAACTAATTTAAAAGTATTTCATATATAGGACGTTAAAGTAATCACATAGGTCGAGTAAATATGTAATACGTATTTATAAGAGAAAAGTATTAAACTTTTTTTTCAAATTAAAACTAAGACAGTCTGAAATGTTTTAGTATTACGTAAAGCTTTAGAAATTTAATTTGGAGCGCAAGTATCTCCGATACAACTTCTTTTAAATCAATACTTATTATTTTTTAGAAATTAACAAATAATTTTATATAAAATATAATACTTAAACTTCTAGCACCGTAAATAAATAAATTTTTAATAAATTCGTATTGGAAATGCTCTTAAAAGTCATATGTCGAATGCTTCAGAGCTATCTTAAATAATTTAATAACCTTTTTAAAAAGAATTGTTTTAACAATAAAAAAATACTGCTATAAGTAGACAGAAAAAAAAATAATTCTCGCCGCAATTTTTTTATATTTCTGCAACCGATTATTCAACATGTAATATAAATGTAAAAAATAAAAATCTTAACAAAACGAATGTGTTAACATAAAAGCCACAAACACAGCTATACATATGCGCACACACTTACACATAAATAGACTCTGACACACAAACACACACACACATACACAGTAGCAAGCAGCTTATGAAATTTACTTTGTCGCTTTAAATAATAAAAGATGCAGCATACTTTCCGGCTCTACATGAGATTTCCAAGTGTCAACAGCAGCAGCAGCCAAGTAGCAGTAATGCTAGGTTCACACTACGAAAATGCGAACATATTGACACATATGCACTGAGGTAGAAGCTGGCATTATTTTCAGTGTGACCAACTCAATTTTAAGCGAAACTGGGATATTTTCTGAAAAAGCACTAAAATCCGGAGCACTTAAACTTAAAACCATATTTTTAGGGAAAAACTTTTTATTAAACTAAAATTTAGTAAATGATTGCAGTGTTATAGATAATTTGAATCTATTTTCTGCTGCTTTTTTTAAACCGTATTTGTCTTGCGATAACATTTGCTTAAGCAATATTATTAAATTTTAAAATGTAATGCATTCCTAATATAGAAATCCGGACCACCTGAAGGTAGTCATCGGGACACCGAGACGTTGCTTGCGAAACCGGTCTATGTACCAGTTTTTTCGGACCAGTTGGTCACACTAATTATGATAGTTCAAATAAATATTTTTTCTAAAGCATGTTCAATTTTCCCTGGAAAATTCCATAAGGAAAAAAATTAACCTACCTGGTACCCAAAGTATTACTTAGCACAAATGCTTAAATGTGTAAGATCTGACAAAGAAGTTATATATGTGAGGCCAATCAGTGTGACATAAGAAATGTATTTATTCTAATTGGGTTCCTGTCTGTCCCAGGCGCATGTTTTGCGAAGACCATAAACGTTAGAAAAATACAATTTGGTGAAAAAGTGCGATTTATGATCTTGCTCTTTACATGTATTTATTTTTTCTTTATAACAAGTAACAGACTAAATCTGATAAAAACTTTGGATTATTTTTTGAGAGGGAATTGAGTATAATTGCCTGATTCACAGCAAGATGACCTATAAGATACATATAAAACTTTTTTCATTTTTGTTATAAGCATTTAAAATTTATAGTCTATCGACAAAAACTATGAAGTGAACCCGATATCTAATAGTCGGAATATACACAATTATCTAAATTAAGAACTACATTAGAATTGTTGTCCTTTTTAGTATTGGTGTCATAATTCTGTCATATTTTCGACCCTGAACAATCTTTGAACGTCCAAGTACATTTCAAGATCAGAATTAGCCAAATCGGTTCACGTTCGTGAGTCCCTAAGCTTAAGGACCGTAATAGGCACACGAGAATTTTATATACGTGTTTTCTAGCATATTATTTCAAGCGTAGCATGTACATGTATATATACTTATTTAATATTCTCGTTTTAAACTAAAACTGTGGAGCTAATCAAATAAGATCTGCATCGAAAGTTGCCGATGGTGCTATATCTAGCTGTAACGTAATGCATCAATTTACGTTCAGTTAAAAGCACCTCTCCGCATGCTCGTATCCGCATTTCCAGGAAGTCTGACAAAAGACTATGGATAAGCTATCAGGAAATAAACTAGTTGGGCTATCTCATTCCAAAATATTAATTGAATGCGCCTTTCTGTAATTTAGAACTGTTTTGTATCTTATTGTTATACGAAATAATAATAGAATGAAGAATATGTTTTTGTTTTCTGCGCAACACAAAGTTTTTGTTTGTTTTGTTTACCAACTTGTTGATTTATTTACTTTTGAGAAACAGTCTTTTGCTTCATAACTTTGTGACGCAAAATGTTAACGACTTCTATGACGTCAGTGTGATGTTATGTGAACCCTCTGAAACGAATCGTACCCTGTATCGTGCGTCACAGCGTGGGCTAGTGTAAACATAGCATTGCCCTGGCTAGCAGGTCTCTGGCAGCATGTAAACCAAAGCAGCTAACATATTTTATTCATTAAGCACAAAGCGCTGAAAAAAGCAGCAAACATGCAAATGACAAAAACAAAAAAAAAAAATAACCAAAACATACACTATAACAAAAAAGAAACAACAACAACAGAAGGCAGGAAAGAAACCCTAAGAAACCCCAAGAAGAGCCAACATAGTCGCCATGCAGCAAAACCAGCAGAAGCATTGTTTGCATGTACGAGTACACACAGATACACACACACACACAAATACCTACACACACTACCACAGATGCTTACATGTTAATGTGTATGTAAATATTTTTATGGTCATAAGTAAGATTCTTACATGCCAAACGTTGACATATACGAATGCTGCAGGACTTAAGGCAATGAAGAAAAGTTAGGAATAAGAGGGCAGGGTAACCGATGAGGCGTTGGTAGAGATACCACAGGGGCGTTGGTATGGACACTAACAAGCAACCCACTGAACGTGAAACGCGTTTTACTGATTTCATTTGCAGGGTTCTTTGTAAGTTTTTAAGAGCGTGTGTGTGTGTGTAGATATGTGTGATGTACATAGATACAGATATACATACATTTAATCCAGTTTATGCCCAAGAAAGTTGTAAGTTTGTTTACAGATAGGGGTAGGGTAGGCTGACAAGTTGTGTGGACCATCTGTTATTAATGACCCTCGGCTCAGCTACCAATTGTCCGTCTGTCCATATGAATAGCTTTATCTTTGTGTTCAAGTTTGTTGATACATGTGAATATTGAACTCATTTCCCTATAGATGCATAAATAAAGTTTGTGACACTATTTAAGATGTCAAAAGAAACTGTTTAAGATGTCAATAGAAACCGGTACGTTTATGCATCGTGTTTCTGGAATCTAAGATATATCCTAATCAAATTTCCATATTAATTGCGAAAAAATTCCACTTTGTTTATAGATAGGTCACTATAGGGCAAATCCGACTTAGTAATTAGTTTTGGCTATAAAATGCTTATTTAACATGAGATGAACTCGTCCGATATTTCAATCAATTTTGATAATTTTCAAAAATGGTGGGGTAATCCCGGCCATCCGACAATGTTTAAAACTAGAGTTAAGATGGAGGCAACTCCGACCTAATAGCTGTTTTTTGCTTATAAAAGAATGCTTATTTGGCATCGGATGAACTCGTTCAAGTAAATGTTTGTAATTTTCAAAAATGGTGGGGTAACCCCGACCGTCTATTTTCTTGGCCGATTTAGCATATATAGCGTTTAAATTTAATGAATTTTCGATTATAAATCAAAAGACCATTTGATTTTTTTACAAAACTAAATGAATTCCATTTTTTTGAAATCGTAATCTTTAGAACATATAAATTAAAGCAAAATGAAAGTTGAAAGTTGAAAAAGAATGATGAAATTGAAAAAAGCGTGAATAACTAAGAAATTAATCAGAGTTGTTTGAACCGATGTCCAAGTAGTTTGCTGGCATTTTTTTGAGTCGAGCTCAATCTTGGCTTGGCTGCGATGTTGACGATTTTTGTGCCATGGTTTTTTTTCATATTTTTTTTTTTGTCAGCCTTTTTGCCTGTTTCTAATATTTTTTCGCTCAGGCTCTACAACTTCAGAAATTGTTTCCATTTCCGATTATTTTAAATGCTCTGCAGGACATCTTTCATATGAGGTCGCTAAGTACTGCCGTTTTTGAGAAACAGTGTGAGGTTGGACTTACCCCATGTCTAAAAATAGTTCATGTCTTGTATAAAAAAAATTTACTTGTAATAGGAAAAGCGAAGTCTTGGATAATTTTACCCGAAATGGCTAAAAATGTGCTAACAATGAGAAAGAGAAATATAAGTAGATGGCGACAGCGAAAAATTCGGCTTTAGGAGCAAGCAAAATCGAATTCGAATAAAATTGTACATTTTGTTTTTTTCGTTTTCAGATTATTTAAAAAATTTCAAGAGCATTAAAGTTCGGCAAAGCTGTTCGATTTAGGCTTTCCTCCTGGCAGACCCGCGAGAGAATGGGAAAGAGGGGATTCCCCTGGTCCGTAATTTTTTTCAGAAACCCAATGTAATTACTGTCGTCCTTACAAAAAGGTGTAATAGAGGGCTCAGAATATTTTCTCCCCCGAGCCCGGATTTTCTCTCTACGGCCCTGCCTCCTAAGTGAAACATTACCACACTTACATTTTTTAACTTTATTACAAAAACAATATTAAGCTTTTAACAAACAAATACATTTCTTTTTGTTAATTGAATTTCCGAGTTTAGAAAATATATTTGAGTCAGACTATCCCGATTGTTGGCGGTACATTTGCTCTAAGTAAGGTTAGGTCTTTCTGGAATAGAATTAGTGGTATTATTATCTTTATGATATTTACAATTTCCAGAAAATCGTTCCAATAAAATTTTAAAGATCTGATGATTCCTTATATTATTAATAGTTGGAAAAATCCTTATTCTAATTTATTTTCATGCTACAATATCCATTAAATGGTTTTTAATAAAATTCTATACTTAAAGCTTCGCTGATTTCCAATATTTTTTTTAGTTACGGAATTTCCTATTCTAATTTATTTCCATAGCAGCTTAAAAATCTACTTCTAAGTAACATCTGCTAACTTTTTTTGTGGCGCTATGTATTTCTTCTTTGAGTCGTCTTCGGAATGGCGCTTCATCAAATTGGAACTCCTCTGCATTAATTCTCCCTACCAAATACCGAGATTTTTCCCCAAATTCATTACATTGCTTCTGGCTTCGTTTAAATTCTACCTGCTCAACTTTGAACCTGCTATTTAAATCCCATTTTAAGTTAATTTCATATTAATGCCTATTCTGTTTAGTCATAATTATTTCCTAATTGTTTGTTTAATGTCCATAATTAGTACATGAGCGCACATTTTTCAGATCATGAGTTTTTAATTGCAATTATCTCGCTCCCATAAACACATAACAGTGTTTGGCATAGTAACTGGACTTATGTACAGACAGACATGCTTACATATGTTTTGCATATGCATATATATGTTTTATTGCACTCTTGGTGTGTTTGCGGTTTTTCCTATTCACAGCTGTGTTGTCTAAGTGTTTGAGCACGTCTGTATCTGTGTGTATATCTATGGGATGCTGTGTGTATCTGGGTGTGTGAGTGTATGTGTGTGCAAGTCATTTGTGTACAAATATGTTTGTTTGCTGTTAATAATTCATTGGGTTTTTCATTTCGCAGCAGAGACATGCCATATAACGTATACGCAATGTGGTCACAGTCATACTTGTTCATAGATACAGTGAGCCGAAAATGTTTGGACACAGCATTTCAACTCAAAGTTCAATTTAAAAACAAAATGATTTTAAATATTAAATCTGTGATTTTTTTTATTGTGAATTTATATGTATGGATGCTAAAGGTTGTTTCGTTGAATACAAAATTCCATACACACAAATTCGTTGTATGGAGTCATAAAAGCATAGTTGTAAAAATTCTTTATATAAAAAATTCTTTATACAGAAGTTTGACTGTATTAATTAATGTTAGTTTTATGAACACTAGCTGCTAGGTCCATTAAGGAAGCTCTTTGCCTAATTTATGACAACATTTAAGTGAGCCGTCTTGCTGACATATTACGATGATCCTAAATAATGCCGACTAATAACTATGGAGTTTCCGTGAATTATGGTACCTACAGTATATTTACAGCGATGTTTTATGTATTCCGTATTTTTGTCCATAAATGATTCTCTTAAAAACTTATACATTTTGTGGCATGTCATAACTGAAATTTTTAAATTCTAAGCCAGTCAGCTAACACAAAAGTATACTTCTGGCGTTGTGTTCCTTTTGATTGACCATCCATATTTTCTATCAAGAAAGAAAGAAGAATGCTGAGATTCTGTATGACAATGATACAATGATAGCTGTTGCAGAAACTCTGCGAACAGAATCCATAAAAATAATAAAGTTCGCAAATGGGGCAAGCCCGACCTACCACTATTTCTCAGAAATATTCATACTGAACCAGCTCATAATAGTGTTATCGTGTAAAGTAGTGCTGGAGAAACATCGATGTTGGCCAACATCGATGTCATCGATAACTTTTAACTTCGGTACATCGATGTTTCGATACATTGTAGTTCATGTGGCGGCTATTTTTTGAATGCTTAAATTAATTCAGAGTGGCCCATCTGCTTTGGCTATAAATATAAATATAAATATTTCAAAAATAAAATTGAATTAACAAACGAACCAAGAGATAACTATTTTTTCATAATATAAATTTAAAAATTAATTACATTTTATAGAAAAAAAGGCAATGAAATAATAACTAACAATTCAAAAGGTTTTACATATACAAAGTTGTGTAAACTTAAAAGGTGACATCCCATATGGGATTTGAGCAACCGAATGCCATGTCCAAAAAACTCTTTCACACATGGGTTTTGGATAACCACCAAAAAATCTCATAAAACGAGATAATTTGGATATTATCTAAGAACCATTGGATCGGTGTTTGTAGTAAATATTAATAATTTTAAAAAATAAAAAAAATCGTGATGCATCGATATAACACTGATGTTACTTGCAGCATTAGTGTACGAATGGTACGATATTAAATTTTTTTTTTTCGAAGCATAAACGCTTTTAATATACTATATATAAAATAAATAAATCCTTCGATTTTTATGTTTTAAGCATTTGATTTTTTAAATAAAAAAATTATTCGTAAAACTATTGAAGCTATTTCGCTTTATATATCTTTGCTAAATCAAACAAAAAAAAATAGGCGGTCAGTTTTACCCCACCTCTTTGAAAATAACAAAAATTTACTATTTTTAAAAAATTGGGAATGGCCAGAAGAAATAGCCACTTAAATTGCTAAGTCGGATTTGCCCTTTCTTAACCTTTCTCTCATAATATATATATCTTATTTTATATTTTAAAAAATTAGTTGTACAAAAATAACACGCTCTAAATATCTGTGCTATAACAAAAAAAAAAAATAGGCCGTTCAGTTTACCTCACCCTTTTTGATAAATGTTAATATTTCAAAAATTAGGAATGGTCAGAAGAAATAGCCAAAATCAATTACGAGGTCGGATTTTCCCCTTCTTTAGCCTATCTTAACAGAATTAACAGGTTAAGCCCATGCAAAGTTTACGAATCTTTGCTAAATCAGTTTAAAAAAAATAGTCGGTCGGGCTTACCCCACCATTTTGAAAATAACAAAATGTTCCTTTTTGAAAAATTGTCATATTTAAAAATTTAGGAATGTCAATATATAGCCAAAATAGCCATTTAAGTTAATCATTTTTTTGTGTAGTCGGATTTGCCCCTTCGTACCCTACCTTAATTCTGTATATAATATACATATATATCTTATTCTTTTACATAAAAAAAAATTATTCGTAAAGCAATAACACGCTATATATACCTTTGCTAAATCAGCCAAAAAAAATAGGGTTATCGGGCTTACCCCACCATTTTGAAAATAACGAAAACTTACTTTTTTGAAAAAGGTTCATATTTTAAAAATTTGGAATGGTCAGAAAAAATAGCCAAAATCAATTACTAGGTCAGATTTGCCCCTTCTTACCCCATCTTAATTCTGTTTATAAGTTATCCCCATTTAAAGAAAAACTTCATACATATAAACAAAAAAATTGAGACTATTTTTTTATATAAAGTTTTTGTGTGGCTATTTTTTGTATGCGAAGTTTTTCGTAACATTCGTAAATTTTGCATGCTGCGTATGGGGTTTATTTCAAGTTCACCCATAAAAGCAATGCTGTGTATAAACTTTTCTTCCACACTGTATATAAAGATATGTGTGTCTTGGGTGCCGTGTGCACGACATGGCGTCAGCCTCACGACATTGCTAATGGGAAATATTTGTTTTAAAAGCAAAAAGGTGCCTGCAACTCATGACTCAAACAGACACAGACAAACAAAACCACACACACACACATTGATAAAACAGATACTGACACAATGCGTGTATTTTTGTGTGTGTGTGCGTATCTGTGTGATGCGGTTACTTTTGTTTCCAAAAGCCATAATGATGTCATCAAAGTTGCGCACCGCATGTAGAAAACAAATGTGTTTGTTTGTTTGTGTTAATGTCAGTATATATACATATGTATGTGTGTATGTATGTGCTCCTTCCATTGTGACGTGTAAATTATGTACAAATATTTTGTCGGTTAAGAGCTATACAAACAAGGATTATAAACATTTAGCTTGGACTTCTTCCCAAAACAATCGCATTACACATTACACAACTTGTAGCATACTTTCTGGGGATCTTTGCTGCGTGCCACTCACGAAAGGTGTTGCCCCTTGCATGTTGTGGTAAATAATTAATGGCTAGCACCCTGGCACTTTAACTGTGTGCAGCCATTTGCTGGCATTCTGCCTCTAGTAGTTTTTACCCAATCCTCGAACTCGTATTGGATTTTGATTGTGTGGCTTTCGTGCACTCTTTTTTGTTTTTGCAGTTCTATGATTTCACGGACATCGCTGAGGATGCGGCACGCCAGTTCATTGAGTTTTTGTCCAACAAGTTTCCCAGTGCGGCGCCCATCAACATTGACGATCAGACGCGGGCGGAGGTTAGTCGCCGTGCCAATGGAATTGCCAGCTATGCCCTCAACGAGGATGATAATCTCTTGGCGTTTGCCATTGCAGCGCCCAGCATACACACGGTTGTGGTTAAGTTTAGGGACAATGTAACGGTAAGTGCCAAAACGGTATTCTAAAAATATTCGTTAACAGTTGGAATTGTAACTGTAATGTCTGGTTTTTTGACTTTACAGATACCACCGGATCAGGTGCATAATAAAGCGTATCTAGGTTCCTATTGGCGGGAGTTGGGGTATGTAATGGCATCATTTACATTTGTACTATCTTAATTAGTCCCAAAAGTCCTGTTTGGAAAAAAATCATTAAATGCATATTCAAGGTTGTTACATTTCGAAAAAAGATTCATTATTATATAAAATTAATTATAAAAATTTGTTAAAAAATAGAAAAATAATTTATTCTTAATTAAAACCAAAAAATTTTATATAATTTTTTACATTCAAAATTTTTTCAAAAAACTACATTTTTTTATATTAACATTTTATTAAAAACGGAATATATTTCAAATTACAAATTTTATTTCACTTTAAAAAAATTGTAGATATTTTTATTCGTTTAGGATCATTTTTAATTTTTATTTAAAATTTGAAAAAAAATACAAAAATGAAAATTTGATTTTTCATAATTAATATAATTTTGTAGTATTGTAGGATTTTAATAAAAAATGAAATTACAAAAAATCAAAGATTGCAATCAAATCGTATTTAAAAAAAATTACATCACTAAAACTTAAAATTAATTTTTATTGAAAACAAATTTTTTTTAATCAAAAAATGATTTTTTTAATTTAATCATACATTAAAAAAATGTATACGTTTGGTGTTATTTTTTAATTTTTATTTTTAAATTTGTTTGTGTAACAAATTATGAACAAAATGAAAAATCTATTTTTTATATTTTTGTAGGAGTTTTATAAAAAATTTAATTAAACGAAAAACATAAAATATTTTAGTCAAATTTAAATTAAAAAAAAAAATTATTCGCATTTTATATTTATGATTCTATCTTTTTCAAAATAAGATGATAATCGAATTGAAAAAGTTCACTGAAATATTAACCGTATTTCCAAAATTTAAGTCTCTTTTAAGAAATATATTAAAAAACAAAATAATTTTTTAAATTAACCGCAACTTTTTGTTTTTATCGTTCCCGTTTAGATTAAAAATTTAATTTTTTTTGTTTAAACTTCGAAAAATGAAAATCCAAACAAAAATATTTTGAAAAATCGCTTAAATAGTATCCGTATTTTAAAAATTATGATCTCTTAAAAAACTTATGTTAAAAAAATAATAATTTGTGAAATCAGAAACAATTATTTAATATTTTCGTCACATTTCATACTAAAATAAAATTTCAAACATATTTTTTTAATTTCGAAAAATAAAAAAAAAACCCAAAAAATAAATGTTTTCTAAAATTGCCGTAATAAAGTCCGTATATAAAAAATTGTAAATCCTTTAAAAGATTTCTGTTAAAAAAAAAATCATTTTTTAAATCAGATACAACTATTTGATATTTTCGTTTCATTTTCCATTCGTACTACAATAAAATTTCAAATATATATTTTTTTTTAATTTCTAAATTGTAAAAACCAAAAAATAAATGTTTTCTAAAATCTTCCGAAACATTCTTTAAAATTTTGAAATATTATCTTCGTATTTGATAGCTCCAATAAAAAATGTTTCGCAAAGATTTTATACTTTCACGAAGTTGACTAATATTTAAAAAATAAAAAAAGAGTATTTGCAATTCATGTTTTCCCCTCACTTTTCTATAATATTTTGCATATTTTTGCTTTCTAAGATTCAAAACATACAATTAAAAATTTGCATTTCGTGTTCTCCTAAGTGCACCACAATTAAGATTACAATTGCTTACAAAGCTGTAGGGAAATATGATGGCTTGTTAATTCTCTACATAATTTCCTGATTTAATAGAGCGGCTTGGAACAGCACCGATGGCACGCAAGAATGGGGTGCGCCCTTTCGTGACTGCAACCTGTTGACCAGTCGCTGGTTATGGCCATTTCGCATATCATTCACAGAGCATAAAATCAAGTGAGTAAAACTGACTCATCTCTAGGGTATTGAAAAACCGTATTACATTTTTTAATTTCCCTACAGAATCGTTGCGGCTGCCTTTATCGCTGCCGATGAGGATGTCTGTAATGATGGTCTGGAGGAGGTGTTTGGTCGTCGCCATGGGTAGCTTACTAATAAAAAGATTCTATAAAGAATTTCACTCTAATTTTTGCTTTATAATTTCTAGCTGCGATCGCAATACCACCTTTTGCCTGCTTACTGAGAACAAACCCGCCGCCACACGTGATGTTTACACTTGTTTGTGCCGCGAATCCTTTTATCTGCCCAATGCTACGCTGCAGGGCTTTCGCGGTGATCTTGTAGAGCTATCCGAGGGATTTGACAACTATTCGTGCATACCTTGTCCTGGGGGCTGCGCTAATTGTGATCAGAATGGCGTTTGTCTGTTTCAGGAGGAGGATGCGCTCAATATGGAGGCGGCTTTGCGTCTGCTAGTGGCCATTGTGCTGGGTGCCTGCATCCTGTGCTGTATTGTGCTGAGCGTCATTGTGTTTAGACAGCGAAAATGCAAAGTAGGAAAATTAAAATGAATTTCTGGCATTTATTTATGGCACAAAAATTGCTGATTGACTATATTGAGATTTTTTAATAAAACTTTGCATACTTTTAGGCGATCGCCTCGAGCATGTGGACTGTGCTGGAGACTATACTGCTGGGCATTGTTTTACTTTATGCATCGGTAAGTAAAAGAGCTTGTTAAAGGGATAATATGTATATAATTAAAGTGAATCTATTTAAGGACTTACCTTTAATCAGTTTAGGACTAGCGAATCTTTTTGAGAACTAACTTTTGATTAGTTTAGGACTAGCGAATCTTTTTGGGGAGTAACTTTTGATCAGTTTAGGACTAGTGAATCTTTTTGAGGACGTACTTTTGATCAGTTTAGAACTAGCGAATCCTTTTGAGGACTTCAGCTAAGACATAGCGAATCTTTTTGAGGACTAACTTTTGAGTAGTTTAGGACTAGCGAATCTTTTTAAGGACTAACTTTTGATCAGTTTAAAACTAGCGCATCTTTTTGAGGACTAACTTTTGAGCAGTTTGTTACTAGTGAAACTTTTTCAGGATTAACTTTTGATCAGTTTAGGAGTAACTCGTAGTTTAAGTTCCAAACAGCTGGTATCTAAAGATTCTTTTTCGTATCATTTAGTCTTTTTACTAACGATAAAGAAAATATGAATTTGGTCCTGAAACTTTATGAGCGCTTTTCTAAAAGTCCATAAAAATAAGTTGATTGTGAATGCTTCAGTCATGAGAAAAATTGACTTTTTGAATTTTTTAAAAATAACTTTTCTCTAATTTTGATAGACAGCCACATTTTTTTTTTTTCGATATTAATCGTACCTTATATTTACTTTTTTATAAACAAGCAAAATGAACAATTTTTTGAAAATTATTAAATTTACGTTCGAAATAGAATTTTTCTCAAAAATGGGCTAAAAATTATGAGAAATTTCTTATGAATGATTAAATAACGACTACAACGATTTGACAAAAATATGCTCCCTATATAATAGATTTGTTATTGAAATATCTACATTTTAGAAAAAACATTATCATATTCCGTTTCGTACAACCAGAGATATTTGCTTTTACGAAAACACACTTTTTTTAAAATTCGAAAACAAATTTTTTCGAAATATTTTTCGAAGTCAATGAAAAAATTTTGGGACTGTATTTTCGGTTTTGGCACACCATTTTACTACGGTAATGAGTAAAATATGTTGGGGATACCAAAATTTCTTATTTGTTAAGAAAATTGGTATTATTTTTAAACTGAGAATATGTGATAAATAATTTTAAAATTTCATTAATAAATGTTTTTGTAAAGCCGGCATTAAAAGCTTTTACCATAATTGGATAGTTTTACAAATTACCTAAAAATTTTCTTTGATTGCTTAAACTTCATTAGCGATATGCCTAAGGTTGCTTTTTGGGAAACCTGTCTTTAAAACTTTTATCATAATTACCCAGACTTCCATGTCCTTTGAAGATATTTCCATAGGAGATTCCAATGGGAACATTCGTTTAGTTCCTTTTATTATAAAAAACATTAATATTGGTTTCAAATCCTAAAAGAAAAATTGGTATTTAATAATTAGTCAGTTTTCCAAATTTCTTCATAATTTTTTTTGATTGATTTACCTTTTTTATGCGTTATACCGAAGGTAGCTTTTTGGGAAACCTGTCTTGCAAGGTTTTACCATAATTAGCCAGACTTCCTTTAAAGTCCTTTGAAGATATTTCCATAGGATTTCCAATGGGAACATTGTTTTAGTTTCCGTAATTATTAAAAAGTTTTGCTGGTTTCAAATCTTTTAAAAAAATTGTTATTTCAAAGTTTTATAATTAGAAAGGTCTTCCAAAGAAATTACTACAATGTTCCATTAGGGTTTTTAATAAAATTTTTACCTAAGATTCTGTTGGGTTCCAAAAGTTAGATAAACAAATTTTTTTATTATATTGTAGCTACTTATAATTTTGAAAATTGTGATACAGAGATCAGTTCCAGAAGTCTCATGTTTCGTTAGTCTCCTAACACGATTTCCTAGCTTATTTTAACATTCCCGGGATCCCGGAAGTTATTTCTAATTTTGCTTATTAAATGCCTCAATAGTTTTTTAACAGTTCTAAATTCATCTTGCTCCCCAGGTTGCCGTCCATTTCTTTCCCGCCTCCACCGAACGTTGCCTGGCCGAGCCCTGGTTGCGTGAGCTGGGCTTCATCACATGCTATGGCGCCATCATACTCAAACTTTATCGTCATCTGGTGGACTTTCGTACACGTAAAGCGCATCGCTGGGTGCTCCGTGATGTGGATCTGCTGAAGTATTTAAGCACCATGGTATTTTCCGTGCTCTGTTATATGGCTGCTTTTACGGCTTCTTCGTTGGATCTGTTAGAGAGCGCACAGTTGGACAGTTTGCGAGAGGCAAGCACCAATACCTGCCATCCACTTAAATGGGAGCTGGTGACGCAAGCTGCCGAAGTGCTCATCCTATGCTTTGGACTGCATCTGTCCATAGCCAGTCGCAATGCCAATACGCAGTTCAGGGTGAGTACAAAAGGTTTGGGTGCATTGAAAAGTTGAATTGCGGAGCAGTTAGAGCAAAGTACCTTTATGAAGTGGCTGGTTATACTAACTTTGGAACCTTAAGTCAAGTCCTGGTAGCTAAAATTATTATTTTTCAAAGATAAAATTCCTTAAAGGTTAATCAACTTTTCAATGCCAAAATATTTTCTGCCTCTATCCTTAAACTCTACAAACATCCTTAAGAACTCTTCATTCACCCTTCATACTAAATATTTCTTACTACATCTTTCCAGGAACGTCAGTTTTTGGTAGCCGCTTTGACGTTGGAATTTCTAGTTTCTACCAGCTTTTACTTTCTGCGCTTTTTCTACCTACCGGAAATGAGCCCAAGCGCCATTTTGTTAGCGCTCTTTGTGCGCTCTCAGCTCACGAATAGCTTTGCTTTGGGTTTGATATTTGTGCCAAAATTATGGTATCAGCACAAGCAGGTAACCAAGCGTTTAAAGCTTTTTATTTTCAATTAAACTTAATTTATATTGCATTTAATTTAATTTTCAATTAATAAGTTTCATTTTGAAAGTGTTTCATTTCGTTTGTTTCGTGTTGGAAAAGTGCGTAAAACGTTGCGTGAAAGTTTGTTGAGTACATTGCTAGACCGTTGCCGTATTTTAGGCGCTCAGTTGTGCGCTCATTTGTGCTTCGCCCAGCGAAGTTGTCCTCTCTTTAACTAACTCTCCCTACGTCATCGTAATTGAGCAAAAAACATTTTGTGCAGTATTTAATAATTATAATTGGTATTCAAATTGGTTGAGGAAACGATTTTTGTGTTGCTTAAAAAAATGAGAAAGTAAATTTAAAAAATTAAAACAAAACTAAAAGCTTTTTTTAAAAACAAATTTTATAATTTAATTAGCTTTAATTTACATTTAGATATTTATTTCTGTTTTTAAATAAAAAATTACATTTTAGATCTAAGCTAACACTTTATGAATTTTAGTCAAGCTATGAAGTTGCTGCAAGTGTCATTTTGTATATATCCAAAAAAAAATTAATATAAAAAATAAATTTAAACTCAGAATGTTGCGCTTGTGAACTATATGTATTGTAAGCCAAAAATTTTTAAAAACTTGTTTGTTTAAACTATTTTTTGTTAAGTATTTTACTTTGCTGCCTTTGCATGCTTTGCGCACAACTGTACTACTATTTAGTTGTAGTTAGTTTGTTTAACAACACTGGCGTACAGTTACTTATTTGCATGTTTTCTTTAAACCTTCTGTTGCCAAAATAAATCAGCGTAAAGACAAAAATCGGTTTCCTTTAAATACCTAACATGCATACCAAAAATAAACATGTGTACTAAAATTAACTAGACTCACTATATAAATTACTTACTCTCTTAATCTCTCTCTAACTGTCTGCAACTGTCTTTAAATATGTACCGTGTACTCTCTTTAAAACTTTGTACCACTCGCTCTCTTAACTCTCTAGCTCTATGTATTAACCCATACTCAAGTAGTAGTACCTAGCTAAAGTTGTACCTGGTTAAGCCTTTAAAATCTCTTGATTTTAATTTTTTTTTTTTTTTTGTACTCCTTTACAGCACTCTAGACACATACACACAGCTCACGATTAGACTCACACAAACAAACAAATATATATACACACACAGATACGCACAACTACACACAGAGCGTCGCACAATTTGTAATTCTCAACTTTGTTATACTTTCTGTTTTACTTTACTTTGGCTCTTTATACAACACTATGATTTGTGGTTTTCTGTTTTGGATTTATTTCCTGGTTTCCATTATCCTTTATACGTGTTCCGTTTTCCGTTACTTCCTGAGTGTGGTTTGCGGTGTTTGTTGCATCTTCATAGCTTGCAGGTTCGTTCGCTTGCCTATGATCTATCAATACGTTTACCTGTGGATGCTTTCAAGGGTACGTCACACGATGCGGGCCAGCGTTTGGGTGGCGGCTATGCTGGTCTCTGTCTGGGAGATCCCGACATTGGTGAGCTAACCATATCCGAAATGACTCCCGAGGATATACGTGCTGAACTCAAAAGGTAACGTAAAATAGTTTTTAAGCGCATTAATCAACACTGGTTTCATCAAAATAAAGAGCGGCTGTTAATTTTCTAAATTGGTGCTAAAACTTATTTTTATATTTTTTTGAAAATCTAAAATAATATAAACAAATATTAAAAAAATCTCGAAATAAGTGTAGGAAATGGTGGGAAAGATTTTATGGGAAGATATTTTGTACAACTTACACTGTGGTAGCTCCATTAGGTGTAGGTAAGCACAAACGAAGTATTTTGGATAATACCACCCCAAAAGAGAAAAATAACTGGTCCAATTTTGAAAAGAAATTTATCCCATCAAATTAACATAAAAAGAAATAGTGAAATACCTGGTCGAAGTTCGAAATTTTGAATAAGGACTTCAAATTAAGCTACAATTCGACACATCTGTCATTTTTGGCGATTTAGGAAAAGTTGGGAAATCAATATAAAAAAAAACTATCTCAATGGTGAAGAAATGAAGGCTGGACTTAAACACATAAAAAGAACTCGAGGCAGTGGTTACCAGAAGGAGAGTTTCCTTATATTATATACATAATCTTATACTTTCTTTGGAAATTAAAAAAACCTTTTTAATTAATGCATATTTTCAAAAATGTTGACTTAAAATAAACAAAGTCCTTTTAAATTAACGATAAACATTCATTTTGCTACAAAATAGTCAGCATTTTTTGCATAGTTGCTTATAATTCACAACTACTTAAAGCACAAGTGTATACCAGTAGCTAATTATTTTCTGGTACATTGTGTGTTTAATCCAGTATTATTTATTTATATATTCTTGTGCTTAATACTTTGAAATGTCAGGAGAATCCTATCGTACGGTTTAGCCTTAATTATAAATTTCCCAATTCGTCTCGAATTCTAAACTACACAAAAATGTTTAAAACAGAATTTTTAGTTTTATTTAGTATGCTTTATTTTTAATAATTTTGAAGTTTTACTTAAAGCTATCCATTGTAATTTACAGGGTTAGATAATAAATAGTTTTGATTGGAACAAATGTTTCATGTAAACAGAATTTTAAAAAAAAAGTCGAAAATGTAAACTTTGAAAAATATGTCAAAATTTTAAGCTTAATAATTATTTTGATTATAAAGAATCGTAAACAAATTTGCTATTCGAAAGCTGGGCTCGATCTTCAAGAATCGATATTTTCGACCGATTTCACAAAAAATTCGATTGAATCGATTAATCGGAATAAAACGGTAGGCGTTAATAAGTTAAAGCCGTAGAAAATTACAGGAAAAGAAATCTATATAAAAAATGGCGGACGTAAAGTCGGGCACGGACGACTTTAGGATACCCTGTACCACTAGCTTGTAATAAAGTCCGATTTCTTCACAAAATCCAAAAACAGAAGAATTTTAAGCAAAAAATTTTTTTGACCGATCGTTCCTATGGGAGCTATATGATATGGTCAACCGATTTTGTTCAAATTTGGCACATTGCTTAAGTGCTCTAAAAAATTTCCAAACGCCAAATCTGGTTACGATATCTTCATTAAAAAACGAAATATAGCGAATTTTTCTTTAAAAAAGTTATTTTGGCCGATCGGTCCTATGGGAGCTATATGATATAGTCAACCGATTTCGATCAAATACAGTGATTGGGAACTATAAAAACTTTCGAATACCAAATTTCGTTACTATATCTTCATAAACAAACGAATTACACTGTCCAACAGTGAAAAGAACTTTTCGAAGTGACCTAGTGTACGTTGTAGGTCTTGACGAGTAGATCACGATAGTGTTTTGCATAATTGTCTAACACTCAAAGTCTGAAGTTATCGCTTAAAACTGTTTTTCAGGTACTGCGATCACTCCACTATCACAACGTCGCCATTTTTCAACCGATTTTCAATTGCTTTACGGTTTTGGAAGAAGAAGATTCAAGCTTTAAGATGATATACATTTGTTTATACTTCATACAAAGCAATTCTAAGCGATTTTTCTAAAGAAATCTAAGATTTACACTTTTTTTCGATTTTCACACTTTGAAGTCATTTTTATATAACATTTTGTTAAAACACCTTTAGTTTTTTACATTTAATCTTAAATAATATTAATTCCGAGTAAGAAGTTATGGTTTATTAAAATCGGTCGATAAATGCTTAAGTTACGACGCTTATTGTAAACAATAATATTCAACTTTCACTCGACAAAAAAAATGTTTTAGATGGATAATTCGTTTGTTCATGAAGATATCGTAACCAAATTTGGTATAATGCTTAAGAACAATAAAACTACAAGTGCCAAATTTGGTCGCAATATTTTAAAAACAAACGAAATACAACAAATTTTGTTAAAAAATCGATTTTTTGGAAGACAATTACTATGGGAGCTATATGATATAGTTCACCGATTTTGTTCAAATTTGGCGTTTTGAAATTTTTTAGAGCACTTATGCAATGTGCCAAATTTCAACGAAATCGGCTAACTATATCATATAGCTCTCATAGGAATGATCGGTCAAAAAATCGATTTTATAACAAAATTTATTGTATTTCGTTTGTTTTTTAAAATATTGCGACCAAATTTGGTACTTATAAGGTTTTTATTGTTCTTAAGCATTATACCAAATTTGGTTACGATATCTTCATGAACAGACGAATTATCCATCTAAAACATTTTTTTTGTCGATGAAAATTGAATTTTCTTGATTACAATAAGCGTCGTCAACTTCAGCATTATCGACCGATTTTAATAAACCATAACTTTCTTACTTGGAATTAATATTTATTTAAGATTAAATGTAAAAAGTAAAGGTGTTTTAACTAAATGTTATATAAAAATGACTTCAAAGTGTGAAAATCGAATAAAAAAGTGTAAATCATAGATACCTTTAAAAAATCTCGTAGTTGCTTTGTATAAAGTATAAACAAGTGTATATCATCTTAAAGCTTGAATCTTCTTCTTTCCAAACCGTAAGCAATTGAAAATCGGTTGAAAAATGGCGACGTTGTGATAGTGCGAGTGATCGCAGTACCTGAAACGGTTTTGCGATAACTTCCGATTTTGGGGTGTTAGACAATTTTGAAAACGCTATCGTGATCTACTCGTCAGACCTACAAGTACTGGTCACTTGAAAAGTTCTTTGATTTTTGTCAATTCTGTAGGACAGTGTTATTCATCTAAAACACTTTTTTTGTCGAAGTCGTCTCAAACACCCCCATGGGAGCTATATAATTTATCCCCGATATCAAAAAAATAAAATAAACTTGCCTCCTATAGAATAGTATGGGATATAATGTGAAAGTTTGGTAACTCTAGCTGCATGCCATCTCTGAGATCTAGGCGTTCACACGGACGGACAGACAGACATGGGTATATCGACTTCTCGATTCACCCTGATCATATTTTAGGTAACTTTGGGGTGTCTCCGACGTCTCCTTCTATATGTTACATACATTTTCGGTTGCACAAACTTAATATACCCTTGGTACCATACGGTTCAGGGTATAAGAAGAATAGTTATTCAAAATTCACTTAAATTTATATCCACAATTTAAAATAACAAAAACAAAATTTAAAGCTTGATAAAAGAAACCGAAAAATTAATAATTTGTTTGTTTCAAAGTAAAAACTTAATACGAGAAAACGTAAAAATTAAGTCACTATTTATTTAATTTCTTTAAAATCGTTTGTCAATTCAACAAAAAAGTCAAAAATAAATTTATAGAATACTTAAAAGCGTCCTCAGGTGGAATTAAATATAGATGGAAAAAATTGATTCTTCGACATATTTGGCGAGAGGGAAAATAACTTTTTTTGCCTTGTAGAACTTCCATTCCAAGTCAATTTTTGAATATCTTGAAAATGAAAACTAATTTTATAAAAGTAGGAGACTCAAAATTAATTTTGGAACCATAGTTTAAATAGTTTTATACTTAAAAGAATAAATCAAAATCGCTAAGAGCCCTAAACCGTTTTTCTAACTCATTAAATTGATCCGCCGTAATGTACATAAAAGATCGTTGATCAATAAACAAAAATCGATTTTATTGTCCGAAAAAAGAATCGATTTTAAATCGAATCGATGCCCAGCTGTATTAACTATATCATGTTGCTCCCATAGAACCAATCAGTCAAAAAAATAAAAAATAAATTATGTGGAAAATATTTGTCTCAAACACATTCTTTTTAAATTAATTTATAATTCCACAGAAGTTTATTATTTTAAAGTTGTGTTAAGCAGAAGAACTAAAATAAAAGATAGTTCAATAAAAACTTAAGCCAATTCAGAAGATTAACGCTTACTCACTTAAACCACTCAAATAACCAAAACAAAAACTATCTATAGTAGGGATACGTTACATTCTAATTGTTTTTTTTTTCCACACAGACTGTATACACAACTCGAGATTCTGAAGAACAAAACGCTACGTCAGGACAATCCACATATAAGCAAAAGGCGTGGTGGACGCAAGGCGGGTCATCGTCGTTTCTCATTGCAAGTAAGTGGCAAGGACAAAGACGGCCCCATCCTAGTTACTTAAGGAGCGCTCATTGTACTATAGCTCAATCAATCAATTAGCTACTGCCATCCATTAAAAACAGCGAGCAAAAAACAAAAAAAAGGGCATAAAGTAAAAACCAAACCAGTAATTGTATTAACTGGCGCCAACCTATTTTTTCTAAGGGGCCTAAAGCTATAAATTGCCCTCTGTCCTTTAAAACTTACTTAACTTGCGCTGCCTACCCGAACTTCTCTCTTTCTCTCTATTATCTCTCTATGTACTTTCTTTTCGCACTCTGTAAACTATTTTGTATGCCAATATATAAGTATTATTAACATATAAACATATATATATCATTGTTCTTGTCATGACTTGTACTATATATGAAAAATTAAACATCAAACCTACTATGTACTACCATCAATACCAAAAAAAAATCAAAATCTTACTGTAGAAAAAGGGCAGCAAAGATAAGGTAAGAACTGTTAGCCTAATTGTTACTTAAATGTCAATCCCGTAAACCTTAAAACCCAACTAACTGTTGTTGTACTTAGCAAAAACTCCCAAAAAGCGCACGTTTGTCTAAGTACTTGATGCATCAAAAGTATCGATACCACGTCTCTACTAACTGTCTACTGTTTTAAGCAATACTAGCCCCAGCAATGTGTGTGTCTGTGTGTGCGTATTGCCTAACCCTTGCATTTTTAAACCTTATGCATGCAGCCCTGGCTGAAACAGCTCATTAGCACTTCATACCCGAAATATGTCTAAAACCATAAAGCACATACTAAGTTGTAGTACTCTTTAGTGGCTAAAAGCAGCTTTTGGCTATTGACCAGCTTTAAATTTTGTTTGTCTGTTTGTTCTTCAAAACACTTCACAGGCTTTAAGTGCCAAACATCGCAGCAACAAGCATCATCAGGATATAGAAATAACCGAAGCGGAGCCATCACGCACGCCCGAGGACTCAGTTTGCAGTGCCGAGGGTCCTACAGATACCTATGCAGAAATATCGGGCATATCGCATTCAATGCTATCCCATTCAATGGTCTCACACTCAGTAGTTTCGCATTCAAAGTAAGCGCATCTCCCACAAAAAAAAAAACTCCCCAAAAAAAACCAAAAACAACAAAAAATTCAGTGTTCCAGAGAGTTAAAACAAGTTGTATATATGAATTATATATATAATGAAAAAAAACACATATAAGCAGACGAGGTGTGCTCAAAAAGTAATGAGAATAGGGAAAATTGTCGAATGTGCAGCAAACATAGATGTTTAGTCTGTTGACCTTTAAAATTTGTAGAAGTTTTGTAGTGTTGGTAAACATTTTAGTATATTGAGTGCATAAAGTTCGCCATATTGGATATTTAGTTCATTAACAGCTGTCAAACGATAAATCGACGATAATAAAAATATTTTAAATGAATTCGAATTTAATTTAGCTAGTGGCGCGAAATAGTGTTACCAGGTTTTAAAAATATGAAAAATGTTTTTAAAAATTAAAAAAAAAAAAAATTTTTTTGTCTTGAAAGCTTATTAAATAACAGAAACCGCAATAATAATTTATTTACTGTCAAAAATCAAAGTGAAAAAATATTTTGTACTTATTTTTTAAATTAGGTAAGAACTAAAGAAATCAACTTGTTTAAAGTTATTTGCATTAAAAAAAAAAATTGTATTGCTTAGTCACAAATAATACAAATTTGTTTTAAAATCTTCTTTTAATAATTAAAAAAAAGAGTTACTTTGAAATTTTTATTTAAATTGAGAAAAAACATTTTTTTATTTATTATATTTCTATTGAATTACAATAGCTGACATATTTCTATGATCTATACATCAGCTTACAGGAAAATTAACCTTTATATAAAAGAGTTTTTGCGAGGAATTTTGAGTCGAGATGCTAAAGATAATGACCGTAAAATTTTTTTCTTTAAAACGGCTTTTGACACACTTTCGAAAAACACGTTTTTGGGTCTTGTTGCTAGAATTTATTCAGAAAATCCAAATTTCTTTTATATTACAATAGCTGATAAATTTCTATGAACAATAGCACTAATTTACAGGAGAATGTACCTTCCTATAAAAATATTTTTTAAGAGTAATTTTTGGTCGAGATACACGATAATGACAGTCATATTTTTTCTTAAAAACAGTTTTCGAGATATTTTCGAAAAACACTTTATTGCGTCTTGTTTTCAGTTATGTGTGAATACTACCTTGATCAAAAAGTTTCCGCAATTTATTCAGAAAGTCGAAAATACAAGATTATTCATCAAAATCGATCTTGGCTTAAAACGGAATGAATGGGTATATACGGTGATTTATGATATATGAAAGTTAAGTCAAAATTATTGAAGTTGCAAGCAACCAAATTTAAATAAAGTAACATTTTCGACAATTTTAAAAAATTATAGATTACCAGAAGACAAATTTTTTATAAATTTGTTTAAGCTCTCGAACAAAAGGATCAAGGCATCCACAGCTCTTACCCGAATATACGATTTTAAGATAGAAGTGTTCGTAAAAGAATTATCAGCTGAAAGATAGACTTGAAATGTTTGTGAAAAAAATTATTTTCGGATCGATATGTTCGAAATAGAAATATCTTTCTTATGATTCTCTGATAATTCTTTTAAAATCATTTCGAGCCAAAAATCGTCATAATCGGGTAAGAACTGTAGAAGATGTGGAACCATGTACAGAGGTTCCAATCATACTTTTGTATGTACAAAAAATTTTGCACTCAATTTTTTCGTTTGGGTTCAGTTTCCTCTTCATGAATTTTGATTATCGATTTGGTTCCATAGCATCTACAGTTTACGATCTTAAAATCGTCAATTTCGGGTAAGAGCTGTAGAGCTATGGAATCATGTACAGAAGTTCCAATCTTTACCCAAACACACTTTTGTATGGGGAAAAAAATATTTGATCCAACGTTTTTCGTTTGGGTTCATTTACGTCTTCACGAATTTATTTGCAGCAGTTGTCGCGATATTTCGATCATGGTTCCATAGAAGAGTTAGAGTTTCTATCCGATCAAAGATCTTAGATACGCCTAAGATCGTAAAAATCGGGTAAGAACTATAGATACTATCCACCATTTCGTTCACGAAATATTTACAAATAACTGAAAACAATACTCAAAAACTTTTAAATTTTGAACAAAAGTAGGAACTGGAATAAAACCTACAGCAATACAGAACACGAATTCGCTTATTAAGGCTCAAACATACCAGAAGATCACCAAGACTGAGCTGTCAAAAAAAACCTTTTCGAATATGTTTACCAACACTGCGGCGTTCTGTAGAATACCAAAATTCTCGTTACTTGTTCAACACTACTCGTCCGTATAGTTATTAGGCAAACTGCAACTGTGTAATTGGTGCAGCACAAAACACAAACAATAAAAATATTTACTTTAATTTTCAAAATGCATAAGCAGAAAGGAAATGTAATATGAAAAGCAACATTTAATACAAATAATAATAACATAAATTACTTTATTTTAACAAGGGGCTCTGAAAGTGAGCATAACTGCTTAAAAGCAAACAACTTTTTTGTACAATTTTGATACATTTTTAGAGCTGTTTTAAATGTGTGCTCTGAGTTTTTTTTTCTCAAAAGAAAATATAGCAAGCAAATTTTACTACAACATGTGCAAAATGATAAAAAAAAGAGAGCCCACCTTTGTAGCTAAATAATACACTGTGACAAACCAAAAAAAAAAGGAGTTATACTTTACTTACTTATTATACAAGTAAATGCAATACAAACTGTAGTTGAAGTAACGCCAAAATCAAGCAGCGATCAAAATATTTCTTAAGTAACTCTCATTTTCAAGCCAATAACTTAAGTTCCTTTGAATCAACAGTTACTATAATAATGTTTTGCCTTTAGTTAAAGAATTTTTGTTTTTTTGTTGTGTGTGTGTTACCAGAGTACTACTTATAGAGTAGCTAAGCCTAGACAGATAAATCATTTGAAAACCAAAATAATCAGTTGTAAATTTGAGCTTATAGGCATTAAACTTAATATATATTTAATGAAAGAAAGTCCTTTACTTGTATACTTACATGTGCTTAGAATTTACTTATACAGATTTACACTTATGTATAACTTACACACACTATTGCTATGCCACACACACGAATAATGAACTTGAAAAATTTCACTAAGAAAATTTGACTTTGGCCAGCCGAAGTTTACATACTCTTGCAGAATATATAATGACAAATTTGTGAGTGCGCCTAATGAGCTAAGACAGTTTTACAGAACTATATATCAACAAAAACTGCAAAATATATAAATCGGAAATTTTGAAAAAATTCAAATTCTGCTGTCTATATAATAATAGTCATTGGAATTTTTTAATAGGCCGATATTATTATTTTTCAAAATTTGCTAATTTATTTAGAAATTAAAAAATTTATTCTCCCGCGTTTTGGGTATAAGAACATTATTTCAAATTTTTTGGATTTGAAAATATTTAATAAAAAGGGTATACATTTTTTAAGAGCTTTTATTAATTTTTTCGAAAATTCTTTAAGTTGTTTTAAAATTAAAAAATGTATTCTTCCGCGAAGAACATTATTCATTATTTTTCAAAATTTGCAAATTTATTTTGAAACTAAAAATTTTTCCCCCGCGTTTTGGCTATAAGAACATTATTTAAAAAATTTTGGATTTGAAAAAATTTTAATAAAAAGGATATATATTTTTTAAGAGCTTTTATTTTTTTCTTTTTTAAATTGTTTAAGTTTTAAAATTAAAAAATATATTCTTCCGCGAAGAACATTATTCAAAAATTTTTGGAGATGAAATAATTTAAAAAAAAAATATATTTTTATTGAAATTTCAACGTTTACTGAAAATAATTTAAAAAAAAATAATTTGTTGAGCAATATTAATATTTTTATATTTACCTACAAAATAAGTATAGTTTTTTTTCACTGTAAAAAGATAACAAGATCTATAAAATATTACAAAAATGTATTACAAATTTTGGGATTTTTTGAGAAAAAAAACTTTTTTAATTAAAAAAAATAAATTTATGTTCTAAATTTTTTAAAATTTAAATTTTATTTTTTTTTTACTAAATTGTTCCCCCAAACCGACTTGATTCATATTCTCACCGAATAAACGTGCTACATAAAAAGGAGGAACAAAGTTAAAAAAAACGTTTAAAAAAATATTATTTTTTTATAAATTTCATTTTTTTTTTGTGTAAGAAAATATTTTAGTTAAAATAATTAAATATATTTTTTAAATATTTCTATTGCCAACTTAGAAAAGAGAAGCGTTGAAAATTTTCTTCAAGACTAAACAAAAACAAAAAACACGTTTTTAAATTAGTTTTGGCTAATAAAATTAAATATATTTTTTAAATATCTCTATTGCCAACTTAGAAAAGAAAAGCATTGAAAATGTTCTTCAAAATTAAACAAAAACAAAAAACACGTTTTTAAATTAGGCCGAAATTACTTTGTTTAAATAAACGTTTTTAATAAAAATAATTAATTTTAATTTAATAAAAATTAAAAAAAAAATATTAATTAAATTTAATAATTTAAATTTAATATTTTATTTTTAATTTAATATTTTTGTAAGAAAATGTATTAGCTAAAAAAATTAAATGTTTTTTTAAATATTTCTATTGCCAACTTAGAAAAAAAAGTCCATTCAAGAATTTTCGTCAAAATTCAATAAAAACAAATTTTTTTAAATAAAACCGAAACGCGTTATATTTGAAATCTGAAATTTTTCGAAATTTATGTTGGTAAAAATCATTTTTCTTTTGTTAAATTTCATATTACATTTTAAGAAAATGCGTTCGTTAAAAAATTTCAATATTTTTTTGAAATATCTCCGTTGCAAACTGAGTTTAAAAAGAAATGCATTTAAAATATGTTTGTCACCATTGAATAAAAACAATTTTTTTTTAAATTAAGCCAAACCACGGTTTATTTAAGAACTGCAATTTTGCAAAATTTTGTTTTTTGTTCTATGTCCGAACTGCATCAATAGTTTTCCAAAACAGCTGGGAGCAGTTTCCAGCACCTTATCCGGCTAGAGCCTCTAAGTCGGATTCAATCATGAATTTTTTTCGCTTAAATGTCAGAACCACCGACTTTTTCTATCTATACATATTTCTTATCGCAGTTATTTTATATCAATTTCTTAGAAGATTCCGATCTCTCCTGTTGAACCTTTTTTTGACTTTGTTGTGCCTATCAGATCTAGTTTCAATATATGTCCAATGTTTTTTCTCAAGGTTCTCACTGTACTGAGCTGAAATTTGGATTTAGCTGAGTAGGAATTTTTTTAAATTACTTTATGATTTTTTTTTGACTTGAACCCACTATCAGCTCTAATTCCAATATTTGTCCAATGAAATAGCTGAAATTTGGATTAAGCTGCGTAGGAATTTTTTTAAATTATTTAATATATTTTTATTAGACTTGAACCCAATTTGAATTTTCAAGATTTTTTAAATTTCTTAGTAACAATTATAGTAATAAACCTATTAAAAGCAAAAGAAGTTCCTTCATAAACCAAAAAACAGTGTTGTAAAAGTCGCAAGTGTCCTCTGCAAGGGTATAAAACTAACTAAGCTATAATGCACCTTGTAAATACGTATGAAAGATAGCTGGCAATGAAGAGAAAGCGTGAAGAGAAATCGAAAGCAGCACAAAACTTTGTCTGAGTGTAAGAGAGAGCGCAGCTTAGCAAAGTTTCAAACCAGAAGAATAACCACAAAAAGAGTGTTGCATAGCGTGTTTTGGAAAGAAATTTGTTTGTAATTGTATTGGTATGAGTGTAAGCGTAAGTAAATTTGAAATGTAGCTGAAAAAGCAGAAAGAAATTTGTCCAAAAATTGTTTTTTCGCTATACAAAGTAAAAAAATTTCAATTCTGTCATGGAGAAAACCAAATTAAAGCAGCTATAAAAGTTTTTTAAATTGTTTTTAGTAGGTTATTATATGAAAATTATTATAAATGAATACATAAATTGAAGCGTAATGCATTTCAAATGTATTTAAATTTAAAAAGTTTGTAGACGGCAACTCGTTGAAAACTAAAAGCGTAATATTCTGAATGAGTCGATAACTGTGTGCAAGTACATGCAAATTATATAAGTACTTATATAAAACAAAAATTAAAAATATATATATATACATATATACAAGCCATATACATACAGTACATACAAACATAGGCATTTATATGAGGTATATACAAATAAAAAAAAATATAATGGCAAATGGTAAAATTAGATACAAACTTAAAAAAAAAATCATACAATATGCATGCAAAAAAGTTAAGCATTTAAAAGATTAAAAGAAAAAAAAGAAAAAGCAAATTTTTGATTGCGTTTGATCAAAAGTGTGTGTTAAAAAAATATTAATATTAAATGGTATATACATAAACATATACATACATATATACATAAATAAATATGTACTTATATTATATATAAATATACATAAATATATGTGAATGTAATTGACAGCAGCAAAACAATAATAAAAACAAAAACAAAAAAAAACTAAAACGAGAGGCATACAAAAAAGCATTTTGAAAGTGTGATAGTGTTCATAATATTTGTTCATTGTATTAAAAAATTTAAAAACAAATGCAAAAAAAAAATACCGAGAATAATTAACAATGAATGTAATTTATGTAATTTAAGACAAACAAAAATAAACGTAATGAAGAACAAAATGTTTCATAGCAATTACAAGGCGTTTATTCTGTTGTCTATGAGCTATACCTAAAAAACTTGGATAAAGTATTACTTTGATCTATGTGTGTTAAGGACGTCGTGAAGAGAATAAAGTTGAAACAAATTGTAATGCAAATACTTTCAAATAAATTATATATACATATATATAAAAAAAAAACAAATTGAAAAGAAATAGATATTAATAAATATAAATAATGATTAAATCAAAAGCAAATGTCTTTTATTCTGAAGTAAAATTGGTTTGCGATTTTCGGTCAGAGCGATTGTAGAATTTATTTGGAGCAACTGTGAACTAGACCCTGTGAGAGGACTTCTTCTAAAGAGTTTCAAAAAGTTAAAACCAATTTTATATGACAGTGATATTTATGAGTAGATCATACACTTTTTCGTTATATTTTAGAGGAAGAAGAAGGTAAGAATTACATTAGTTTCAAATATTTGAAGAAGTGAAATGAAATATTTATTTATTTTATTTTATAGTATGGCGTAAGAAGTTGAGACAAGACAATTGTTGTTAAATCTGAAGATTAAATTTTGTTGAATCTGTATAGATGAAATTAAAGTTTATCCCCCACGCGGATCCTATTCTATATTTATAATGATTAAATGAAAGCAACTGTCTTTTATTCTTACTGTAAAATTAGTTTTTATATTTATCAGAGCGTTTTTAAGAACTCATTTTGAACAGTTTTGAACTGAGCCTGTAAGAAGATTCTTCTACAGATTTTCAAAATGTTTTAACCAATTTCATTACAGTGAGATTTTTGAGTAGATATTAACACGTTTGCATAAATTCTGGGGAAGAAGAAGACAAGAATTATAGAAATTTCAAATATTTGAAACAAATTATACATACAGTAATATTTATTTATTTTATGTTTTTTATTAAGATGGCTTAAACTTAAAAGTATCAAGAAACGAAATATTTGGTTGAATCTAAACATGAAATCGAAACCTTCACAAGGATCTAGGCATTCGCGCTATGTGGGTGATATAGTTAACATAAACTTAGCGACCGTTACGCTGATCGAATTAGAAACCATCCGAACTCGCTTGCATGCGCTCTGGCCGGTCATAGTACCGATGAAGACGCCTAAAACGCCTTCATCCAAACGACCTCAGAAGGCGTGTCATGTCATTAGAGTCTACTTGATTTTTTTTTAAATATTTGGTACATTATATAGATGCTAATCTAAATGATACCACACAAATAGGTTTACTTTAAGTGTATAGTGATTTAGCTTTTCACTAAATATTGCGATTATAACCCATAAAATCAAGGTGTTGACTTTATCCATTAATAACTATATTTCTGTTTTTAGACAAAATAAACATTTTATAATAAAACACTTAACTTTTCCCTCAAGCGTATCCTTTTCTATGATAAATAATGTTTAGAGCCAAAACCAATATCTTTTATTCTTATATAAAATTAGTTTACATTTTTATCAGATGCGTTTTTAGAATTCATTTGAACAGATTTGAAAGAGAATTCTTGCTAAAGAGGACCTCAGCCGAGTTCCCATGTATGTATGGAGGGAAAATAACGCATTATCTCCGGAACGGCTGAACCAATATAAACCAAATTTTGCATACACAATCTGTAGCCCAGTTTACGAGACTTAAGGTGAAGGATATTAAGAAAAAACAAAAAAAAAGTACATAACGTTTTGGTCGATGGTTTAAAGATTGTTATGAATATCTGATGACATTCAATTTTCCACAATAAAAACTAAGGAGTTAAATGTTGCCAAAATATTCAGTTCATAGCTCGTTTCTCCAAAAGCAGATGCTCGTCTGGCTTTTAACAGTCTTGAGTTGAGGAGTTAGTTAGTTGCAAAATACGTTTTTGCGGCCATTTATAAAACTTCAATATTGCCTGATTTTTTAGGTAGATAGTATTAAATTTGTGCAAGGCAAAAATGTACGTATCATACAAAAGGAGACGTCAGAGACCCCCAAAGTACTTCAGCGATACTAAATGCTAGAGCATCCAAACTTTCAGATTAGATCCCTTATTATTCCATAGGAGAAAAGTTTATTTTATTTTTTTGATACTGGGATTACCTTAAATGGCTATTTTAACTGGAATTTCTGCGAATCACGAAAAAAAAATTAATTCGTTTGCTTATGAAGATGTCGTTACCAAATTTGGCTTTCGAAAGTCTTTTAAAACTTCTTAGCACTGGACCAAATTTGATCAAAATCGGCTGACTATATCGCCGTAGCCCCCAAAGGACTGATTAATCAAAAAATGTTTATGTAATGCAAATTTTGTGTTTCTAGAGAGGACTCGTGAGTCATTCGGGCATTGGAGTTTTATGAACGCATTATTTTTTTTTTCATCAAATCATCATTACTCTCAGAAATCCTTTCTATACTTTTTTTCTGTTGATCTCGAACTTTTCAAATATTATACGTATTTTCATGAATTAAGAATAATTGATAGGGGCCCGGATCCAAGATTTCCCCCGGGGCCCGAATATTATCTCTACGGCCCACTGTATTCTATAGTCGCCCAAGCCTGTAAGAAGAAGCAGAAACTCAACGTATTATATTATAATCTAGTTGAAAGTTTGGACAAATGTGATCCCTAATATAAAAATCAAGTATATAAAATTAGGCCTAAAAATGATTTGTTCCAACTTAAGAACTTTCAAAAGCGCAAACACTGCCGTAAAAATGGCGAAGGAACAGGAGTCCCTGCGGGCTTTAGCTAGTGATCGGCTGAAGCATTGTTTTGTGGCTCTAAGTCGATCCACTTTGAACATATCTTTTTATTAAGTGGGGACAAAAACCTCTTGCCATTTAAGATCTTTGAAGATCTCTCAGGAAAAAGCTTTTGCAATACAGAGATTTCTAACTTTTTTAATGATATTTTTACGACATACGATTTCAGATGATTACTCACTGATCAAAATTTCATAAAGTTTATCGATGCTGTCTTATTGAGATAAAACACGTGTAAAAAAATATCGCACGAAAATGATCACGATTCAACTAAATTTTTTGAGCGGTAAAAAAAAAACAAAAAGCACTCGAGTGTCAAAACGTTCCATTTATTTTTAGCTAAAAATAGTACACAATGCAGATGTCAATTTTGACAGCACTTGGAACCGTCTTTCCCCGGCTAGATTGAAATCTCTTTGTTTGAACAGGCAGAGGGCAACGCGTCTTTTCTTTGGTACCAATGTTTTCCTGCTGACAGAGCCGGAACCAGGTGGAAGGATTTAAATCATTTATGTTAATTATTAGATTGTAGCTGTAACTATAATTATTATTGTAAATAAATATATAAAATATATTATTTTCAAAAAAAATAAAATAAGTTAACAAAAAAATATTACCATGAATTTATTTTGATTGTCAAATTTGTTTTATAGCTTAACTGAAAAAGTAGTGGAGGAAAATGAAAGAAATTAAAATATCTTCCAATGTACACATCTAAAAGTTGTTTTAAGGAAGATCTACGATCTTGGCGGTACCAATTGAATCTCAATATAACTACAGCTTTAAGCACATCTCGACGGCTTCGCATTTCTGTTCACTAGATTCTGTGGTATGCCAGAAATCTCTTAACGATTACGTCGAATCAAAATTCCAATGCTTTAATATATCTGGCAAAGATGATCATATTGCTTTTGGCTACACTTAAAAAAGTTTTGCCCCTCTCTTAGCCTGCTTAACGTTCGTAAGAGATTTCTGGCACAACACCTTAATTCACACACAATTAATACCATCTCACCTGTACTGTACTTATAAGTCGTTAGCTGTAGGGAATTTCATTTTATACGTATAGTACTACTACAAATCGGACTTTATTCGTATATATATAATTATTTTTATATATATGTTTTTAATTGAAATATTGCTTGCATTGTTTATTATGCATTTTCGTTAGTTTCTTTCGGTACGTAGATTGCATACACATAATTTGTTTCATATTTATTATTATATATATATATATCATTTTAATTACAATTTAAATTCTACTTACTTTGTTTTCTTTTCTTTCATCATCTCTCTGATTTCTCACCATTTTTTTTAGTTAAGAGCTAATAGTTATAAATGGTATTTAGTACGTATCGTATTTAACATGATTAGTTCGTTTGCATTCATTACATATTTGCTCGATTTCCTTATATAATTTTTTTTTAATTTCTTTTGAGTGTTTTTTGTTTTTTTAATTCATCTTTTTAACTACTCTGTATACAAAGCTTAAGATTAGTTGCGGTTAGATAAGCCGTTTTGCTTTGTTGTTGCATTTGATCGACAACTCGAGTTTTTTAAAACTTAAATAATTAATTAGTATGTAAACGTACTTAAAAATTATTTTGGTTTTTTACATGCGCTGCGCATCGTTATTTTTTATTTAATTTTGTTTTTGTTTTAAATTTTGTTTTTCTCGTGCGGTGTCATTTTAGGTAGACTATCTTTTCACTTGAGTGTTTGTTTTTATTATTATGCATTAATATTAGATATAACACTATATAAGTTGTTGTTTTAATTGTTTCTTTTTTTATATATATATAAAAATGTACATAATTTTGGTTTCGCTACAGTTTAGTACGTACAACTTGCATTTGATAGTTTAAAAAATTCCTTTAAGTATTAAAATTTAATTAAATTGTTTAATTATTATATTACAAAAACAGTTATAAGCTTGTTAGTTTTGTTGTTGTTGTTGTTTTATTAAAAAGCTTAGTTATTAGAGAATTATTTTTATATATTATGATTTGATTTGTTTTTTAAACTAGTTTGGCGCATAAAGCTGTGTTGCATTTTGCATAGATTTGAATTCATTATTAAATTTTAATTAATGTTTTCTGACTTGCTACTTAAATACTTTTATTTTGCGTTAAAATGCAAATTTGTTAAAGTTAATTTAGTTTAATTATTTAATTGTTTGTTTTTGTTTTGTTTTTATACAATCTCACTGTTGTTTTTGATTTGTTTGGTTTTTGGGCAAACAAAAAAAAAGCAGCGCTTAAAACTTAAATGATTTATAAATTTAAAACAAAGGTTAACATTTTTTAATGTAAAAATTGTTAAGCAAAAACAATGTTAAAGTATTAGTGTATAAGTGTAATTAATTAAAAACATAAACAATTTATAATTTTAAGTTAAATTTAAATTTAAAGCCAAACAAACGAGATCCTGCTCGTATGCAAATAAAGTCAATAATTAATTTAGTTTTGTTTTGTTTCGTTTTTGTTTTGAGTAAAAATTTCGAAAATGTTTTGTTTGAGTTTTCTTTTTTTTTGTATAATAAATAATGAAATTTGTTGCTTTTCAAATTATATAATTATAAAAATAATTTAAGTTTTGAGCGTAAAGATCCTCTTTTTTTTATCTATGAAAAAATTCTACAAACACTTTTTTAAAACAAATTATAATATATATATGATAATAAAAAATATTTCTCTGTGTTTATATATATAGTTGCATACATACTTATGTGTGTATGTAAAAGTACATATGTATATAGAGCAGCCATATATACATATGTGTATATAGTGTGCGTGTGTGTATGTGTATGTGCATCATAATCATTTCAACATTATCAAGCATGATAATATAAAATCTCATTGAAAGTAATCGTGTATAACAAAAAATATGTGTTTTTTTGAAAATCAAATCGTATTGCACAAAACTTAAAGATTAAATAAAGTTTTAAGCTATTTTTTAGTATATGTACTTATTGTTTTTTTCTTGTTTTGAAACTTTATATAATAGTTTGCAAAAGTAGAGTCTAGCAGCACTTTAAAGTTATATGCCAGTCGTTGGTTGCTTGAATTCTTTCTTGCTGGTTTCACTACGTCATCGTCATCATCATCCGTCATCTATTTATCCGCCAGTTAAGGTTGTTCGTCTTTGAAAAGGTCTTTCATTTCTTATTAATTTTTTTGCTTTTTTTTTTTAATTTTGTTTAAGCTGTTGTGCTTGGTTTCTTTGGGTCAGCTATGGAGCGCCCGCCGCTGGGCCTTCCCTAGAGCGGATGCAGTTTCGTTGTGTGCACGGTAAGGGCGCTGCGTTGCGTGAACCTTTTGTCGCAGTAGGGACAGATGTAGGGCTTTTCTCCGGTGTGTGTGCGTATGTGTTTCGTTAGATAGTCCTTGACGCTGAAAGCTTTCTCACAGTAGCCGCAGTGAAAGGGTTTTTCACCTACAAAACGTGCAGAATTGGGAATTTGGAAACATTAGCATATAACGGGCACCACACTTTATGAAGCGTGCAGTACCAAAAAAGAATTTTGGAATTGAAATATATATACGTATATATATATAAGATAATTGTATATTATATATATATATGTATATATATTTTTGTTGATTTTTGAGTGTTAAAATGCAAACGACATATTATTATTACGTAATGAGATGAGGCGGCGGGCGAGATTTGTGTTGTTTTTTTTTTTGTCTTTTTTTCATTTCAATTTTGGTAGAAGTTTTATTTTTTTTTACTTTATTTTGAAACTGGTTGTTTTTGCCAGACGGAAGAGCAGGGCAAGAATGAAGCAAAAGTTTAATTAAATTAATTGGTACAGCAGACAACAACAAATTAGAACTGTTGTTATTTTGAGAGTGTTAAGATTTTTAGTAAGCGTCAAATAATTATAAATTTATTGCATAAGCTTTTTTTCTAATTGGAGTTTCCATTGTTTAATTTTTTTAATTCTGGTAGATAGTCCACTTAAGTACTCTATACAAAATTTTTAGTTTGCGGAAATTTACTATCTATATAACTCTGATTCTATGCAAAACTTATTTGAAAATACCGAATATCGTAAAAATCTTTTCAATTTAAAATTCTAAATAATCGATAACAACGTATGAACTAAAAAATAGCAAGCACTGCTTTGATTCTTCTTGATTTAAAGCCTAAAGGATGTTTGGAGTTCAGAAATCTACAAGCTTAGTTTAACGATTTAAGGTCTTTATTTTGGACACGTGTTTTATTCCACCAATCGAATAACGTAAATTTATGGTACAGAGCGTTTCTTACAGTCGTAATACATATGATACATTATATATTGCCATACTCAAAAATAGACCTAATTAATAGTAAACCAAATTAAATTTTAACAAGATCTGTTTTATTCGGTTTTAAAATAACACGGTTTAGAAAAGAAATTGTTACACAAAGAACGATAAAAAACAACGATTTAATTTAAATTTTAAAGAAAAATATTTTCATATGCCTAATCTTGCTATTCATCCGGAAAGTCTCTTGGATTAATATATGGGTACGGTACAAAAAATCTCTGACCGTATTAGTCCACCTCTTTGTGAGGAACCCTTGGAAGAAAAAAAAATGTAACCTATGCTTTTAGAAATTGTGTAAGGGAATTCTCTTTTCAAATGTTTTTGAAGCAGCTTCAGGATTTACTTCATGTGTTTATTATTACACGAATTTTTCTGAAACGTATTTTAGCTCTTCTGTAAAATCAGAATGAGGTGTAATCGATATATCGTATAAGCTGGTGCATTTGGTCATTGGAGGGTTATTTACTTCGAAAAGTAAGTATATCTACGTTCGCAAAAGATTATTAGCCCAATTTGTTAACCTTTGGGAAAGGTCCGGACCCGAAAACCAACCCCGTGGATAGACAAAGCGGAGTCAATATGCTGTTAGATATTACAATAACAGCTTCTAATTTGGGACGACTTTTTTGAATTACTATTGAATTTTCTGAATTATTCTGTACTCTCCAAATTTGAATGTATCTTTAATATTTTTCTGAAAACATGATTCAAATTTCTAAAAATCATAGAATTGAAATCTTACTTAACAGTATCTAAACGGAAACTAGATACGATTTAAAACTAAATATTAGAGAATGGAATTCCATTGGGCCTAAAAATTATATTTTTTTGGCGATTTAGTTATTGCAACTGCTAAGAAGATATATATCATATAGGTAAAGGAGTCTAAAAAGCTTACAATAGCAGCTCCTGATTTGGGCCGATTTATTTTAACTACCTAGTTAGATATTGAATTTTCTAAGTTAATTTGTACCCTCCAAATTTTAAAGTGCCTTTTATATTTTTCTATAAAACATGATTTCCATTTCTAAAAATTATAAGGATTTGAAATCTTTTTGAACACTATCTAAACGGAAACTAGAATCGTTTCAAAACAAAGTCCTAGAGAATGGAAGTCATTTACTTTATTGAGACTAGAAATTATATTTTCTTAGCAATATAATTATTGAACCTGGTATATAAGATTTAAATGTCAGTAGTATAGGTTAAGGAGGTTAAAGAGCTAACGATACTAGTTCCTGATTTGGGGCGATATATTTTAACAAGTTATTCATTGAAATTTTAAAACTAATTTGGCTCCTTAAATATTTTTCTGGAAAACATGTTTCAAATTTATAAAAATTTTATATTTTTTTAATATGCTGGAAAACGATTTTTTTAGTTTTAGTTGAAGTTCGTTTTCACTTCAATATTCAAGTATTATTTCTAGTTAAGCCAAACAATCGAAATTTAGAACAGGCCTGCTTATTGCCTATAAATAATAATCATATTTCATACTTTCGGATATATTCAATTAAATAACAATAAAAATTAATTTCTATCCGTAGTTTCTATCGCTTTAAAAAGCATTTAAATTCGAATTTTAATGAATACGACTTTGGGATACCCTGTACCACCGCATAGCAAATAAATCGAGTATATTGCTTCGGAACTCTAAAGAATATTTGTTTGCCAAATTTGGTTAAGATGTGCCGGAAACACAGAAGATTTTCGGGTCCAGATTCCTCCAAAAGTTGGAAAATAGGTTCACAGATTTATACCACCTCTTAATAGTGAAAAGTCCCCTATTAAGAAATCCTGGATCTGCGCCTAGTCACTACGCCTAGTCACACACGAAAAACGAATTTTGCACCAAAAATGTTTTTTTGAACGATCGGTCCTATGGAGCCATATGATATAGTAAACCGTTTTTGATCAAATTTGGTACAGTGCTGGGGAACTCTAAAAAACTATTAAAAATCTCATTTTGTAACGAAAGTTTCATAACCAAACGAATTATCCATTTAAAACTTTTGGATTTTTTCGATGTTCTCTGATACACTCACAGGGAGGCTATATAAAAATAATACAATAAGCGTGTCTTCCCCGACGTAATAAGGCCTTTTATCTAAAAGTTTTGTTGCTGTAGCTCCTACCGTCTCTGAGGTCTAGGTAATCATACACACAGACAGACGGACATGGGTGTATCGGATTTTTCTGATCATATTTTAGCCAACTTTAAGGTTTCTCTGACGTCTTTGTTTTAGGCGCGGACAAACTCAACATAAACTTTCTACCATAAAGTAGAGGGCATCAAAATTCAGGTCTTTCTGCAAATTCCATCATTTTCAATTAAATATTTGTTTTCTTCAATAGCTTGCTTGCTCTTTAAATTCTTAAGTTTTTTAAAATTTCGTAACTCAAAGCACATTTTCTTAAATAGATTTTTATAGCCTTGTTTTATTTTTAGACATTTTTAATTTTGAGCATTAGAAGAAACTTTAATATATGCGTGTGAAACTCGGATCAAGGAATAGATGTGTCTGTTAGAAACATTGTACTTCGTTCTAATTATAGAGCGTCTACTGTACCATTATTTTACATATGAAATGGACATTTACAACTGTTGCTTTTTAATGCACAGCTCTTCAGTTTTTGCTGAGGCTCGTGTCAGCTGAGCGTTTACAGCGTGCATATATTGCATATGATTGAAATAGATTGAATTTGATTGAAATGGCAAATGAGTATGAGACAATTTGCAAAACAACTTTTGTTTATGTTTTTTTTTTTTAATTTGCGCTGACTGCTTAAAAATTTGTGATTTTTTAAGAGTTATCAAACTTGATATATATTTTTTTTTTGGTGATTTGAATTGTTTGATTGAACGAGTCGATTGATTGATTGGTCGATTGATTGATTGATTAAGATAGAGAGAGATTGATTGACTGACTGATTTGATTTGAAAAATATTGCTTCTCACCCGTGTGAGTCGTTAAATGTTTGTTCAGGTAATCCTTAACAGTGAACGCCCTGCCACAATAGCCACATCTAAATGGTTTCTCACCTGTATGTATGCGAGTGTGCTGTTTTAGTGTATTCGATTGAGTGAAGGACTTGCCGCAGTAGGAGCACGTGTAGGGGCGTTCTTTGGGCGGGGCGCTGTTGAAGAAGAAGGCAGTTGTTGTTGTTGTGGTGGTGGTTGTGGTGTTGTTGTTGCAAGTGAAGTAGTGAAAAAGTTTCGAAGTAAACAAAAGAAAGAAAAGCGCAGAAGAAAAAGAAAGAAAATTCATTAGAATCTTATATATAAAGGATTAGCTTCAATATTACACACACACAGACAGACAAACACATCAAAAAAAATTGCAGCGTGGAGCGCATGAGCCACGCCTACTTAAGGCACACGGCGTACTCACACGCTCGCTTTTGGTAAACATCAAAAACTTAACAATAACAATGTATAAACCTATGCGCTGCACTGCAGCAGTCTTGCGGCTGACATTGTAAAGGAAGCTCTCAATATCCAGGGATCATATAAGCCGTACATGCTGCAGTTAGCGCGCTGTAAATTGTGTTATAAATGTACAGATATATATATAAAGTGAATTTACTCTTCGCCCGTGTGTATCTTGCGGTGCATGGCCAGTGTGCCGGGTGTCTTGAAGGTTTTCGGACAATCCGGACATTTATGCCGTATCTTATGCGCCAAGTCGGCAGCCACCGTTTGTGTGCTAACTAACACGCTTGTGGTGGCGCCTGCTGTCGGCGCCGTGGGCACGCCAGGATTGGCTTGTATTGCATAGACGGGCACCGAATTCACATCGCCGCTATCGCTCAGACTAAGTGGCTCCTCTTTGATGATGACCTGCGGATGACTGACTGTACCGCCATTGCCATTCTTGTTCAGCTTAACAGTTAAGGGTGGCACTTTAAGCGCTACTTGTGCATCGCTTAGCTCTTCCTGCTGCTCGCGCAGCTCACGCTGTTGCTGCTCCAACAGCTCTTGCTGCTGTTGTTGTTGCTGCTGCTGCTGTTGTTGCTGCTGTTGTTGTTGCTGTTGATGATGTTGATGCTCTTGCTGCAGCTGCTGCTGATGGTGTTGCTCTTCCGGTGTCAGTCTCATATCACGCGGTGCTATGGCAGGCAGCTCGTCCGGCGTCACCGGCGTTTCCTGCTGCTCCATAAACGATTGCTGTCCAGCAGCTAACATGGCTGCCGTGCACACAGATCCACAATGCGAACACTTGTATTCGTTGGGATTCTGCGTGGCCGTATTAATGCCATAAACGCTGCAGACTATACAGCGCGCCAAAAACGCTGTAGCCTGATGAGCTAAGCGATGATGCTGATCCAGCGCCTCAGCACTTACAAACTTCTCTTCACAGTTGACGCAGGGATAGCCCAGTTTAAGCTGCAGTTGTTGTTGATGTTGCTGCTGCTGCGCTGCCTCCAGCGTTGTGATGGCGCCCTGTGCATTCAGCGCTATGCCATGGCACACCTGCATATGATCGGCTACATGCTGACCACGCTCGAACTGCTGATGACACATGGGACAATAGTGCGTGTTTAAGACATTTGGATCCATGCTGAGGTTGGGTAAAAAAGCGGTCTTTAAGGTGTCCATAGTGTGCGCTGCGGGCGCTACAGCGGCAACGTTGGCTATAACAGCGGCGACTTGATGTGTGGGTGGAGGTGGCGGCGCTTGATGGGGCTGCTGCTGTTGCTGTTCCTCGGGGCGTGGCAGACGCAGTTCCTGTGTATTTGTGGTAGACTTTAACATTTCACTCAGTTGCAGCGTTTTAGCGTATGCGTTTGCTAGCTTTTTGGTATAAATTATGGCGTACGTTTTAGTAGTAGCAATAGCAGTAGAAATAGTAGTAGCTGCTGCGCGGTTATTAGTATATGGAGGTGGTTGTTGGTGTGGTAATTGTTGTTGTTCTTGTTCTTGTGGTTGTTGGTGGCGTTGTGTTCTTTTTGTTGTAGTTGTTGTTGGTGTGCGTATGTGATGCGGCGGCGTTTTTGTAAATTTTTGCGTGATAACGAGGCTGAGGCAAAATGAAAAGCGCGCTGTCCTTTGATACAATACAAGAAGAAAGAAAACAATAATTACACTAATGAATATGCAGCAATATCAGCAAAAACGGGGCGCAAATTAAGCGTAAATTAGCACAAAAATATTCACAATGGCTCGCGCGCAAAACGAAATGAAATCGGAAATCAGTTCTGCTGCTGCTGCTGCCTCTCTGCTGCTGCTGCTGCTACTGTCGATCTGCTTTTGCTTCTGAGTTTCACCAAGTTTGACCCCCAAGTCCCCCCACGGACAGGCAGGCAGGCAGCACAGCAGCAACAACAGCAGCAGCAATGCGTTCGAATTGAAAATTTTTTTTGGTCTGTCATATTCTAAATTCGGAATTCTATTTTGATTTTTTTTTTTTTGTGGTGCGCCTTGCGTTTGCTGTTAGCTTACCCAGCGTTTGCACTTGTATTATTGCACTTTATGTGTTTTTAACGGCCTTTATAATGGCAAAATTTGCCAATTAGTTTAACAACATTTTTTCTTTGTACAACAAAAAAGTATTAACAAAAAAATTCTTTTCACTTTTATTATTATTTTTGGCGAATAAAAAATGTACAAGTACAACAAAAAGTATTGGTATCGATACTTAGCTACATTCTGCTTCGCGTTGACATTCGTAGACGCGCTGTGCAGCACTGGTGAATGTTGCCATATTGCAAAAATTAATTAGCCTTGCCAGATGGCAATATTTTCAATATTCTGAAGATAAATTATTTATGCACAATATTTTACTTAAATTAATAAAAATTGGCTCTATGTTAGGCCAAAAGTTTTGTATATGTTTTGGGAAAACAATTTAATTTTTGGAATGATCATTACTAAACAATATTTTAGTCCATGCCAATTTTGTTAGACCAACAATTTTAATTTTTCTATAACTTCCCACTTAATCGTTAATATATAAATTTATAACTTTTGTTTTTAAAATTATTATTAATTTTGTAATTATTTTTCCATTGTCTGTTTTTTTAAATATTTATGGAAATATAAGTAATAAAAAATTACGGACAAGGGTAACTAGACTTAAGACCCATCATGCGTGGTTATTAAATTTCCTTTTCTTATGGAACACATATAGCCTCGGTTTTTACTATAGCAGGGTGGTATTTGGTATTTATTCTAAAATCCTGGACAAACTTTAAGTAAATGGATTGTTGTTACTGAGCGGAATCAAAATTTTATGTCTTAGCGATTTGAAAAACAAAAATTTTGCCACTACGCAAACCAGCCAAGATGTTTCAAACGAGTTCTTAAGTTCCTTTATGTAATGAGGACTACAACCGCTTTAACATTTTTAAGAAAATTTAAATTTTAAAAATTAGACCGATATTCAAAAGGATTTTCGTTAAGTGCACTAAAGATGCAAATTTACAGGCCAGATAACGAGCTGACTAATCATAATTTTGTACTTTGAACCGAAGTACTTCGCTCCTAATCACAAAGATTCTCATTTGGTTCAAAGCAAAACTCCAAACTGAATTAAACTAGATTAAACCTAAAGTATATTTTGGAAAATTCATAAAAAAAATATGTTGAAGTTTTTACAGTTTTTAAAAATATAGTTAAGGTTTACTAGAAGATATGTTAGAACTCAAAAAATGTTGTTGTTAAAAATATATAAATTTACTAAACTAAGTCTTTTATAAAAGATAACCAACACGGTTACAGATATTTCTGACAAACGAATGGGATGTCTTCCCGATGAAATTCAACACCCAAATACATTCGGTTGAAAATGATTCCTGGCCCACCACTGATTAATCTTTATTATTTCGTCACCGCATATCAAAAGTTATTTGTCAGTAAAATTGTCTTCATGTTTATTTAGTTTTTACAAATGATTTAAACACAATTTTGGCGTATTAATTAACATAAGTACGATGTAAGCAACATACTAAAGAGATATCTTAAATTGTTCATCAATATGGGTATGGATAATAGAAAAGAATTGGGAATAAGTTGGTGATATTGCAACTAATTCAGCCTAAAATTAAACATTGTTAAACAATTATATTTTTTATTTTCATGATCAAATTAGGAATCTTTCACATAATTGTGGTTCAAACAATTCTACTTGCAACTGCTATTTTTTTTAATCCAACTGGGAACACGTTTCCTGTTCTCATTGGAGTATGGACTGTTAACAGCTTGGTGTCAAGTTCCTATAGCCTACACAGACACACATACACGCATGTACGCTGCTTTTACAAGGTATTGGTGTTTGGTTACGCCTCCAGATCATTAACAAAGAGCACCTCACGATTCTTTAGGCCCATCTCTTTTAGTGTCTTATCGATGTTATCTGGCGGCGCGCCCTCGCTGGCGTTTTCAGAGGCAGCCTTAGAATATAGCACCCGTTTAGGGAAATTCGATGTTATTTCGAATTCATCGGGCGAATCAGGATGGCAGAACAAGAAGTGATACACATCCTAAGAAATAAAATAACTAAGCGTTAAGCGTATCTACAATTTATATTTTCACACTTACCAATATGGAATCAGTTTGTCGAAAGCGTCGCTCTAAACGCTTTCCACTTGGCAGTTTAAAGACCACTGCGATTGCACCCACTGCATCGGGTGCCGGTTCTGCGGGCACCAAAGTTGCCAGTTCAATCTTTTGCCTTGCTATTTCCTCCTTTCGCAGTTCTACATCACGGCGTGCTTGCTCCTCAGCCTCTAGTATCTGCCGTGCGGCATCCCGCTCCAGTTGACGCTGACGTTCTTTTTCTTCATCTGCGCGCAAACTTTGCTGGTAGGCCTCATCCTGTTGTCTCCTTAAAGTCTGTGTAAAGTTGCGCTCCAAACGGTCGGCGCGTGCCTGACTTAACCAAACCTCGTTAGCTCTGACCACTGTCTGTAGCCGTCTCAAAAGCTCATCGGGCGTGCAATCACCCTCAAATCGTCCCACAACTACCATACGATTATTGCGTAAACTGATCATAACCATAAGCGGATAATTCCTTACTGTAATCGATTGCATGACTCGGTAGCCTTCTGGCGAGGATACATCACAGCCCCAAAGCAGCGTATGCGTATTAATATATTCAATCACAGAGCGTGCACCTAGCGTCTCACGGCAGAATGACTCAACATCTGGATCTTTGCTGGGATCTCTGTGCAGATAGACGAGCAAAAAACGCAGCTCCTGCTTGGCATCGTTCAAAGCCTGTGCATAAGTGCCCTGATAGAAGACGGGATGCTCGGCATAGCGTTCATTATATTCGCGTATAAATTTCATAACATCGCCTAAAGGATCTGTGACTAAGCGCGGCTCATTGCCGCCGCCAATATTTACAAATGCGCTTATAATGCCCGAAAGTGTTGAATAAAAATATTGGAATACGATGTTAATCACATAGCCAATGATGCCTGTAAAGCTGCGTGGCACAGGCACGCCGGGTACGCGACTCGCAACGGTGCGCCCACCAGGCATGTTAGCTGAGAAGACTTGTTGCAGGAAACGATCATTGACGACTGTGGGCGCGCGTACATCTGTGGACGCGGCAAACATGGTGGGTCGACCTTCACGTATGTTAAGCTGTTCCTGAAAGGCAACCTGCAAATAATATGTAACATATAAAAGGCCGTTTGTTTTTTATTATTATTTGGGGTCATTACCTCCAGGTCCCATTGGTGTCGTATGAGCACATCTCGACATACATTCATATCCTCAATGCCCGTCAAGTCCTGAAATTGTAGCACCTTTTCTGTTTGTTCATTTGTTAGTCCATCTGCTTCCATATTGCGGCCGTTTTTTTTAATAAACTTTTATTCAAAAGTGTTCGGTTTGCTACTTTATAGAAAATTTTGAAAATTAATGTTGAGTGAGTTTTGTTTAAAAACAAAACTTACCTGCGTTTACACGCTGTCCAAGGTTCGCAACAGTTCTACAGCTGCTACACTACTCTGGTCGCCAACTAATTGTCTTCCGTTGCCTCTGGCTCCTCCGTCACCCCTCAATGAAACAACTTGATGTGCTGCGTGTTGTTTTTGCTGCTTAGGAAAATTGGCATATTTAGCAATTGTTGTGGTTGCGTTTGTTGTGTTTTCTTCTAAGCTACAAGCCTTTTAACATTTCTACAATTTCTGCTCACAACAATTTGTGAGTAATCTTTGTTACAATTTTCACAACTTTTTTTTTGTCTTTTCTACTAGTGATACGCTTTTTTGCTCTTCTTCTTACCACTACTAAAATTTTGACGTAAGCGAGTTTGAAGCCATTAATTTCAGATTGCTAGCGCCGTGTTTAACTGATTTCAAGCAGTGAAATGTATGTGTCTAAACATTTCGAAAAATAAATTTTTTTAATGCTATAGAACATTTTTATAATTGACAGCGTTTTTGTGTGTGCTAATTTGTTATAAAGCCGTTTTGGATAGAGCTGAAATAACGCTGTAGCCCTGCTTGCGCGCCGTCAAAAAATTAATTAGCGGCCAAGTAGCTTTAGCTCATTGCCGCCATTTTCGTATTTATCAGAACGTTGCTCAGCTTAAATTTTTAATAAAAAAGAGCTATTCTAAAATGCATTTAATATCTACGGGCAAGCAAACTGTGCTTTCGGATTTTGCTGATCTTGAAACTAAATCCACATATGCGCATGCAAATGGCGAATCTACTGACTTTCAGTTCAACGCCCAGCGACGCGTCTTTGTGGAAGTGGACCGCAAAGCAGGCTTGGCTGTTATGCGCATCAAGGAAAAGACCGAAAGGGGTATTATTGCAAAAGATTTTTACGTATCTTTTGCTTATAAAGTGTTCTTACAGCACCTGAAATACAGCGCGTGCGTAAACTGACCATAGATAATGTATACTGTGTGGCCTGTGGCAAGGTAAGCAACGAGGAGATTGCTGTGGGTCAGTCCAGTGGCTATGTTAAGCTTTACAACTATCGTACGGCACAACTTATACATCGTTTCTCGGCGGATCAACCACGCAGCTCTGTGCTCTATGTGGATTACAATAGCACGGATGAATATGTAGCTGCAGTGCGCGAAGGCGGCGAGGTCAATATCTATGGCATCAAAACCAAGACAAAAATCGAAACGCTCAACTTTGACGAACAGTAAGTTTAAAGAAAAGTTGTAGATTCCAACTGCTGCTCTATGTAATGTTTTAATCAACAGCACTACCCTAGCGCGCTTTCATCCGCGAAAGCGCTTCCAGTTGGCAGTTGCTTCATATAAAGGCGCCGTAGCTGTCTATGACATGCAATTTAAGCGCAAAATCTTCAACATCAACGATGCCCATGATGCACCTTGCCGTGATGTCAGCATGTGCAGTACACAGCCCGCTTTGCTGGTCAGCGTGGGCTACGACTGCAAAATAAACATCTTTGATATACGTCGCAAGGCGCAGTCACCTACAAATCGCCTTAGCTACTCACATCCTTTGTCTACGGTGGCATTGAGCGAATGTGGCACTTACTTTTGTGCCGGTAATCTAAAAGGCGAGCTTATTGCCTACGATATGCGCAGCACAAAGTCACCACTGGCAGTGCGGAATGTGCACGAAAGCGCTGTCACGCGCGTAGCCTTTGTGCCTAAGCCTTCGGATGATCAGCAGAGTTCCAGCTTTTCCAGCTCTTCGAATAATACTATAGAAGGCAATGCAGCCAAACCTGATCGCGTGCCTAGTGATGATTTGCGTAAATCAATTGCTGCCAGTTTGTTAAGCACAAATCAGCAATTGGAAAACTTGAGCAGCTTTGGCTATGCCAGCTCTAGCTTTATTACGCCCGCTGCGGCCAGAGCACAACGTGACTCATTTTGCGACTTTCTAGATGCACAAGGTCAGCGTGGTGGTGTGGATCGCATGTCCACACGCCTAATGCAACGCAGAGACAGTTTTGACTGGGAGACGCTTAACCGCAAGCCCAGCAATGAGGAACAGCGTCTGAGCTCAATAGACAGCGTCAATAGCTCTGAGGCAGACTCCACTGAGGGCAAGTTGCAACGTAAGTTTAACACTGGACAAAATAAAAAAAATTTTAATCAAATTTATGTTTTAAACAGAAACACTCAGCGGTCCTTTACGCGATCGCAGCAACATTTCGGGCGATATGAAGCTCAAGCAAATTGCTGAGACAGATGAGCAAAGCATGCTGCAGGAACAATCAGCTAACTGCTCCATGGTCAGCAGCGGCAATTGCAGCGATAAGGAGAACCCTCCAGCTATGGTTGATTTGGATCTAAAACGTCGTCTGCGCTTGTTGCCGGCCAGTCGCAACAGCACGCCACATCATGTGGTTACACCGCCCCAGCCTGGACAGCAATTTAAGCCACAGCAGCTGCTACCCAAAACCTCCAGTGGACTGTCAGCCTTAGACAGTACTGCTGATTTGCGCAAGGAACTAAATGAACTTCGCGACATGTTCGAAGAACGTTTTGATCAGCTCAAGTGTGACATTAAATACGTCAGCGAAACAAACAAGTGGGAGGTTTTTACACAAGTTGGCAATTTTTGGAATCAGCAGCTGGATAATACGCAGGAAATACGCGATTCCTTGGCTATATTGCTGCAAACCGATCGATTTACACAGGAGTTTTTGCGCATGCAACAGGAGAATCAATTGTTGAAAGCTCAATTGCAGTACTTGTTAAAGGAGAGGGAAGACAATGAATGAATGAATTGTGAATTAGGTTAACAAATTAGGAGTTCATTTCAAAAGGATTCTTTAGTTTACGCTTTAATATTTATATTTACCTTGATGTCCTTGTAACTTTATGTATTTTAGTTTTCATGTTGTTTGCACCCACTAATTGTTTGTTGTTTTAGAAAATTGTGTGTTTTATAGAATTGATATTTCGGAATCTTTTTATGTCCATGGAATTAAAAACTATCAGCATTTCCAGCTGCCTACATTTTAATAAAGGATACAAGTTTTAACTAAAATTAAAACAATTATACTCTACTTTCTATACTCCAATTGCAACTGCTGTTGCGGCAACACTCTCATGGGCATATCCACCTGAAATTTTTAGAGATATCAAGCAAAATTCCCAAGTATTCCTGAAGCATACCACTCACCGAAATGGTCGTATTAAAGTTCTCATAGTCCACAATATAACGCTCGTGTTTGGCATCATAGTGTATAATGTTGACAAAACGCTGACCCCAAAAGATCTCACGTGGCACATACGAAGTCTTGGCCTCGGTCATTTGAGTAGTGGCTGGTGAAGTACCCGTTATGGACACATACAGCTCAAACTGCGCCGCATTGAATTGCCTGGCATTGGTGAAGTGATACAATGGACTTGTTTCATCTATAACATGGCAAACAATCTCTGGCCAAACTATCAACTGCTCGCCATTGCCCACCAGCTTAAGATCTGTATGCGTCTTGATTAGCTCACCCTCACGTGTGCTGCAAATTTGGAGTGACAGCAGATTAGGCCAGTGTCATAATTATGTACAATATAAAACATGACTCACGGCTTGTCCACTATCATATAAACGCGTATTTTGGACTCTATGGTTTGCTGCTCGCGTGGATCACAGACACGAAAGAGCAAACAAAGCTTGCCATCGCGATAACATATCTGCAAAGATAAACGGACAGACATTGAGGCACTACTAATGGTACTACTAGGAGTCTCTTACGCACCACTGCCTTATCGCTGAATTTGAGTTTTGTCATTTGTTTGGCTGGACGGGCTGTCTTGGCATAGATGACGCTCACCAGGCTGCCCTCAATAAGGGCAGCGCACATCATTTGCACGACAAAGAGAAATATAGTTTCAGGACATTCCTCGCTGGCGTATTTCTCACCAAAACCCAAGGTGGATTGTGTTTCAATAGAGTATATCATCATTTCAACAAAGCTGCGCACGCCAAAGATGCAGGGATCCTTTCCCTCACCCAGACGAGCGCCTGTAATGGCGTCAAACAAGAAGTCGCCATGGGAGTAGGCCACCACATAGCAGAGTATGCCAAAAAAGAACCAGCTTAAAAAATAGCTGCCAAAGAACAAGCCTAACATGTAGCTCCAATTCCATTCAATCTGTGGAAGGCACAATACACACACACTAGTAAAATCTGGTTATTTAGAAAAATCTTATGGCAGTCAGATGTTCCAATTGGAACTGCGCCTGTTGGGAGTGGTGTGATGGTAAGTGTGTGCCTCTAGTAAAATGATTAATCGTGTTTTGGTTTTTGTTAAAATATGCGAGTTTATTTTTTAGTAAATTGTCATGTAGGTTACAGTGACTTGTTTGAGGAGCAAGTGAAAAATTCCCTGTTTATATGCTTAAAGTAACTAATACGCTGCTCCTCAGCCTACCCAGCTAATTGGGCTCTAATGTTTGTTTAGTTAATTTAGTTATTTGTCATGGTTAAAACAGTGCGAAACGGAGGGTACCGTGTCCTTGGCCTCTTTATCAATTTTTGCTTGACAGCCAAATCACAAGTTATATGCTAAATGTGACGCGATCACTGTTCTTCAGATTCCCTAAATTACTGGGTTCCTTTTCCTTGGCCAGTTCATCTAGCTTGCACTGTATGCTGGGCGTTATGCTATAAATGTCGGGACGCTCAGTAGCCTTCACTGGCAATGCGGTGGATTCCGTGCTCACATTACCGTTTGGGTTGAACAATATACGCTGTAAGGGTCTTACCAGAGTGGTGACCAAATCACGAAAATAGCGCCAAGACTTCTCAGGAATACGTCGAAAGACCACATTTTCATGTCCATTCTTCTCCATAACACGATGCATGCTGCGTCGCAAGCCATCAGCATCCACACCCGAGCGTCCTGCTTCGGGATTTAGCTCTATTGTACTGCCAGCCCAATCGTGTGTATAGGGGAAACTATAGAATTACATAAGTAAATTATGACGTACTCGTAACGAGCTGTATTGTGACCCACTTTAGTTCACTGCGTGTCTCAAATTGATCGGGCACCGACTTGGATTTACGTCGGCGTAGCAAGCTGGGACTTTCGGGATAGTAGTCCACTTCATTGTCGTTGACTTTTTCCTTTTCAGCGGAGCGTGCCAAGGGCTTTGTTTCCAGCGGCTTGGGCTTAACAGGCATGGATGTAGAACGATGCATTTCGAGATTTTCGCCAGCAACGCCAACGCTCATTGTACCCGCTGCCTACGCGTCTTACACAGGAACTAGGTATAATTGTTGTGAATTTGGAACAATTTCTTCAGTTGCGTAGATTTGCGTTTTAATTTTAATTGAATTATGTTCAGTGACATGCAGCTTACGAAACTCGGTGATTTTGCTGCCCAACGAACGAACTGGCTGACCGCTTGAGACCGACTATACGGATTGGGCTGCTGTGTGTATAATAAAGCGTACTTTCCGATTTTCTTTGGCACACAGGGTCGTCGCGACTGACAGTAAATATATTTCGTAAGTGTGTATGTATATATGTATAAACTGTCCGCATCTTTAAGATATGCGTTTTAATTTATTTATTATCTTCATGATGTGATGTGAACTGTAGTAGACTCCATGCAGTGTTTGCTCGCATTTATTGGTATAAGTACTAGCGCGACATGCCCGCTGAGATTAGGTCGTCAAAAGATCGCTTTTATTTATAATACAAGTACAACTATTTTGCTTGTGCATACTACGCTTGCTTTGCAAACAATTATCACAGAATGCAAATATCAGCTGACATCTAACGTAAGCGTGCAGTGTTCTCAGGAAGTGCGAGTCTTCGTAGTAGATCTGTATTGTATACTCAACAAAAGTTTATCCAAAAATTGTGCTTAAAGATAACTATTATCTGTAGAATAATGTTTGAATATGCGCGCGCATTTTATGCAAACGTATTTTCAGCAGTGTGGCAGCCCATTAATGTAGAAGCCTCTTGAAGCACGCTTTATTTTATTTATTTAATAAAGACTAAGTAAGTTTACAAAACTAACTTAACTAATAGTTTCATAGCTGCCACCTCTAAGATCTTTCTGCAAGAAAATCAAATGACAATTTTTACTTGTTTTTGCACAGAAATTGCGCTACAGAAGTCCGAAGTAATTCACGTTAGAGGCACTAAAGCATATTGCATTGCCTGCAAACAAAAAATGTAAGTTAATACAAAATATTTAAAGTAAGTAACAATATACCACAAATTATTATTAAGTATGTAAGGAAGAAGTAAGGATTAAAGAGTTCAATTCTTAGCTATTGTTTTGTTAATTGTTATTTTATATACATATGTTTCTTTTAGTGTACGCTTAAATTATTCGGCACTTAAAAACATCACAAAAAAAAACACCAAAAGTAAACGTTATAACATATCGATATACAAAATGTCAGCTCTGCTGTCTATCGCAAAACGGCGACATATCGGTATGGCATCACCAAACCACTGTGCTAGCTGCCATCTCTCTCAAACTAACTTGCATATGTATAGCGTCCCATTGTCTGCTCTTTTAACTTATTGCTGTGAATAACACTCGCGCTAGTTTTTTTTAGTTGAATTAAATTTTTGAGGCGTGAAGTTGTGGTGCGGACGCTTGATTTTGCATACTTTGAGTTCATGAATGAATGTTACGTCGCTTCATTGAGAGAAATTGCCAAAAATGTTGAAATACATTGAGCTGAATCAAAGTGATTTATATACTAAATAAAGTTAAATAATGTGTTGTGCATTGAAGCTATAAAACAAATAATTTGTGCGTGTTTACTCTGTGGCAATCAAGTTTAATAAATGTGCAAAATTTCAATTGATAATCTATATAATAAAATTTCAAGTGAAAATAATCGAGCTGGCAATATAAAATATGCTTAAAATACAATTTCCATAAATTGCCAATTAGCAAAAATATATAAAGAGTACGGGAAATAACAACAGGCGCAATTAAAAACAAGGTAAATAATAATTGGTGTGTGGGCAAAAAGCAAGTACTGGGAATATCTTTATATGAAATGTGGCAAATTTGTTAGTTTTGTGGAATTTTGTGGTTGTATTTGTTATTGTGCTATAGCTATATAGCTGGGGGGATATTCTAGGAAATCGGTCAGAGAGCAACCCATATAAACCGTACATACATAGATATATATATTTATTCGATGTATACGTTATGCTGTGTTTTGTGTGCCCAAAAGAGATACGAAAAATTCCCAGAAACGCATTTTCTAATTTAGACCGATTTCTGAGAAGTGACAGACACAGACAGCAACAACAACAACACGAAAGCAGCGCAGCGCAGCAGCGGCTCAGCAAGCAGCGCAAGCAAGACCCGCACAACAAGACCAACAACAATGCACACACACACACTCAAACATATAACGACACAGCAACAACACTAACGACAACAACAACAGCAATAACGAGAAGAATGGCATGCGAACGAGGACAAGTTGGCGGGTGGTGATGTTGGCAGCTGCTGCTGCTGCTCGCTTTGTTGTTGTTGCTGTTGTTGTTATTGCTCTTGGCACGACGGCGATTGAATGAAATGCGCTGCTGATGCCGCTGCTGCGCTGCTGCTGCGCCAACAAACATTTAACACCACAAGCCAAGCTGGCTTTTGAAGAGACTCACACTGAGATATTTATGCTCGCACATACAGCCAAAGCAGAGACAGCGGCTTGAAACTTACAAATACACTCTGCGCCACTTGAATAGCGACGCACTTTAATGCTTTATTTGTAACTGATTAAAATCAATTTTTTGTTAAATTTTAAAGCAGCATAACAAAAATAAAACTGTTTTGCATATGGAATTTTAGGATTTGGCACAAAAAGTAACTTGTTTTAAAATTTACATACGGGCATATATTTTTATTAGTGTTTGTTTGTGTTTTTAGAAACTCTAGTCATACTAATTTAGGCAGTTTTATATCTTTCAGTATTTGTATGGTTGCTGATAGCTGAGAGAAGAAATGAAAGCTTATAGAGATCATAACTGTGCCAGACTTCGTTAAAAACTTTGTTTTGAAATGAATTTAATATCTCGAAAAATAGTTAAAGAGTGCTAGAGATTTCATTCTAAAAGCTGATATTCAGCAGTGTGCCACAAATCAGTAGATATTTCGACTTAAAAGTGTTGATTTTATGAATTGTCAAACATAACCTCACATTAGGGCTTCGACCAGCAAATATAGTTTCTTTTTCAAAATACCATAAAATGTAAAGACAGTTTTCTTTTGACTAAAAATTATGAAGCTTAAGATTGTGATATAAATATTAAATTGTTGCCTCTTTATTATTATTATTACTAAAAAAAATTTTACACATCGTTTGTTACAAAAATTGAAATGGCAACTCTGTACGAAAGTTTGTTAGCTTTCAGCTTCTGTATGGCTGTTGTTCGTTTGAACTTTTATTCAGGCCTGTTCTAGATTTCGACTCGTTTTGAAAAGTCATAACGAGTGCATTCCGACAAATGGTGTTCTAGATTTCGACCGAGTTCGAATCCACTTCGAATCGTTTTCGAATCGTTTTCATTTAGACCAGCTGTGCAGAGCAGCTGTTTTGTTTATGTTTGTTTATATGGCGCCAAATTGAAATGGAAGCGGCATCATACAACAGCCGTCTTTTAAAATGGACGCGCAGTAAAAACTTAAGCAATTTGTAGTTTGCATTTTAGTTTTAAAAGTATAACATACAATTTTTCGCCAACTCTATGTGTTTATTTTATTTTAGTCGGCAAATTATTTTAAGCAGCAGTTTCAGAGCCACCTTCAGTTACTTCTCTGCTACATTTCGCTTTGTTGAATTGTTGTTTGTTTATTTTCCATAAGCATTTCACAATTGTATTGGTCATGCGGTTAATTATCATCGCTTAAACAGGCACATTTCTTTCTCACAGTCATATTTCCTGTAGTTGGACATCGTTGGTGCTTGCAAATTTGCCAACATTTGACAACGTTGGTATTGTGTTTTGCTTAGCACTTCCTTTTTTGCTCCTTCAAAAATGTATTACTACAATTAACTAAAAAAAAGCGGATCATTGTTGTTTGTTTAAAAAGTGCGCCAAATTCCAAGCAAATTGCCAGCTGATCAGCTGATCAACCATCGATAAGTTCACTTGTAGAGTTACCTCAAGTTTTTGAACATCCATTTTATTAATTTAATTTTTCTTACTGCCAACATCTTTCTGACAGACAAACATTTTTTATTTATTTACCAATTTTGTACAATTTATTTTATATACATATTTTAAGCCATCCATTAATAAAATTATCATCGAATTTACTTGTGCAACACGACAACACGACTACACAATACACATTTCGAAGTTTTGTTTTGTCTAAATCTAGAACACCTTACTTTCATTCCACTCGTTTTGGTTTTGCATGTATACACAATTTTAATAGACATTTTTTGTCATAAAAATATATAATTGAAAATTAACCTTGATTCGTTGAATTGAGCACATCTAAATTTTCTTAAAACATTAAAAAATAATACAAAATTAATTTTGGTGGCATTAATGCGTTTATTTAAGCAAACAAAGCAAAATACTTTTCATTTCGACAGCTGCAAGCCGAACTTTTCATAACGAGTAAACTCTTGTCGGAATCGAAATCTAGAACACCTTTCATTTCGATTCCGACACTTTTTGTCTGAATCGAAATCTAGAACATGCCTGATTGAGTTGCGTTATAAGTAAAAAACAAATATCTTTAGACTTACATTGATAGTGTAAAGCAGATTTATTTTTATTTATAAGTTCAAAGCGTGCAACAATGCTGAGTTCATCTAAATAAAATAAATAAATATTTGGAAAGAAAAGAAGCATGCTCATTGTACAAATAGATATGAACGAATACACGTCTCCGGTCAAATGGGGCTTATGGCACACTCAAGATAGAGAACGGAAACAGATTTAGTTTATTTTATCGTAAATAAAAATAACATTATTTAAAAAGCGAGCGTGTGATGGAATTTTATTGCTAAAGTAAATGCTCATTGAAAAATGCACAATTTTGAGAAGTGTAGTTGCCAACGTTCTCTAAATTAAACTTTATTCATATTAGATTTCGATTTGGTTATATATAATATTTATTTCGATCTGCATAGGCTTACAGATTATATCGCTTATCTGCAAGAAGAACGTCATAACTCAAGAAATATAATTTTACAGAAATGCTTTTAAAGTTTTCAGTCGACCCCACCCCCATCATTTCAATCAAAATTCGTTGAAATAATGGGAGTGAAATAACGGCTTGTTCTCTTCTCTCACTGATATAAATACGAAATTATAACACAATGTATAGTTTATTATAACGAATAAATATGAATTATTATTAAAAAAATCATTTTTTGAGTTATAATACTTTTCTTGTAAGTGAGCGATATGTGGTCTAAAAACATTTTATAAGTTTTTTGAAGTTTACTCAAAAACAATAATCGAGCAGTTTCCATTTATCAATTCAAGTAAATATGACAGTTGGAGGGAATATTTGTAAATATAATTTTTTACTAGAGGATGGTTCTAAAACGAATGATTTTATTAGAGTTCGAAAAGTAAAAAGAAAAAAAATATATATATACAGTCAGGTCTGGATATAGAGAACTCTGTTAACTGTTGCAAGGCCTGTTCACTATATCAAGGTTCACATTTTTTTTTTGTTTAAAACTTATTTTATTTGTTCAAAATTGACAGTTGTGCAAGATATCATTAGAATATATTTGTAGGAAAACGAAAAGGTAAACAACACAAGCAATAACGTCAAGAAACAGCTGATTTTGCAGAAATCAACAGCAAAAGTACAATTAAGGGGAATACCTGCTTACGTTTCTGATTCCTTTTTGTGTTTTTTCGTTCGTTTCTGCTTGAAAATGCTTTAAATTTTGGTTCACTAGAGGTTTTTGATTGTTCACTAAATAGTGTATGCTATGTAAAAATGTAGGTGTTCATTATATCGGGTGTTCACTATATCCAGCCACGACTGTATATAATATTTATTTGGATTACACATCCTACAGAGCAGATGTGCTCTTAAGTTTTGCAGTTTATTAAAAACCAAAAATCGAGGCATTTTCATAAATCAATTAAAGTAAATATGACAGTCGAAGGCAATATAATTTTAATATAATAATTAATTAATAATTTTTTTACTAGAGGTCCGTTCTAAATCGAAGGTATCTCTAATACTCACGTGTTGTTCGATTTTAAACTCTTAATCTAGCATTAACAATTTTTTGCTTTTTTAGAGTTGGAAAAGTAAAAAACAAGCTACAAAATATATATATAAGAAGAAACTATTTTTATTAAGAACGCAAACTAACCCAGAAATGACTAATCTAGGTTACAGAATCGTAAAAGCATCTTATTTTTTACGCATTTAACACCTTTTTGTGAATTTTGCCCGAAAAACATTTATTTGAATCATTTGCTTCACTTACCTTAACACTACGTGCACACAAAAAAAGTAAAGTGTTATATTCAAGTGACGAGTGCTGTATTGTCTTTCTTATGCTCACACACAGATGCACAGCCCTGACAGAGACTCGAATCGCACACACACAGATACAAGGCTGGGTTATTGGTTTGTTCGGTTACTAAAGGTGTAGCCGCCACAATTCGGCTGAAGCCATACACATACACTTACAAAAAACTTACATACGGTTTTTTGTTTCTTCTTAGGTTATATTTTTTTTTTTTTTTGAGTAGTATTTTTTTTCGTTGTTATTCGTCTTGGGTACCCTTCACAAGAAAAAGAAGGTGTTATTAACTCTGTTTGGTCGAGTGTAATGCGTCAATTTGCTGCTCTTGTTGTTGCTGGTGTTGTTGTTGTTGTTGCTGCAACTCATGCGTGTGTGCGTACAATCCTTTGTGAGTGTGTGTGTACGCTGTGTACTCTTTTGATTATTCTTGGTAAAAGCAAGTTTTACCAGCTTCTTCTTCCGCCGTCCAGCGTCCAGCACTCATTTCCTTGAAATTTTTATTAAACTTGAGAATGTTTTCGTTTTAATAGCTTTTCATGTGAAAATGTTCGCCACACCAAGGCAAACACACATGCGCGCATACACAGATACACACACATACGCTGGCATGTTTAAAGGATGTGTGTAATGGGAGCTTATATTATCAATGGGGCGTTACCTCAAAATGTGCACGGCATAAACTGACTTCTTGGCGGGTATTTGAGCATTTTTCGTATAGCCAGCTGCTAGCTCATCATTCAAATTGTGGTAGTTCCTAGTGCCAAATGCCAAAAAAAAAAAAAAACAAATGTCTGCAAGTACATGTTTTTGTGTATATGTGCATGTGTGTACATATGTATATGGAACCCCCTTGAACCTTTGACGGCTTTACAATGAAAAACCGTTTTAACAAAAACTCAGACACACACAAATAAATAAAACGAGGGCTGCCATTCGAACATTCGAGAACAAAACAAATAATTTTCTGTGGAAAAATGTTAAGGGTGCGCCCCAGATATTCCGAACAATCGCACTTCAATCAAATAGCAATACGTTGGTATGTAGGATAGCTACTTAAGCTGAATCTTGGCCCAAAAAGCAGACTCACGCTGTGTAGAAGTGGGGGACAAAACTGACTGAAGTAAAAATAAGTAGATGCCCCCAAGGAAGAATTGCTAAGGAGAACACACAATTGAAAAATACTTGTATAAGATATATTACGTTCGCTATGAAAGTTGAAGCTCAGTTCTAAAGCGAGGTGCTCCCGTTCCCATGACAGTGGGAGCCCAGTAATAATAATTTGCAAAGCACCGAAAGAAATAATAGCAGATACCCCCAAGGTAGAAACCCAAAAAAATTCCTAAGGGGATAAATAAACATAAGTCTTGAAAAATACTGGTATCATAGGCCTCAACCAACCTCAACTCTAAATTGAGTTGACATTGCTATCCCAATAATAATTGATCGACTTGGTTATTTCCTTTTCCGGAGCACAGCTGAACCTTATTTTATTATAACACTCATAATTGGCTGGCTCTTCTGGTACTTAGCCAGTTTTTCCAAGAAATTCTCTTTCTGAAAATGACTTCTGTAAACACAACAAATAGCGCTCATATGTCCCATTGTGCCAAATATCTGTAAGCAGCTGCTTTTCTTATTTGACGAATATCTGTTTCCGGAAATTCTATAGTCAACCCTCGCATTATAGCGTCTACTTAACCCTCACTCTCGCTCTTGCTCTCTCTCTCTCTGTTTGCTACCACGTCATTGTTGCTATTGTCGATTTCGAGCAGATTTCGTGGAAATTTTGCTTTGGCTCTTTCAGATATTATTGCTTTTGTTGTTGTTGTAGCATTGTTTTATTTCATTTTCTCATTTAATTGTTCGCGTGAATTTTTTCAATTGAAATGAAATTAAATTGTGAATGCCAAAAGTGAAATGTGTGCAAAATAACTCAATTGTTCGAGTGGATTTCATTATTCATTATTATTATTATTATTAGGTATTATGTATAATTGTTTTTTGTAGACGAGATTTTGTCGCTCCGGCAACGGCATTTGGCTGCCTAATTGCAACATTACATGCACATATGTGTATGTAGCAACAACATGCTTATATACATACTAGCCGGCCTTCGGCACGCTCGCTCCGCTCGCTCGTCTAGAAACACGTTGACTATTTTCTAGATGAACTGCTAAATGGACAACGGTTGGGTGTCGTTCGTGAATTTGGAATGAGAAAATTCGCCATATTGCCTCGTTTCTGCTAATGCAACATCCTATTTCATATTGTGAAATTTCGTCATTCACATTGTCGGCTCTCACACCCAAAATCGCCATATCGCTTCCCTTATTGACGTATTTGCAGATATATTTTATTGATTTTACTGAGTTGCAATACTCGACGTTAATGTGGGCTTTATACGTTTTTGATAATAATGGCGAAAATGGAACAACCCAACGATTGTCAATTTCAATTTCTTGTTTTTGCACTTTGATTGTGGTTGATCTGCCATTGTCTTCTGTTGATCTACGGCGATATAATGGGTATCCATCGTAGCCCGTAACAGTGTTCGAAGTCAATGCCCTTGGATATCTTTTGAAGCATTTGCCGTCGATCATGCATGGTGAAGTTGGGTTGAGCATACCATATGGTCCGTGGATCATATTCTTTGTGATAACCTCGAACAATTCTGGATCATTTGTTTGAACTGGGATTTCCGCCGATATCACATCATCAATTTCATGCGGTAGTATTTTCTGAGGTAATCCTCTCTTCTGCCATTCTACCGAATACATCCAGCAGCGAACCTCTCCAAATACACTGCTTTTGATAATAAGCAGGCCTGCTGTTTCATTGGGAAATTTCAGTGCTTGGCACTGGTCACATACCTTGTTCAATGTTCCAATTACAACAGATTGACGCGAGCTATAATCGGTCGTATTGTTATATTCGAATGCAGCTCTGTGCAGATTGGATGCATTGCGCATTTGCCTGAATGTTCTTTGGATTAAATTCTGTTCTGCATGGATTTCATCTGATTGATTCTGAAAATCCCGATTTCGTCTCATTCTCATTCGAGCATGTATGAGCAAAATGTGATCTTGCTTCTCTTAATCGATTCAACTCATTCCTTTGTAAACGTTGTTCCTCAGCTTCAGCTGTTCTTCGGGATGATTGCAATTGAGTTCTACGCGAAGGTCTGCCAATGTTACGTCTTTTTGGCGGCATTATGTGCAAATATTGATCTGATCATATGTATTTTACACAGAAATCAAAACATGAATCGTTTATAATTTTTGTGTTTCCTTTCCACAAAAACTATTAACTAAAAAATATTAGTTAATCTGACAATGTACACAATGCCAACCTAAATTAAAAAAAAAATTGTATTGGAAAATCAAATTGTCCTTTTTAGTATTTTCGTCGCAATTTTGTTATATTTTCTCAACCCTAAACAATCCTTGGACTTCCACAAACATTTCAAGACCAAAATTAGCCAAATCGGTTCAGCCGTTCGTGAGATCCTAAGCTTAGAACGAACATAACATTGTGACACGAGAATTTTATATATAAGATATTTTTTGTACATAAATACATCATTGCTGTTGACCAAGTTAAGAGCAGCAGCCGCGCAGCTTGTCTGCATTTAAATATTTCGAAATAATTTATTGTAGTTGCGTCGTCGTCTAGTTGAAACGCAAAATACTGAACCGGTTTACTTTTGTTGTATTTTTTTTTGATACACTGGCTAAAAGTTACTTACCTTTTGGGAATCAAAAGAGGTGTGTCAAAAAACTACTACTAAGAAGCGCTGACATATTTTTAATATTTTAATAGAATTTGATATAAACCAGTCCTCAAAATAATTTAAAAGAAACGAGTTTAACTTAATCGCAACATGACCAACCTTAGTTTATGTGACAGCAATATATAACTAGTTGGGTTAGAGCAACTGGTAGGGATCGAAGCGGTCTATTTTTAAGAGATTACTGGGTTATAATAAAACCAAATGTGAAGTCAAGTTTCCACAGTATAGACTTGATTCAAAAGGCTGTTTTTTTTTTACAGGAAATTGATTATGGGAAAAATTTTGATTCACAAAAAATTCGGATTTTTATTCTGATAAGCAGTTTGTCTTTGTGGTTACACTTGTAGAGTTTCTCCCAAATACTATTGTAGAAATTTTTTTAATACGTGTAACTGATGCGATACTCCCTTAGAGCATTCATCTTCAAAGTTCACCACTGAAATCCTCCTCTAGGGAATCGTGGCTGAAAACTCCTCCAGGCTAAAGTGACTGTATTAACTTCTTCACGGGCGGCTCTAAGCTCAACCACCATGTTGGGGGGAAGTCTACTCTGAGGAACTAAATATTCGGCAGTCTTTCCGACTTCCGGACCACTGCAGTGTTTTTCAAGCAGAGATCCTTGCCATTAACGAGGCTTTGATCTGCTTGCGCAACATCGGCATGGAAACTGTTGTGGTAAACATATTTTCGGATAGCAAGGCAGCCATAAAGTCACTTCGAGCACTGTCCTCCTACTCGATGACAGTCAGCAACTGGCGCAAATCTATTCAAGAGATGGCACAGCAGTTTGTTATTAGCCTCATTTGGTTGCCAGGACACCAAAATATATATTACAGGCAACGTAATAGCAGATGAATTGGCCAGACAGGGCACGACTTCCACCCTCCTACCGGATAAGGAGGGTATTCGTATGCCTATGGCCACTTTCAAGCTACAAACAAGTGATGAAATTTAGCTCTCACGCACAAAGACTGGTATAACACCCGACTGCACAATCAGTCGCCAAATATGACCTAAAATTTTCCCAAAAAGATCCATAAGGCTCTGCGCAATCAAACGGTCGCAGTATTCGGCAGTTGTCAGAGCGATTACTGGGCATTGGCTTGTCGGAACACATGCGACCAGAATGAATGTTCCGAGCCATGATTTTTGCAGAAGCTGCAAAGACGAAGAAGAGGTTGAATCAGTAGAACACTTTTACTGTTCCTGTGAAGCTCTTAGTAGACGTAGGAATAAATAAATAATAAATAATTCCCTGTTTGACCCCTTAGAGAGGGGCATAGGGGATCTCTATAAATAACTGTTCTAACAGAACAGGGACTTACAGCCGAATCCGAAAGGCGGTGTCTTTAATTAATGGAGACTTTCATGGCAAAAGCGTCTTTGAGCTAGCGATGCCAGTGCTAGGCAAATGCACCAGTGCTACTGCGGGGAATCGAACCACCTACCTTCGCTTTTAGAGGCGAGTACGATACCACTTACGCCCCCGAGACCACGTACGTAGGAATAAGCATCTGAGAAATTACTTCCTTCATAACATAGCTCAGATAGCATCTATATGTCCAAGGAGGATTGCTAGCTACATTGTGGCAACGGGATGGGAATCCTTCCAGCGGGACTATCTCAGGAGAAGTGCTATCTCAGGACAAAGGCCGGTTTAGACCTAAGTGTGTTGGCTTTTCAAGCAAGCAGCCGCCCTTACCGAACCTAACCTATTGTTAAGATAAGTCGGAATTGGAATCGAATTCCAGAACAGTCATATTTATGTCTTTTACGGGTGCTGACGCCAATACTTGGATCTAATAAACTTATTATAGTAAATATTTATTGCTATCACAGCACTTTCGACGAAATAGTCTGGACAATGCAGCCATTTCAACCAATTAGAGTCAGAATCTAAAACGGTAACATTCATGCGCTATATTTATGATTTAATTTTGCTTTTGTGGACTGTAAATAATGTGATAATTTCAATATTTTAGTCAAATACAATCAATGGAATGTGTCAAAAGTGGGAAATTATATAAATCGAAAAAATTTGAACTGATATAGTTAAGCGCTAGCCAAACGTCAGCTCAGGTAACAAGAGGGGAGAAGAGAGGGAGAATCCCTTGGAACTCAAAGCTCGAGCGTAAATTATGGAATTAAAGTTTTTTTCGAAAGTTGCAAAAATCGATTTAATCCATATACTCGTATATAAAAGAAACTTATGTGTCGATGAATTTCAAATCTGATTTTTGCGTCGTGTTAGAGGATGTCAATACGTAGGATTTAAGCCTATTGCGATGTGCTTGTGTGCATTGCTTTTGGCAGGACAATGTCTGCCAGGCTCACCAGTCAATTCATAAAATTTAATTACAAATTTAGGACCATTTGTTATAACAAAGCTAAGCTAGCTTTGAAAAATGTAATATTAAGATTTATGGGTATGAGGTAGGGTAACTTGATTGTCTGACTGGACTCTCAACGGCTCTGAAAAAAGTGCGTAGTTTGTGTAAACTCACATAGATATTCTACGTAATTTTGCCGCCTGGGTGGTCCTAGGTACCCAATCCTATTACTGTAAGTGAAATGCAGAAAACTGGAAACTGGAAAATTTCTTACCAAAAAGTTTACTTTTGCTGTTCGAATAGTTCAACAGTCACATAAATGTCATCGTATTTCATGAATTCGGAATTTAAAACTTGCGAATTTTTAAAGAGTACTTTAAGCTCTTGGCATTTTTTTTTCCTCTCTTTGCCTAAGGGGGGCCTGCCTGCCACATGTAGTATGTAAATTATCTGTAAGCTCTTTGCATCAGCCGGAGTTTTGTAATGACAAGCTTATCTGCGTATATTTTTTGCTTAGCAACAGCTTGCAACAACTCACTTGACTTAATATCTGTCCACCCATTGACCTTAGACACATACAGATACATACATAACAGACATATATATGTATTGTTGGAGCTATGTATACATATGTACTAAAAAAGGCAAACACTTATCTATGCCCCTGACGTCTCCTTGCTATGCACATATTTATTTTCCACGAAATAAATAAAACGAAATGCTTTTGATTGTTCTTGGAAATTCAGTAAACTTTGCAACGTTGTTTTCCCCAACCAAGCTTTGTACAGCACTGATAAGCTAAAGCAGATACAAACACATAATATAGTATATACATACTATACAATAGATATATATATATACTCGGTTACTACGTATATACACGCTCAGTACTAGCGCGTGTATATAATTTTATTAACTATCTGCTTTTAGTTTTTCGTAGTAATTTATCAATGAAATGTTGTAGACGTTGTAATCTAAAAAATAGAAAAAAAAAACTTGTTTGTCTGGGGAAAACTATGTATATAGTAGTCGTAAACTAGAATTATAATAGGGTTTGGCCCTGCCTAGCTACATTTTTGCCATATCAAGACGCTCAAAGTATTTATATATCTGTTTCCGGCATTGGTAATCACTAAATATATAAAATTTAATCAAAGTTATTAACTAATTGCCAAATAAAACTTGGCATGCCTGAGTTTTTTGTTTCATTAGAGATCTTTACGGTGAGCTATAAGGTATAATAATTATAGATAGAATTAAGTATAATCAAGCATGTGCAAAGATTATGAGAATTTTAAGAATTTCAGACGTTTGATTTTGGCCAAGTTCAAAGAAAATTCCTGACTTTTTGTAACTCAAGTACATTTGACCAAGGTTTGCCAAAAGCTTTTAGACTTGATTATTTAAATTTGTATAGCTAGCAAAAAAACTATTTATATATTTTTAAAAGTTTATTATAATAATCTGTAGCCTGCGGAAGTTTTAAATTATCAGCTTTTATCAAAGGCGACCGGCTTATGCAAATGTTCGTCCAATTTGACTAATTGATATTATTAATATTCATTAACTGTCTTGATTGTTTGATGTGTCTATAACAAGTCTCCTAGCTGCGACTTTTGAATGATTTTTACGACAGTTCTTAATCAAAAACAGCATAAAAATCTCTTTTTATTAGACCCCTTTAAGTAAACTTTCATGAATGAGTGAACTTAAAATGAACTTTAAATGAATTTCTATTGTTCAATAAAGAAAATTTATGGCATAATAAAATCATGCTATTCTAAACAAAACATACATTCCTTTATAATATATGCATTGTCATTTTAAAACGAAAACACTAACCCAATAAAGCTGTCCATAAGCTGACATAAACTTTTCAAAGCTTATTATACCCTGTACCGTATGGTCCAAGGGTATATTAAGTTTGTGCAAGCCGAAAATGTATGTAACATATAGAAGGAGACGTCGGAGACACCCCAAAGTTACCTAAAATATGATCAGGGTGAATAGAGAAGTCGATATACCCATGTCCGTCTGTCCGTCTGTCCGTCCGTCTGTCCGTCCGTCCGTCCGTGTGAACGCCTAGATCTCAGAGATGGTAAGAGCTAGAGTTACCAAACTTTCACATTAGATCCCATATTATTCCATAGGAGGCAAGTTTATTTTATTTTTTTGATATCGGGGATAAATTATATAGCTCCCATGGGGGTGTTTGAGACGACCTCGAAAAAAAAAGCGTTTTAGATGAATAATTCGTTTGTTTATGAAGATATCGTAACGAAATTTGGCAATCGAAAGTTTTTTATAGTTCCCAATCACTGTACCAAATTTGATCAAAATCGGTTGACTATATCATATAGCTCCCATAGGACCGATCGGCCAAAATAACTTTTTTAAAGAAAAATTGGCTATATTTCGTTTTTTAATAAAGATATCCTAACCAGATTTGGCGTTTGGAAATTTTTTAGACCACTTAAGCAATGTGCCAAATTTGAACAAAATCGGTGGACTATATCATATAGCTCCCATAGGTCCGATCTTCCAAAACATCGATTTTTTAACAAAATTTGTTGTGTTTCGTTTTGTTTGTTAAGATATTGGGACCAAATTTGACATTCGTGAGTATTTTATAGTTCCTAAGCACTGTACCAAATTTAATCCAAATCGTTTGACTAGATCATATAGCTCCCATAGGACCAATCGGTCCAAAAACACGTTTTTTATACAAAATTCGATGTGTTTTGTTTTTTTGTAAAGATATTTGAAATAACTTTGGCGTTCATATCTTTTTTAAGGTATTTAAGCACCGTGTCAAATTTTATTGAAATCGGTTGACTATATCATATAGCTCCCATAGGAACGATCGGTCAAAAAAAAATTTTTGCTTAAAAATTCTTCTGTTTTTGGTTTTTTGTGAAGAAATCGGACTTTATTACAAGCTAGTGGTACAGGGTATCCTAAAGTCGTCCGCGCCCGACTTTACGTCCGCCATTTTTTTTTCCCAGAATTTATAATATGTTTAGCAATTTGTTTTCAAAAATTCATTGCACTTATGTGGCACTTAAAGTTTGTAATATTTTTACAAAGTAATTGCACTTTTAACGACTTTTGTTTCTCGGAATTAAAACAACGACGCTTGAGTAAAACTAATTTTGAAATTTATTTCATTTACTTCTGACTAATTGGTATTTATAATGGATTTGAGAAATTCAGTTTAATCTTGATTTTGGAATGTGCAATAAATAACTGTAGTGCTTTCGATTTCTTAGAATAACCAAAACCATCGAACCATAACAGGTCTAAATTTGCAATCATGTAGAAAACTAGCCATGACCTTGAAGTTCTAAAGAAAAATAAATGAATTTTCTCTGCTTTAATTATTTTTATAGCCTGTTTATTGTAAATTTTATGTTTTTCTGACTATATAAGTAAATTTCATATTTCTGTATCTATTTTTGTATGCGAATATAAATTCCCTAGCGCTTACGTTTCAAAAACATTTTCTTTAACCCTATAATGTTCACATTTTTTGGGAAACATATTTTATGCGTCGTAAAATAACATTTCGGAAGCTTCTATATTTAAAGTTCCCAGATAAAGGCTACTTTAATTTCCATGTCAATAATGTTTTAATCTTTTAAAGATTTTTACTTTCCACATTCAGTTCAAGTAAAAATCAAATATTTATAGCACATTAAGGTGATGTCGCTTCGAATTTGATATTTTTGGATTTGTAATAGAAGCTATAATAAAAGTCAATATTAATTTTTTTTTTCAAAATTTTAGGCTTAAAAATAAATATTAATGCAAGGTTAAAAGTAAAAAAAAAATTATCTAGAAAAAAATTATATTTAAAAAAATATAAATATAAAAATTTTATATTTAAAAAAAAATTATGTTTAAAAAAATTATAATTTTTAAAATTTTTTGTAGATTTTTTAAATACTAGTTTGGATATTTATAGAACAACTTTTGTTTTTAAACAAATTTTTGGATTGCATTTTAAAAAAATAGGTTTTTTCAACTATTTTTTAAAATTTTTGTTTTTGGGGTATTGATAGAAATTTATGCAAAGTTTTAGTTTTTTATTTTTTAAAACATATTATTTTAAAAAAAAAATTAAAGGAAAAAATAATTTGGATTTTTAAAGAGATATTTTTGTTTTTAAAAAAATTGTTGGATATTTTACTGTGTGATTTTAAAATTATCTGTATCCAGTCTAAAGATAGAAGGCTTTTTTATAACGCTGTTTTGTTAATATTTACAATTTTTTATGAATAAAACAAAAGATATATTTTTTATTTTTGTTTTATCAATTTTTTATTGGAAATAAAGGTAATTTATGGAAAGTTTTAGTAAAATTCATTCAAATGAAATTAAATCAAGTTATCGTTAACTAAATTTAAGGCAGACTGTTCTTTGAAAATGCATATTTAACAAGTAAAATTGTATACTTTTTTTTTAATGAAAGGTAAAGGTAAGAATAAAAAAAAAATTTATTTTTTTTAAAAACATTATTTAAAAAAATTAATTTAAAAAAAATATTTGATAAAAAAACAAATAATTTGGATATTTAAAGAGAAATTTTTATCTTTTAAATAAATTGTTGGATATTATATTGTAGGTTTCAAAAACTATCTGTATCCAGGCCAAAGATTACAGATTTGTTTAATACTGTTTTGTTAAATTGTTTATAATTTAAAAAGAATCAACTAAAAAAAAATTTAAAATAATTTTTTTTAAGAGTGTTTTTTTTTGACATTTGAAGGAAATTTATGCAAAGTATAAGAAAATTTCACAGATTTGTTTAATACTATTTTGTTAATAGTAATATTTTGTTGTTTTTTGGATTAAAAAAAAACTATAAAAAAAAAATTATTTTCAAATTTTTTTTTTGGATAATTGAAAGAAATTTATGCAAAGTATAAGTAAATTCCATTCAATTAAAAATAAATCGAGGTTTCGATAACTGACTATTTAGGCAGACTGTTCTTTCAAAATATATATTTAACAAACAAAATTAAATAATTTTTTTAATGAAATAAAACTAAGAATTTACAAAAAAATTGACTTAGAATCAAAACTTGGATTTATTCAAATATATTATTTTAAAATTGTTAAACAAAAAATTGGGAATTTAAAAATAATATTTTGAATAATGGAAGACACATTTTTGTTTTTGAACAAATTTTTAGATATTGATGATTTCAAAACCCATTTGTATCAGGTCCAAAGATTACAGATTTGCTTTATACTGTTTTGTTCAAATATTTTTTCGATTAAAAAATGGACCAATTTAAAAAAAAAATTTTTTTTTATCTTTTTTTAAGAGTTATTTTTAGGGGAATAAAAGGAAAATGGTGCAAATTTTTAGTAAAATTATTAATTCAATTTTTAATTATTAATTAAATTATTAATTATTAATTAAATTATTAATTATTAATTAAATTATTAATTATTAATTAAATTATTAATTATTAATTAAAATAAAAAATTTTATAAAAAAGTATTCGAAATTTGGATGGCTAATTCGGAATTTATGCAAATTCGCAGGACAACTTCCAAAAACTCTTTTGATTTATAATATTAATACTATTTCTACTCGAGGTGTCAAAAGACAACTTTCATATTTTAACTTAGCATTATTTTATAGTAATCCAAAAAAATTATTTTTGTCTATTTTCGTACAACCAAATTTTGGTACAATTCCAAAAGCAAAAAAAATGTTTATGTGGGCCCAATCAATATAAATCACTACAATACAAAAAAATATGTTTCTTTTTATTTTGGTACATCCAAATTTTGGTAGAATACCATGTTTATATGGAACCAATCAATATAAATCAATACAATGTGCTACAATTATTGTACAAAACGATCTTGAAGGTCCAAAATGTGAAATTTTTTCAGACGTCTAACGAATAAACTATTATATAGAAGGTTAATTGCCAACGAGTTTTCATAATTTGACAGTCTCTCTAAATATTTTCGCGATGATTTGGAATGTAAAGTTAAATAAAAAAAGTTGTATATACTCTATTTATGAAAAACAAAACCATTTAGGGTTAAAGCAATGTTTTACTTAAGGCCTCTATAATGGCATCAGTTTGATAAAGCTTTCAAAGGAAATTGGTAGGTATATTTTTGATATAATCTTTTAAAGTTATTAACAGGTGTTAAAATTATAGCAGTATATTTTCTTAGAAACAAGGCTGTATAATTGTGGAAAAATCCGACCGGCTGGCTTATACTCTGATAAAGAGAAACACGAAATTCTTCAAGGGGAGAATGAGTTCAAGTATCAACATTAATCGATAAACCTCTATAAAGCGCATTTCCAAGTAATTTAATGTACCTAATTTCTATGGTCTCGTATAGATAGATATCTATTACAATCCCAACCCTCTGGGCGTTTGTTAGTGTCCTTACAAATTCCAAGAATATTAATACAATAAGGTTATAATAGATTACATATACTAACACATTTAAGCCCGACAACTTTTGACGAAATGGGTTTATCTAAAAACGATCCCACCAACAAGGTTAAGCAAATATTTTGTTTGCCTTATAAGGCGATTGTATGCTATTTTTGAATATTATTAAAAAGTACTCATATCTTGAGGAATTTAACGCATAAACATTCGTTTCTGATAAACATTTCATTCATTTAGCCCCAACCTTGAGGGGCCTCAATGTCTATTTAGGCCTAAGTAAAGCAATTTAAGTCTAAAATTCGTTTTTTTTTTTTCGTGATTATAAAATAAACATACACCTGCGCATTTAGTGCTTTAGTATACCATACAGTATATAGAGTATGCCTCGCCTGCATTACCTTTAAAGTACTTGGATGGATGTTGTGTTCATGACGTTACCATACCATATGTAGTGGGTAATGGGTAACGTGCGCATATTTTCCAAGAATTGTTTTGGCCTGTGTGTTGTGTGTGTGTGTGTGTGTGTGAATTTATCATGTGGAGCCTTCTAAGAAATTGCCATTTTTCACATTAATGTTAATATTTTGATGATTATCAAACAAACACACATACACACCCTAGGTTATATTGTTAGTGCTGGACAGCGAAATCCGATAAGGCAGCTTGGCCAATTCAACGATAACAATTGAAAAGAATATACTATATGGAGTATATGTATGAGAAATACTAGTGAGAGGCAGAAAGAATCTTGTGAATTGCGCTTATCTACGTCAATTGTGCTGCTTCTTATAGATTCTCTTGACTGACGACTATCAGTCATGAACCGCATGATAAGCAGCCAAGATGCCTCTGTGGACTAGATAAAAACCTCGAGCTATGTATGGGTTGGGTGCTAAGAGCTGTTGATTTCATTGGAATTGCTAATTAAATTGCCATAAAAAAAATAAGTTTATAAACAAGTGCGTGCAATCAATATGCTGCTAAGAAATAAGAAATAGTAGGGTAGACATCCGTATTATAGGGGCACGTTGTTATATAGTATGCCAAGCAAAACGTAATAAATAAATCTCATTTCAATTTTCCTGCGAAAAATATCAAAATGAAATACACTTTCTCACCAACAACAACAACAAAGACCCCAATCTAAGAAACGGTCTTTATTTTTTTTTTCTTCTCTTTTTGCACTTTGCTCTGCTTTTATTATTTCTTGTGGCGGCCCCAACGCTTCACTTTTCCTTCATTTTATTATATTTCTTCTTTCCTACGCTTTGCATGTGATTTTGTTTTCAAGCGAACTTCATTTGCTAATTCCAAGGAAATGCACAAAAAAAAAAATTGTAATACGTCTAAAGTTTAAGACGACGCACAACAACAGGCCACAAAAAGTAATTGAATTCGCTTTAAATAACAAAAAAAAAAAAATGAATAAATCCTACAATGCTTGAGAGAGCTTTCCGCAAAGGTTTCCCTGACTTTTCGATTGTTTTTTGTGGTTTACACTTGGCAAGTCACAGCAAAAAGCTACAAAGCTGACCGCAATAAATATTGCATTGTGTCAAGTTCTCTGAATGATTTCCTATATACAATATTTATAAGTACTAACGAATAGTAGCGGCGGGTATTATTATTATTTCGTTATAAACAACAGTTACATCAGTTTATACAATTCGTTGTATTACATAATAAGTTATTCCCCCATGACAGCTTTTATTATAGGAAAACTTTTTATAGGTCGCTAAAGATAAACATTACAATTACCAAGTACGGCGGTATAGCTTTTTATAGTTAAAACTCAATGTCTAACTAGTCATAAATTAAGTTACTCACATGTTTAATAAAATTATTTCACAATTTCAAACCGTGATTTCTATTTATAAGCCAGAAAATTGCAAGTGCATGTTGACAAGCCCCTTTATTTGCCTTCGAAGTAGAAAACTTAAAAGTAAATTTATGATAATAAATTATAAAAAGTACCTTTTTCCGATTAAAAAGCGTATAAAAAAGTTCATTGATGACTCAAAACTCTGTACAAGAAAGAACATGTTTACAAAATTTCATTCGATTTAACAAGATTAAAAAGCAATTTGTGGAAAGTCACTTGTATTAACCTAATCTTTTTAAAATTTAGTTAGTAAAATTCCCATTTCTAATTTATTTCCACAGCAGCTTAAGGATATACTTCATATCTTTTTTAAAGAGGTTTTTTCTGGAACGTATCTAAAGTGTAAAAAAAGAATTGTGTACAAGGAAAAAAATGTTAACAAAATTTCATTCGATGTAACAAGATTAAATTAGCGAAACAAACAGGTAGCCAAGCCCCTTTATTTGCCTTTAGAGTAGAAAACGTAAAAGTAAATTTATGAAAATAAAATGTACATTTTTCTGATTAAATAGCGTATAAAAAAGTACATTGAAGTTTGAAAATTCTGTACAAGACAAAATTGTTTAGAAAATTTCATTCGATTTAACAAGATTAAAAAAGCAATTTGTTGAAAATAACTTAATCTTTTAGAAATTTATTTTGGGAAATTGCACTTTCTAATTTATTTGCAAAGCAGCTTAAAGATATACTTCATATCTTTTTTTAAGAGGTTTTTTCTGGAACGTATCTACCGTGTAAAAACAGAATTGTGTACAAGGAAAAAATTTTTTACAAAATTTCATTCGATTTAACAAGATTAAAAAAAACAATTTGAAGAAAATTATTTCTATTCAGCTATCTTTTAGAAATAGAGTAAGTGAAATTCCCTTTCCTAATTTTTTTGCATAGCAGCTTAAGGATATTCTTCACGTCTTTATATTCTTTTGTATAAGCAATAAAATTCCAAAATAGTTACACGAACAGGTAGCGGTGCCCCTTTTTACGCCTTTAAAGTACAATACGTATACATAAAATTATGGCAACTAAAAAAATACGTTTTTATTTAAAGAAACGAATGCTTTAGGTGCAAAACTAGCTCAAGCAGTAGTAGTTAAGGATCAATTTAAAGATTTCGAGTTTGAGTTATCCTAAATAAAGTCTTCCCCTAAAGTCAGCTTTATTATTTGGAGAAATACCTTACAACTATTAGTCATAGCTCCTGTTGTACCGAAACTCTGCGTTTTCCTACATTAGTAAAATCTGTAAGGGAGTTCTATTAATATTCTCTCTTTAGTTTTTTTTACCTACCTACCATTTCTGATGATTCCCAATGGGTAGCACTTCTATTCCTAGCTAAAAATCACTACGAGTCCTAAACATTGTGGCCATGTAATCGCCTTTTTTATTTACATAATGTCATTTATGAACTTGGAAAAACTTTGTATTTTTTATGAATTTCGATTCATTTTTTTTTTGCCCGCGCTTTTTGTGAACTTAGCGCAATGTGATTTACTATGACAAGCTACAAAGCCGATGAAAAGTTTTCGAACACTTGAACAACTTTTTCGGAGTTGGTAGAATAACATGATAGAAGCCTGTAAAGTGTGTTTAAAAAGTAATTCCACGAAATCTTAATAGAACCCTGCGGAGAGCTAGTCATTGGAAATTTGCAATATAAGAAGACTATTCCTGAAAGAAAGACACGTTTTATTTTATTTATTTTTATTTGGATTATAATGATTCGCCATATTTTGATACATTTTTACAATCATACATAAAACATCAAAACATAAAATTAAAGCTACGATAATTCAAAATGAAAAGATTTCTATTGAAAAAAGATAATATTCTTGTAACAAAGCTAGTATGTACTTAAATTTTCAGATAGATAACACTGATTAACAATTTTAATGATAATTTTGAATTTTATTTTTTTAGTGTAAAACGTAAAATTAATACAATGATAATTTGAAAACAAACGAATTCCATTGAAAAAAGTTAATGTTCTTGTGAATTAAATTAATAGATTGATAACACTGATTAACAACTTTACTGATAAGTTTAAATTTAGTTTTTTCAATTAGAAAACGTAAAATTAAAACTATGATAATTTAAAATGAAAAAAATTCGATTGAAAAAAGTCTAGGTTCTTGTAACAATCCTAGTACCTAAATTATCAGTTTTATAACACTGATTAACAATTTTAATGATAATTATGAATTTAATTTTTTTCAAGTAAAAAATATAAAATTTAAACTATGATATTTTAAAATGAAAAGATTTCTATTGAAACAAGTTAAATTATTTAACTCATTTTTTTTAACTGATTTATATATATTTTTTTTTCAAATGTTGCTTCAGCGTCCTAAATAATAAATTTTGTTTAGGATGAAATTTCCTTTCATTAAAATATTTATGAAGCGGTGCCCGAAATACGCTTCATTTAATAAATCACAAATGCCACGACCCTACGAAAGGCGCTTCCAGACGTTTAGAGCTCGTCACCAAAGCTATGAATGGAACATATTTTAAACCTCCACCGATTGCCGTCGGGACGGTAATCCAGGTTAAATATTTTCCAAGTGGCGCATTTTGCCCCACACTCCTCTATATGTTATACATATGGCAATTTATTTCCTGGTTATGCGGTCATGATTACATAAAATATAAAGAAAATCTTATATTATCTTATCATGTTGACCCATTCTAAAATATTTTTGCCACTCTTTCCCGGGATAGACTCTGTCTTGACCAAATCGCATGAACATTTTCTTATGTTAGTGGACTTATTGAGGCTCTATGCTCCACTTAGGAGTCCAGAATTCGTAGTAGTAGTAGTATGGACTTATTGTCTTAAAATTTATGACTGAAATCCATAATTTTGCAAAAAGAGTCGTAAAGAATTTTTGATTTAAAAGCTTACCAATTTTATGATTTAGCGAAAATAGACCGTCTTGATTAAAATAAAATGCTATCTTAAAAATTAGTAGAAAATACTATTTTATCTTATCTTAAAACAATTTTTGGGAAGTTGGTAATAAAATAAAAGTATTAATAGAGGCGTTTATTAATAACACCTAGTACAGGGCATTATAGATACCAAATTGGTTGACGCAAGTATTTATTTGAACCCATGATCCTTTGAATAAATCGTTTTATGAATATTGGAATGGAGCGTGGGCTTTATAAATTACTTGATAAGCCCGATATTGCGATCTTAGCCTGCAAAATAGGCGGAGACATGGTCGAAACTTTAGAATAAAAGTACATACTTAAGTTTAAGGAGATGATATGATAGGTATTAGTGCTAGAAGTAAAATCGAGGCAATATAGAGATTTTTTTTTTTCCGCTCATCAATATTATTATTTCGATTATCAAAAACCCAAGTTAGTTGATCCTTTGAAAAATCGTTTTATAAATATTCGGATGAAATGTATCAAAATGATCAAAACATCCGAAAAATGCGGGTAAATAGTTGAATCCCCAAAAGAGGAAATATGATACGATAAATTTTATTGCCGATTTCTTTAAAGGAACATGCAATATTTATCGATTTCTCCAAGGGTCTAACTTAAACTCATATATTTTTTTTTTTAAATACTTTATACTGATTCGAATAGAGCTTATGAAAATAGTAACTTTTCAAAAAAAAAAAAAAATATGATACGATAAATTTTATTGCGTATTTATTTTAAGGAGCATGCAACACTTAGCGATTTCACCAAAGATCTTATTTAAACCCATAATTTTTGAAAAAGCACTTTATGCCGATTTTGAATTGAAACTCCAAACGATCAAAGCTTTCGGAAACGTTTGCCACTTTCGAACAAAAGTACTTCAGTTTAAAAAGAGATACGCTAGCTGTGAAAAGGGCCTGCATTATTTTTCATCCTTAAAAAGTCTTAAAAATGTTATTCCTTTAAATTATGATATCATTCCAAAAATTTCGTATCTACATTTGTTGCTCCTCCAACTTTCACTATCTTTTGCTGTAGCTACGGTTTTCCGGTTTTCTTAAAGGCTCTAGAACCTTAACAACTGCATAGTCACGTGCTTACGTCACAACACGGACATACATACCCAGATCCGTAGTGCTACCTTTGTACAAAATTTTATGATTATTTCTTTATAATTTACAGTTACATCAGCCACTCACCCCACTTACTCACTCTCCAGCTCTCAACTGATTACGTTGAAAAAAAAAGTTATTAGATCATAATCTGTATTTGGATTTCTGTTGAAATTTTTGCATTGTCTGCTTTCAACAAAAACTCCCTATATACGAGCTAAACGAGCTCTCTCTGGGTTCGACCAAGTAAATAGTAGTAGAGTCGTAGTAGCAACCAACCAACAACCACAAGGCAACGAGCCCTCGAGCTAAACTGACAATTTGACGGTAGGACTGACTGTCGGACAAGCGTAGCGACCGACCATTCCACGGAACGTCAGACAAGCCGGCTGCGTATTCGAGGCAGAAATGTGACTCATGGTCTTGGTCGGTTGTACGTCGTCGTCGTCTACCTAAGTTAACTGACAATGCGTTCATTGGTTGGTTCGGCGTTTTTTTAGCCTTGTTGTTGTATTCTTGTTTTATCTGCTATTTAAGTTTTTGTAGTTTATTTTTTGGTTTCCACTGAAAGTTGCAAGTGTCTGTCACGGAATGAGGGACTGGCTCTGGCTCTGGCTCATGCGGGCTAAAACATTGATTCTTTTGCGGGTTGGTCTTGATGTGTCTTATTTCATCATGATCATAAATAAACTCTTGACGATTTTTAGTATAAAGCAAATTAAAACAGTGTGTTTTTTTGCGGCATATGGTCACACTGAACGAACAGGTCATGTTATGCATATTGAGAGATATTATAACTATTACTCATACGCCAAGTAGTCAGTCATTATGGTAGATAGCTTAAGGCGGGAACACGTGCTATATAGCAGGGGTATGTCATGTGCATAAAAGCTTTCGGTTTCTATCTGTCTGGTTGTCATAGTTCGTTTTTTGTTTTGGAAATTCGAAGAACTGCATACAAATTACAGTTGATAAGCTTAGCGCTAATTTTACTTGAACTCAAAGTTTGAGCTTTTCGCACTAAAAACGTATTCAAATTCGAAATTCTCACTAAAAGGAATTACTTGTCAAAAAAAAAGTTTTAAAACGTAGTTGACGGGTACGCCGTGGGCGGGCAGCATTTCCGGGAAGTACAGCTCAAATTGGAAACTCATGTTTAATTGTTTAATGAGTATTTCTTTGAAAGCAAAAAAAAAACGAGCTCATAGAGCTGTAAAGCTCCCATTGATTAGTTCGCTGAAATGTAATCATTAAATCTGCCATATGCAGGATTTCTAGAAGTAGCGCTTTGAGGGCAAAAGTTCAATGTGCTTTGATAGCATAATCAAGATTTATTCTTTTTGGGGGCTGGCCGTCTTTATAATGAGTCACCTGAATATGGTGACTTAATAATTCTTAGGCTTCATAGCATTTTGATGACACATTTTTTTTATGTAGCTAGACAATAGCGATAAGAAAGACCATGGTTAATTAGTCATATGCAAGAGTACTACCTGGTACTATCCCAAGTAACAACTTCCAGCGAAACGCATGACTCTTGTCGAGGGTCTTACAACGCTGTTACCATGTAGAGTATGATGACTAGCTACTCTAATGAAACCGCGCTGACTTATTTAATATAACCGCCAAGGGAAGTGTATCAGTTTTCAATCGTTTGTGAAATTGCGCGATTTCCGATAACAGACAAACATTGGAAACTGACCTACAAAAATATCAGCGTAAAAATGAATGGAAGTTGCCATGTCTAAAAATAGCGCAAATTACAGTCACTGCGGCATGAAGAAGAGCTCCTCCAGAAGGAAGGAACGCCTGACTCCAGCTGATGCGTGGGATTGTTATGCATGCCATTTGCTGGCCTGTTGGCCTATGAGTCAGCCATTTAGTTTGTAGTTCTCTGGTGGAGTGGGTGAAGAATTTCGCTGAAAAGTCATAAAAACCCCTTGGCAAAGTTTATCTACACTTGCAGCATTTTTATGGTTTATGGT